>CAIGQV010016735.1:26848252-26858520 GCA_903798115.1 Danio jaintianensis
TATATATTATGACTTTTGACATAAACATAGACATAAAGATTTTTTGCCAAATATTATTATATAAATGATGTGGTTACTCTAACTTTTACTCAACTGATTTCTGCCACATATAACCAAAACACCAAATGCCGCTTGATTTAACACTTGGTGTGGCTCAAGTGTTCAAACCATTTTTGGGGTCACTGTATACATATAAATGTCCTAATTCCACAAGTCATGAAATGTTCATGCAGTCCTATGCAGTGACCAAATGTTACACTGTGACATCCAACCCCAAGGCTTACCTAAAGCCTGTGGGAAATCATCTTTTTCAAAACTTCATATTGTCAGGCATTAATGTAAGCTATGGCCACAGTTTGCAGAAGCAGCAAATGCAGTTTCGATTTATGGCTCAAAGCCCTTAACCCCTGACATTTCATGAATTCTGTTTGCAAACTCACACCTGTCTTTGTCTGTAAGAGAATATCTGTAGTCAATATCAGAAAGCTTTGTAATTACTGCTTTTTATTTTATCTATCCAAACAAAAGTATCAAGCCTCATAAAAATTCTTCTTTGTTTTGTCCCATTATTTTGATCAATTTCAAATCAGTAAGCCACTGCGCACTGTTCAGAAACGCATTTAACGGGGTCAGTTCAGTTACTGGCAACAATAGGAATCATTAAAAGCAATCTGCTTTTCTTTCAATGCCATTTTATCTGTAAATGCGGCTAAAAACGTTATTAAAGGACCATGACTGCTTTATCTTTACGACAGTAGACATTATTGTAGCAAAACCTCTTTCTGTCATATTTTCATTGACAGAAGTGCTTTTGGAAAGGTTAATTGAGAAATTATTTAGACAGGGCTTGCAATTGCATTGGTCTAGCTTGAAATAATGAAGCCAGTGTCTGAAATTTAGCCCTTGTGACCATGATTATGCAATATAAACACATTGTTTTGCTTACATATATAAATATATATATATATGCCATCATCATTAGTCTGCATAAAATTATAGTAAAATAAGAAAAAAAAAAGTAAAAAAAAAAAAAAAAACTGAATTTATCAGTGTGTGAAATAAGTCAAATTATTTAGCTTCATTCATAAAATCCATTGCTAATTTATATTTTTAAAGACCTGTTAATTACACTGTCATGTTTTAAATAAATAAATAAAAAAATAAATGTGAAATAAATTATCTACAGTAAATGGCTAATTATCTATATTCCAAAGTCACATCTGCGTAAACTGCTGCTATGCCTACAGAACAAAAAACGACATTCATAAATTGACACTGTTTGACAGATTTTGTGACTTGTAAAAGGCAAAAGTATGTCTCATGGTAAAAACTTAGTTAATCACATTTGTGTGTGACATCAGCTTCTTTGAAATTCCTGCATTAAATAGTTTGACTGGAACATAATACATGGTAAAATCAAGCATACAATTGCTTCTCTTACTGACATGACTTGAAATGACATGAAATAGTAAATTCACTCTTTCACAAGGATCAGAAGAAAGGGAATGCAAAAATTGTTTTGTTGAAATGATCACATGAGAAACAAATTATCAAAATGCTATATTTTTAATAAAAACACACACACAAAACGTCTCAGGTTACGCATGTAACCATGGTTCCCTGAAGGGAACGAGATGCTGTGTCTCTATTAGGAGACACAATGGGATACCATCCCTCTCTTATAACCTTCTGAAGCACAGGTGAAATCAATCTAATGCAATTGGTGGGACGTAACGTGCGTGTGTGACATCAGACCAAAGGTATAAAAGCACCACGCAGACAATGAACTTCAGCTTAAACCTCTCGAACGGAGTGCACCAGGCATAAAAAGTATGGCAAAGCGACGCATCGTCTCGTTCCCTTCAGAGAACCATGGTTACATGCGTAACCTGAGACGTTCCCTCTCAGGGAACTCACGCTGCATCTCTATTAGGAGACACAATGGGAAGCTATCCCAAACACGCCATAGTTTTATATGCTTGTGATGAGTTCTCCTAGTTCATGACAGGGTACTGGATCCCGGAGTAGGATCCAGATCCAACTAATAAAACCTTATAAAGGTATGCGGGGTAGACCACCCAGCTGCATTGCATTGCAGATGCCAGTGATGGACTGGCCAGAACGAAAGGCTTTCGAAGCCGCCATACCCCTGGTTGAGTGGGCCCCGATCGCTTCAGGACAGGCCAATGCAGGGCTTCATATGCCAGTGAAATAGCCTCGACTATCCACCGGCTCAGAGACTGCTTAGACGCTGGCGCCCCCATTTTAGGTGGGCCATACAAAACGAACAACTGTTCTGTTGAACGCCAAGCAGACGTACGATGTACATATGCGTCTAATGCCCGCACTGGGCAAAGCAGATTCAAGCGCTCCTGATCTGTCATCGTAAATGGTGGAGGATTAAAGGCCTGCAGCATTGTAGGTCGTACCACCTCAGTGGGGACCTTAGGAACGTACCCTGCTCTGGGGTACAGGAATGCTCTCACCATACCAGGTGAGAATTCCAAGCAAGAGGGAGCTACAGACAAAGCTTGTAAATCTCCTACTCTTTTAAGGGATGTAATGGCCAACAAAAAGACCGTTTTAAGGGTCAGAAACTTTTCTGACACATCCTCAATGGGTTCAAAAGGGGCTGTCGACAGGCCCTCGAGCACTATCGACAAATCCCACGTAGAAACCCTACTGGCGCAGGCAGGCCTCAACCTCCTGGATCCATGGAGGAATCTGACCACCAGAGGGTCTCTGCCAAGACCATCAGTACGGTATGCGGACAATGCCGATACGTAAACTTTAAGCGTTGACGGAGTCAAACCGTATTCAAAATGCTCCTGGAGAAATTCCAGCACCGACCCCACAGGGCAGTGGACTGGATCCAGGTGGTGGTCTGTACACCACGAAGTAAAAAGCTTCCACTTGGTAGCATACAATTTCCCCGTGGAGGGAGCTCTGGAGCTGAGTATGGTTTGAACAACCTCAGTTGACAAACCAAGATCTACAAGGTGACCCCCCTCAGAGGCCACACCCACAATTTCCAAAGGTCTGGGCGGGGGTGCACTATCGCACCCCCTGCCTGGCACAGGAGGTCTCTCCGGATGGGACTCTCCCAGGGGGGACCGCCGAGGAGAGACATTAGGTCTGAGAATCACACCCGTGTGGGCCAATAAGGGGCTACCAACAATAGGTTGTACCCCCCTTGACGGATCCTCTCCAGAACTCCCGGGAGCAGAGTGATCGGGGGAAAAGCGTACAGAGGAAGCCTCGGCCACGTCTGTACCATGGCATCCAGCCCCAATGGTGCTGGATGTGTGAGGGAGTACCACAATGGGCAATGTGTTGAGTTTTGACAGGTGAATAGATCAACGTCGGCTTTGCCGAATCTCTGCCAAATGGTCGCCACCACTTTTGCGTGCAGTCGCCATCCCCCGGGCTCCAACCCCTGTCTCAACAGGAGGTCCGCTCCCACATTCATCGGGCCTGGGATGTAAGCTGCCTTCAGAGAGCGCAGCCTCCCCCGAGCCCACAGAAGGATCTGCTTCGCCAACCTGCACAGAGGGCGCGAATTCAGACCTCCTTGATGGTTGATGTAAGAGACCACCGATGTGTTGTCGGTCTTCACTAACACATGGTGACCTCTCACTTGAGGGAAGAAGTGTCTCAGAGCTTGAAACATTGCTAACATCTCCAAGCAGTTGATATGCATGTGGAGGTGACGGTCCTTCCACTGTCCCGACGCGGGAAGGCCCCTCAGGGTCACTCCCCAGCCCTTGCGTGAGGCATCTGATGTCAGTGCCAAGCGCTGAGATATTACTCCCAATGTAGGGCCCTGAGACAGAAACCAGGGATTTTTCCATATCGATAAAGCTCGTAGGCAACGCTGTGACGCTTTTATCGTGCGGAACGGATTTTCCCTTGGGGAAAACCCCCTGGTTTTGAGCCACCACTGTAACGGTCTCATGTGTAGCAGACCCAACGGAATTATGTTGGAGGCTTATGCTGCCGCTAGCAGACCCCACAGCTGTTTGACAGTGATAGCTTGGCCCAGCCTGACTCTCTTTGCGGCTACCCGAATCGACTCGTAAACATTGTCGTGGAGTCCCATAACACACCTAAAAAAGTGGTCATCTGAGCTGGCACAAGCACACTTTTCTTTTGGTTTAGCCGCAACCCCAATTTCTCTATGTGAGTGAGAACAACATCTCGATGTTGAACCGCTAGCTCCCTCGACCGGGCTAGAATTAGCCAGTCGTCAAGGTAATTGAGAATACGAATCCCTTGTAGCCGAAGCGGAGCCAAAGCCGCGTCGACTACTTTGGTAAACGTGCGGGGTGAGAGTGCTAGGCCGAACAGAAGAACCCTGTACTGATACGCCTTGCCCCCGAAGGTGAATCTCAGGAACTTCCTGTGACTTGGAAGGATGGATATGTGGAAGTATGCGTCCTTCAGATCTATCGTGACAAACCAGTCCTCGGACTGTATTTGTGACACGATGGTGCTGATAGTCAACATTTTGAACTTCAGTGTTTGTACTGAGCGATTTAGCTGTCTTAGATCTAATATCGGGCGCAGCCCTCCATCCTTTTTTGGAACAATGAAGTAACGGTTGTAAAACCCTGACCATGTCTAGAGGAGGGATCTGTTCTATGGCTCCCTTCCTCAGAAGGGAGTCTACTTCTTGTTCCATCACTAGAGCCTGCTCTGGCTTCACTAGGGTATGGAGTACTCCATTGAAGCGAGATGGGCGTGAAGCAAACTGAATTCTGTAGCCCCTCTCTATAGTGAGCAGGACCCACTGCAAAACATTTGGCAGACACTCCCACTCTGCCAGAAAATTCCGCAAGGGTACCAGTCTCTCGAGACTGGCCTCTATGTTCCCCTGAGCAGCTAACTCTGATTTAACTGCTCTTGGACCCTCCGTAGAGGGGGCGAGTCCACTAACGCCACCACTTTTGGAATAAAGCGTTGGTGGACAACGCCGGGGGTCTCCACACCCTGAGGCACCGACGGTGGGAGGGTTAGTGGATAGACCCCCTGCGGGCAACGAGGAGGCGACCTCTGCTCCTCGTTGGGGGCTGCCCGAAGAAGTCCTAATGCTAGGACTTCTTCTGAGGCGCGGGCCGTCTCACAACGATGGTCCTCGGACCACCGTATGTTACGGTCTTTGCCTCTTGAGAGCGCTTCCCACCCCATTTTCTTTTTGGAGGCTGGCGGGAAGCCACACTCTCTTTTTGCTCAGTTCTATACTGAGCTGATGAGCTGGATGACGGCTGGGGCTGGTCCTGCTTCACAGCCCCAGAAGGACGCCCTTTCGGGGGAAGGAAGCTCCTGTAGGAGCCCGACCTCCTTTTCGCCCGCTCAAATGATCTATCCACCGAGTTGCCAAACAACCCAGCGGGCGAAATGGGAGCATCAAGGAAGATGCGTTTGTCATCCTCCTTGATGTCCGCTTGGTTAAGCCATAAATGTCTCTCCGTTACCACCATGGCCACCATAGAGCGGCCCAAAGATCTAGCCACTTCTTTGGTGGCACGGAGAGACAGGTCCGAGGCCCGAAGTATCTCTCTAACTGTATCGGGCCCCCCCCCTTGTCAAGGGCCTCCTTCAGCAGGTCAGCCTGCAATAATGACATTGTGTGCAGACACCCAACAGACTGCCCTGCTGCCGCATATGCCTTGCCGACTAACGCTGATGTTAATTTTATTGGCTTAGACGGCAAGGCCGGGGTCTTCGCCAACGATGCCTGAGGTAGCAAGTGGCGCGCCAAATACTCCATTTTTGGCTTCGTGCGGCACTCGTGTTCATCTAAACCAGTAACAGCTGAATATATTGACCCCTGCTGGCTTATAACATGGGTAGTATACGGGTTTTTCCACGTATAAGTGACCTCTTTTTGAAGATCTTTATTAAATGGAAGACCCCCCCTCAGAGGCCTGTCCCGTGGTGGCAGGATGCGCTCATCACACAAGCCAGTTTTCTGACGCACTTCCTGCCTTTCCACTTCCCAGTTTATGTTATATTTTCTAGTAACATTGGCCAGCCTCTGTCAGCTCATCATATTCAGGGCATAATGGGGGAACGTCATTATGGCTCCGATGGCCCTCCATACTCTCGACTGCCTCAGAAGTCGAGAGGTGGAGCAACCGCCCATCAGCACGAGAGGAAGAAGCCGATGAACGGGCTTCCAGCTCGTGGTGACTGGACCTCGATCTGACAGTAGAAAGAGGAGAAGAAGCCCTCGAGCTTGTCTCCATCCTCTCTGCCAGATCGAGCTGCGATCCCCACGACATTAATCGCCGCTCAGCCTCAGCGTGGGCGGGACCAGTGCCGCGAGGAACGCTCGCCGCCGGCTCTTTATCAAACAGAGCGCGGCGGCTTCGCAACACTCGGCCAGGAAGCGCATCGCAATGTACACAGCCACCCCTCTCGAGGGCTGACTGTGTGTGCTCCTGGCCAAGGCACTGCACACACAGATCGTGTGTGTCCTGTTCTGTGATAAAACGAGGACAGGGAGAAGCGCACGATCTGAATTTCTTTTCCATTTTGCTTTCTCTCAAAAGGAAAGTGAAAGTGTGTGCATGTATCAGCTTAAATGTCTTATCGTAGTGCCTTATCAGTGCTGTGAGTGCTTCAAAACCAACGAACTCATTCGCGGAGTGAAGAGAGAAAAAGCTGAAGCTCATTGTCTGCGTGGTGCTTTTATACCTTTGGTCTGACGTCACACACGCACGTTACGTCCCGCCAATTGCATTGGATTGATTTCACCTGTGCTTTAGAAGGTTATAAGAGAGGGATGGTATCCCATTGTGTCTCCTAATAGAGATGCAGCGTGAGTTCCCTGAGAGGGAACTATAATTTTAAGCTTGTTTGAGGTGGTTTTGACTTTTTTGGTTTTGACCTAGCAACCATGTGACTAATCTGCGATCTCCATTATGCTTGCCTTGTTTATGTTTGGTCGCTAGGTTACCAATACAATAGTCACCCACTCTAACAACTAAATGGACTTGCATCTAATACATTCGAGATTTTTTTAACTTTTCTGCAAACATTGAAAAGAATCGTTTCACCTTAGAATGTAAATCTGGCTACAGTTATTTACCTACAACATGTGAATTAATGTGTGTCACTAAGGAGGCAACAATGTAGAAGTAGACTTTGATCTTCTGCAAAATAAGTTTTTGCAGTAGAATTGCATCATACTGAGATCAGATGAAATGAAGAAGTTCTGAAACTTTAAGGATATTTTTATAGTACAATGACATCAAAAGATCAATACATATTTCATTTCCTGGCTCCTTTAGCATTAATTTACCTTAGATTTAACCAAAAAAAGAAAAGAAAAGACAAGAAAAGAAAAGAAAAGGTTTTTAAAAAGTCACACAAGCCCAAATGAAATAATGATTAACATACTGTATTCCAACGTATATGTTATAGAAAAATAACAATTTATTCTCACAATATTTCATGTCATGACTTTTCTACTGTTTTAACTGTTTAGAATCAGATCTAGCAATAGAAGTGAACCACATTGATCTATTAAAAAAATAGATTTTTTCTTCCAATTCTGAGTTTACAACTCACAAACTAGACCTGGGGGCTTGAGACACAAATAAAAATTGTGAGATATAAACTTGCAATACTAAGAAACAATGTACACTTCTGAGATAAATTGTAAGCAAAAGATCCATGTTGTCATAGTTTTTGTTTGTGTTTGTTTTTGTTTTTTCCCATGGTGGAACATGGAAACAATATCCATATATTCAAAACAGAAAGAAGTGTCAAGATGTGAGCACCTTTTTTAGAGTGCTTTTGCTCTGTACTGAGACTAGAAATGTTTCTGGTTAAAAATAATGCCAAATAACGATTTGAAAAAGACATTGAGATACATAAATATGCACTGGAGGGTAAACTTAACCTTTACTCTTCACTTTCCGCCTCTTCAAGTGTGGGTGCCCGTGGTGTTTCTGGAGGATATTCTCCCATAATCCACTGCAAACTCATATTTAGATCTAATACCATTCAGGTATCGAATGTTGTTTACTATGGTTATTGTGCAAAAAATCATACAAATTTAATTAAATGAAAGAAAAATAAAAGATTTGAGATCGTGTAAAAACAGTACCTGTCCCTGTTTAACTTTACTCAAACTTTAATCTGTGGTTCCTGATATAGGTCGGTTTTGTCACAATCTTCATATCTTCCCATTTTCCACACAGCCAGCCAATATCACACCAAGTTTTTATCCATACTGATGACAAGAACATTCAAATCCCCATTGCGTTCTTTCATTGGCTTTGAGACAGAATTCATAATAAGTGCTAGGTATACGATTCTATCATCCTCTTCTGCTGTACATGCTATCTTTCCCTCTGAGTTTCCAGGTCATACAAAAGCTTTGCAGCAGAGAGAATCAAAAATATATGTGAAGCATTTGCACAAAAACTGTAGATAAGACCTTCAAATGGTTTTCCAACCCAGGCATGGAAATACGTGCCTATATTTCAGCAGAAATATATCAAAACATATACATACATTTCATGGCAGTTTTTGGGTAAATTGAACACTTAGAAGTGGTAAAACACCAACAAAGTGTATTCCTTTTCACACAAATTATGATAATGGGGCAGATTTTAACTAATAAACACTGACATAATACCTTGATATTACCAAAACATTTATATCAAAATGCGTTATTTGTAAAAGTAGCATATTTTACTGTTTACATAGCATATCTATTTAGTTTTTTTTATAGATTAAACTTTCTCAGTAGCTCCCCTTGTTTTACACTTGTGGTTTTGCATTTCACAAAGCTCTTTATGCTGTTTGTGAGCTATTCTGAAGTATACACAAAATTTGGTGAATGTTGTAATAATCTGGCCAGCAGGAGGCTCTGTGCGAGTTACGGGGCCCCAATGAACTCTATGAAAGCATGGTGTGTCTGAAATAAATGTAATGATGACTTGAAACTAGAGTAAGATTAAACACAGAGCTATAATAAAAAATAAAATTTAATAAAGTTACATTTACAAGCACAAAAAAACAGTACATAGAGACTGAATCTTCACCCATGCCATTGAACATAAAAGGTTTTTCTTTTTCCTTCTAATCAAATAATGAATAAAATATCCATGCTGTGAATGTATCAATGAACTGAATTGTGTTCAGTGGTGCATGAGCACACTGGCCACTGGTGTAACTAATAACAAAAGTTTATAAGTTGAATATAGGCTTATTTAATCAAAGTGATAGTGTAGCTTACATTGAGGTGGTAATTGGTAATGTTTTAAACAAGTGATCTTGTTTTATAAGCTTTTAATAATTATTATTATTATTATTATACATTTTTAATTATTAAATTATTTATTCATTTATTTTTAAATAATAATTATTATTAATGGGGTTTTTTTGCAAGATAATCTTGTGTTGGATATAAAACGAATATCAGAGCAGACCCACCAGTGGGGAACCAGAACTGTCTTTCTCTGCCACATTCAGAGCTAGAAATGAGAGGTGTTGAATATGAGGTGCCTCCCACTCGATGAAAGGCAAAGTGTGAATTACTTTCTGACCAGAACATCAACTCCAGCTGTTTCAAGAGTTCCCACTTAGATATGCTTGGCGTTAATAGCAGGTTTGGCATGCTGTCCCGGGAGAGAACCCTGAGCTCGGAGATAATTGAGCCCAAGGCTCCCGCCCGGTCCATAAGCATATAAGGGGGTCCGAGATCAGGTAGGTCTCGAGAGCTCCCCTTAGAAAAGAGAGGAAAAGGAGGAGATGGGGTAGAATGGGGGATTCTTCCAAAACGAAGATAGAGCAGTAGAGAAAATCGGTTCATTTATTGTAAGCTTGAATCAATTTGATTGGATTAATACTGATTACAGATGAGCAGCCAGTCGCGCTCAATTATATCACGTGCTCCTCTCGAAATTAGTTTATGAAACCTCACTTCAAGAGTTCCCACTTAGATATACTTGGCGTTAATAGCAGGTTTGGCATGCTGTCCCGGGAGAGAACCCTGAGCTCGGAGATAATTGAGCCCCCCAAAAGGTAGAAAGTTTTATTATATATAGGGGGCCAAGAAAAAAAAGACCCCTCCGGGGGTCGAAGCCCGGGGAGCAGGGCTAGTAGGCCGACCCCAACTGGAGTCTGAGAAAAGGGGGTTTGGACAATGAAGACTCCAGTTGGAGGGTGACGGGGTGAGACTCCTACGGGAGTCGGGTGCTCGAGGAACACTCCATAAGGAGATAGAGCGGGGAGTGACAGCGCTATATATA
>CAIGQV010016735.1:26870465-26892445 GCA_903798115.1 Danio jaintianensis
TCTTTCTTTCTTTCTTTCTTTCTTTCTTTCTTTCTTTCTTTCTTTCTCAAAACCATAAATATAATTTAAAAATCTATAACTTTATAAAACCGAATTGTTAATAATAATATGCTATGCCAAGAACTTAAAATTGGACAATATTTAGATTTTTTTAAACCTTCAGAATCCAGACATTATAGTTGTATATCTGCCAATGATTATTGTATCCTAACAGACCATACATCAATAGGAAGATTATTGATTCAGCTTTCATGTGATGTATAAATAAAAATAAAGGTTTCCTAAAATCGACATTCATGACTAGTTTTGTGGGTCACAGGGTCACTGCCTTTGAAAATCAAGTTACCATACAACCACTTTTTTTTCCATTCAGAAAAAGTGACATTTTATTCCTCATTAAACTGAAAAAGGGGACCGTACCTCTTGAAGCATCATAGGCAGGGAAATATTCAGAAATTGCAGTTCACAAAAATATGAACAAGCCAAGAATATAAAGATAAGGAATTCTGAAAACAAGCCTGAAGAAGCGCATCCCAACAACATCTTTTCTCTTTCTTTTAGGAATTTACTGTCATGTTTGCCTGCCAAAGTTGCAGGCGGAATAACAATTGCAGGAGGGCAATTACTGTCAGTAAGGGGATAGACGCTTCTCCGATAAGTTTGGCTGTCACATTTAAAGTGACAGCTATTCAGCTTCCCCTGATAAGTGGCAAACGATATTGTCATCATTAAGTTTTAATGGATATGAGGTTATGCGCTTCCAGCCGCATGAACAAGAATAATGCTGAGAGGGGAGAAATAAAAAAACCATGGTTGGCAAACAACACTGCCAAGTCTAAAACTGTTAAATGGACCCTGCGTGCCATCTAGCCTTGGCTGATTTTCATCAAAGATGTCCCAGTACAGTTTGTGTGTAGGCCTCATTTGAGTTATGGCCAGACATGCATTTTCAATAGCAACGCTTTATGGTGCTGTGCTCTTCATCATTCTTTCATATCAAAGTACCAGAAAACGGAGAAAAACTGAGTTAGCATGTTTTTTTTTTCTCCCTTATAAGTTGTGAGATGGAACCGGGCTGAAGTTTGTTCTCTGTTATATGTGTGTATGAAAATTGCATGTTGTAGAGATCAGAACGGCTTGTACTCTTTATAATTTATCTCAGCAGGAGTTGAGTTTGTTCCTTGCTTTGTGTAATGACAAGTGCCACCGCTCACAACATTCCCAACAACTGCTTTCAGTAGATAAGAAGAACCATTTCGAAGCATATAGTATCTCATAATCAATGCCTCAGGGCTCACTTCATTTCCATTGTCTTTTTCCATCTGGAAACCTGCGTCTCCATCATGCAGTGTGGTACATGAAAAATGTCATTTACAAGGCAAATGATTTGAACCACAAATGAAAGTTTTTGAAAAATTACAGTGCAATGATGTACAGCAACATAAGTATATCATTTTGAATATGGCCTTATAAAAAGGCAATCAAGAAATTAAAAACTGAATTTGCAATATAACATATCATGTAATAAATTTTGACAAATTATAGATAAATAAATCACTACAATTCATCAAACATGATACTGACTGTCTGTTTATATTAAAATGTGAAAAGACCATTTGAAAAAATTAATTCTATATGTTTGGCATGTCTGTACAAATGAATGGCACATTTCTTTCATGGCACACAGCATGCATGGAGCTTCATGAGCATATTACCATTTAATATGAGACATGATGCTGTCATTTCATAAAATTTTGGTTAACTTCAGAAAATGATTAAAAACTAAAGAATGTAATTTTCGAACTAGTAATGACACAAACTAACTATAAATAAATATTTAAAGTTTTTAAAGTAATAATCAGCTTTTTTGCTCCTCCACATTTTAAATTTAACAAGAAAAGATGAGTTCCCCAGTGATGGGTTGCAGCTGGAAGGGCATCCGCTGCGTAAAACATATGCTGGATAAGTTGGCGGTTCATTCCGCTGTGGCGACCCCAGATTAATAAAGGGACTAAGCCGAAAAGAAAATGAATGAATGAATGAATGAATGAATGAAGAAAAGATGAGATTTCATTCATTCATTCATTCATTTTCCTTTGGCTTAGTTCCTTTTTGTTTTAGGGGTCACCACAGCGGAATAAACCCCCAAATTATCCAGCATATGTTTTACGCAGCGGATGCCCTTCCAGCCATAACCCAGTACTGGGAAACATCCATACACTCTCACATTCACACTCATACACTACAGCCAATTTAGCTTATGTCTTTGGACTGTGGGGGAAACCGGAGCACCCGAAGGAAGCCCAGACGAACACAGGGAGAACATGCAAACTCCACGCCGCCCTCAAACTTAGAATGTGTTAAATAAATAAATAAATAACATTGTAAAGTAATTTTTACATTTTGTAAAATATTAAATTGCGCAAGCTTCATGGTTTCGATTCATTATCGATACATACAATACATACAGTACATACAGCGGTTGGACAATGAAACTGAAACCCCTGGTTTTAGACCACAGTAATTATTGGTGCATTTTCATCCTGACACACAGCGCCGCCTTCAGGATACAATGTTTTTTGGTAGTCCTTGGCAGACCATTTAGCACAAGTATCGGGCCTAGGGAATGCCATGATATTGCAGCCCAAACCATCAATGATTCACCCTCCATGCTTCACTCTGGGCATGCAACAGTCTGGGTGGTACGCTTCTTTGGGGCTTCTCCACACCATAACTCTCTCAGATGTGGGAAGGACAGTGAATGTGGATTCATCAGAGAACAATACATGTTTCACATTGTCCACAGCCCAAGATTTTTGTTCCATATTGACATATTGACATTATATTTTAAGCAAAACTGTACTATTAGACAGACAGACAGACACACAGACAGACAGACAGGCAGACAGACAGAGGTTCAGCATGTGTAGAATGATGATGCAACTCTCAATGTGTTACTATAGAAACTATAGTAACAATGTGTTACTATATAAATGGCACTTACTGGATATATATTTTTTTTCTGATCATTTTCTGTAAACCCAATATATGATTGTGCACAAAAATTCCAGTAGACTAGTTTCTAAAATACTCAGATGTGCCCATGTGACACCAACTATTTCTATTATAATGTCTATGGGCAGTACGTTAAATGTATGGAGACACACACGCACACACACACAAACACCAAGCAGCAGCAGAGGAGAGGTGCACCAGTCACTGAATTCAGCATATAGGGGTTCTCAGCTGTCCGCCACATTCTGTCTTTATTTTATGCACTCTGATTGTCATAAAGTTATCTGTAAAGTTATCTCAAATGACGGCATTCTGTATTTAGCTTTTTGCTTGTACAGTGGCTCTGAACTGTCAAAACTTTTTTCGGATGCGAAAAGCTGAAAAAAATCGAACCCAGTTCAATTTTTTTTATGTCCGACGAATGTTTCGGAGGCAGTGTGTCAGTACGATTCACACAACCTGAGGTCGAATTTAGTTTTTAGCGTGCGAAAATTACGACCAAAAATTTCGGATTCAGTGTGCAATAACCTTAATGCCGCGGTCACATTAGAGTTTGTGCATGCGAAATTATGTCGTACGGCACTGCGAAAAGCGGCAGGATTAAACAAGATGATTAGACATTAAAAAAAGCGAGCGATTGGTCCATCTTTTAAATTTCTGTCCAGAGAGGTCATGTTTTGATCTTCGATTGGTCTTACGCAATCACGTGATGCGATTTCGCAGGTCAGAGTTCACCAAGCTTGAACTTTCCAATGCAGCAAACTGCAAAACTTGTTGCACGAGCTTGCGTTTCTGGTATGATGCATTCGCGTGTGTATGAATGCAAGTCTATGAGGAGAAAAGTCCAGTGTGACCGCGGCTTGACTCAGTCAGCTTTACAATCCTAACACAGGATCATGAAAAAGGATATTTAAGATATCTGATTGCTAGTTGTGCTTCTCCTTATAGTAAAGCAGAAAGTAGCAACATTGGAACCTCAAAAGAACTTCTTAATGACCTAAAAACTAGGATAATTCATCAACACGAATTAGGAGAAGGATGCAAAATCTATCACAAAGAGTCATAAAGTCTCTATCTCCGCAGTCAGAAATATAGTAATAAAATGGAAGCCCACAGGAACAAATCTTGTGAGGGGAAGATGTGGTAAACCAAGAAAAATATCTGAAAGGCAAAGGTGAAGAATGGTTCAAATGGTCACAGACATACCACAGACCACCTCCAAAGAGCTCCAGGAGCATCTTGCTGCTGATAATGTCATTGTACATCGTTCCACACTGCAGCACACTCTTCACAAAGAACAGATTAATAGAAGGGTGATGCAGAAAAGGCTTTTCTGCGTTCTGCCAACAAGAAGTAATTTTGAGTCATTTGAGGTATGCTATGAAAAGCCTGAATCATTTTGGAAAAATATACTGTGGACAAATGTCACAACCATAGGCGCTTTGCATGACGGAAAAAGAGCACAGCATTCCAGGAGAAGAACCTGCTCCCTACTGTAAAATATGGTGGAGGGTCCATCATGCTGTGGGGCTATGTGGCAAGCACAGGTACTGAAAACGTCATGGTTACGTCCGTAACCCACGTTCCCCGAATAAGGGAACGGAGACATGCGTCTGAAACAGACTATGGGAGTGCGTCAGACGACCAATCACTCTGAAGAGTAAGAAAACGGGCCAATGAAATGCCAAATTGCATTGGCAGAGCTCTGCTCCACAGCTGGCAGCAATGAGCTATCAGCGCTATATAAGCTGCACGCTGTGGAGTGAGCCTCAGAATTTTGCCTGCTGAAGAGCCGATGACTCAGCTAACAGCTGGAGACTCAGCTGCTGTGGCAGTGGAGACGCATGTCTCCGTTCCCTTATTCGGGGAACGTGGGTTACGGACGTAACCATGACGTTCCTCTTCATGCGGGAACTTCAACATGCGTCTGAAACAGACTATGGGAGACTGTATGGAAAACGCCACTGCAGCTAAGCCCGTCACACCCCTGATGTGAAGTTTGCCAAGCATAGCGTGAGCGCACAGCATCACCAGGAGCGCAACCTTCCAACGTCCCTAGGCCCTTAATTACCATTACATGGGAATATTACATTTTTATCGGGAGTCGTAACGAGCTTTTACCTAGCTAATATAGACTATGTATGTTGGGAAAGCGTGCCAGTCCCCGAAGGGGGAGGACGCTGCGGAGCCACCTGCTACCCAAGAGGGGAGACTTGATGGTAATAGAGCATATGGACTAGCCCTGATGAGGGGGAGTACTACATATGATAAGCTGTTTAGCGGGTAGGGAAGACACGGGTCCGCCTGGTTAGGGGGAACACTCCGTGGTTGAATAAGCTTATGGGGTCACCGCATGGGGGGGGGACCGCACAAGCTGGCACCAAACCTCAGCATGTGGGTAGACCAAATGGGCATACAGACATCACACTGAGCCAGGCACCCGACTCCTCCGCTGAGTCAGGTGCTGGGGGCCTCGGAGGAATTCTCTAGGGTTCGCCAAGTGGGAAACTTACTAGTAGAACAAGAAATGCGCACGTATCTCCGGGTTAGGGAGCATGGCGCGGCAAGCGTTTGTTAACACCGAGCTTAGTTTCCCTCCGATTGACTGGGGTTACCCAGTAATCGGGTGGAAATCGGCTCCACTCGAAGATTGTAGAATCTCGCGAATGTATTAGGTGTCGCCCAGCCCGCAACTCTACAGATATCTGTAATAGAGGCGCCGCGTGCTAACGCCCAGGAGGCTAGTAGAGTGTGCTCTCACATTAGCGGGACGCGGCTCGCCCTGGCATTGGTAAGCGAGGGCGATGGCATCAACTATCCAGTGGGCCAACCTCTGTTTTGATACGGCACTTCCCTTCTGCCGACCACCATAACAGATACAGAGCTGTTCACCAGATCTTACACTTTGCGTTCGTTCCACGTAAAGGCGCAAAGCGCGAACGGGACAAAGCAATGAGGGGGCTGGGTCTGCCTCCTCCGAAGGCAGCGCTTGCAGGTTCACCACCTGATCTCTAAATGGGGTGGTAGGAACCTTGGGCACATAGCCGGGCCGGGGTCTCAGGATAACGTGAGAGTAAGCCGGTCCGAATTCCAGGCACGATTCGCTGACCGAAAATGCCTCCAAATCCCCGACTCTCTTGAACGATGCCAACGCGATCAGCAGAGCTGTCTTCATTGACAGAAGTTTTAATGTTACCGAATCGAGTGGCTCGAATGGAGTTCTCTGCAGACCTGCCAGGACTACAGAGAGATCCCAAGAGGGCATAAGAGGGGGGCGGGATGGATTTAATCGACGCGCGCCTCTGAGGAATCGGATGACTAGGTTATGCTTCCCGATCGTGTTGCCGTCCACCGCATCATGATGAGCGGAGATGGCAGCCACATAAACCTTCAGTGTGGAGGGGGACAGCCTACGCTCCAACTTATCCTGAAGGAAGGATAACACAACGCTAATCTGGCAAGTCCGGGGGTCTTCTCGATGAGAAGCACACCACTCAGTGAATAGACTCCACTTCAGGGCGTAGGCATGCCTCGTAGAGGGTGCTCTAGCCTGAGTGATGGTGTTAACCACCGCCGCCGGTAAGTCACCTAAGTCTTCCGCGCTCCGTCTATGGACCACACGTGGAGGTTCCAGAGATCTGGGCGCGGGTGCCAATGGGTGCCCCGTCCCTGGGAGAGGAGGTCCTCTCTCAGGGGAATGCGCCAGGGAGGGGCCGTCGCGAGGAGTGTGAGTTCGGGAACCCAGGTCCGGTTGGGCCAGAGACCTGCTCCTCATCCTCCCTGACTTTGCACAGTGTCTGTGCGATTAGGCTCACTGGGGGAAACGCATATTTGCGCATGCCCGGTGGCCAGCTGTGAGCCAGCGCGTCCGTGCCGAGGGGGGCCTCGGTCAGGGAATAAAACAACTGGCAATGGGTGCTTTCGAGAGAAGCAAACAGGTCGACCTGGGCTTTCCCGAATCGCTCCCATATCAGCTGGACCGTACCGGGGTGGAGTCTCCATTCTCCACGAAGCGTTCGCTGCCGTGAGAGCACATCGGCTGCACGGTTGAGCTCGCCCGGGATATGAATGGCACGCAGCGAACTCAGCCGCGTATGACTCCAGAGGAGCAGACGGCGAGCGAGCTGTGACATGCGACGAGAACGTATACCTCCCATACGGTTGATATAAGCTACCGTTGCCATGCTGTCCGTCCTGACCAGCACATGCTTCTGCTCTAACACCGGTAAAAAGCGGCGGAGAGCAAGAAACACTGCCAACAGCTCCAGGCAGTTGATATGCCAATGCAGACGGGGTCCGAACCACGAACCCGTTGCACACGGCCCCCCAGCCCGTGCTGGAGGCATCTGTCGATACGACAATATGCCTGGATACTTGCCCTAGGGGCACCCCGGCCCGTAGAAAAGCAAGATCCGTCCAAGGACTGAAGGTGCGGCGACACAGCGGAGTGATACGCACCCGGTCTGTGCCCGCGCGCCATGCCCGTCTGGGGACCCGATCGTGAAGCCAGCGCTGAAGTGGTCTCATATGAAGCAAACCGAGCGGCGTCACCGCGGCTACGGATGCCATATGCCCCAGTAGCCTCTGAAAAAACTTCAGTGGAACCACTATGTTCCTGTCGAGTTTGCTCAGACAGGAAAGCACTAGCCTGGCGCGCTCCTCCGAGAGGCGCGCTACCATAGAGATCGAGTCCAGCTCCAGCCCGAGAAAAGAGATCCTCTGCACTGGGCAAAGTTTGCTCTTCTCTCGGTTGACCCGAAGCCCCAACTGGTCGAGGTGCCGAAGCACCCTGTCCCTGTGCATAATCAATTGATCGCGAGACGAGGCTAGGATCAGCCAGTCGTCAAGATAATTGAGGATGCGGATGCCCGCAAGCCGAAGCGGCGCGATGGCACCCTCCGCGAGCCTGGTGAAAACCCGCGGAGACAGAGAGAGCCCGAAGGGGAGGACTTTGTACTGCCATGCTCGTCCTTCGAACGCAAACCGGAGAAAAGGACGATGGCGTGGAAGAATGGAGACATGAAAATACGCGTCCTTCAGGTCTATAGCTGCAAACCAATGGACGCACCGGAAAATGCGCTTCTGCGTGAGCATTCTGAACGGCATTTTGTGTAAATGACGGTTCAGTCTGCGCAGATCTAGGAGTGGTCTTAACCCTCCGCTCTTTTTCGGCACGATGAAATACGGGCTGTAAAACCCACGTTTCATCTCGGCTGGAGGAACCTGCTCGATTGCATCCTTCGCCAGGAGGACAGTAATCTCCTCTCGCAAGACAGGGGCGCTCTCGAGGGAAACCCTCGTAGTATGAACACCCGTGAACCTGGGAGGGCGGATAGCGAACTGAATCGCATAGCCGAGTCTGATCGTTCGCATGAGCCACCGCGACAGGCTGGGCAGCGCTAACCAGGCTGGCAGAGCCCGCGCTAATGGCACCATCGGACTGATCAATGACATGCCAACAGAGGGGCAGCTCGGGAGGGGAGTGCTCACCCCGGGAAGCAGAGCGGCCCGAGGAAGAGCCGAAAATAAGAGAGTGTCTCTTACCTTCCTCCCTGGATCCCGCGATGAGGCTGGAGTGAGAGAAAGGAGCCCGTCCTCTTGCACTCCGTGAGCCTGTGGCGAAGGGGCCCGGCGCTGCGAGCTGGAAGGCGGAGCGTCCCAGATTGGCAGGGCTCGGGTTTGCACATCCGGAGAGAGAGAAATTTGCTCTTTTATTGAAAATTTGGGTACCACTGGCCCGGAGGCCAGCAGTGGTGCTTTTAAAGTCTCTGCTGACTGTAGGTGTCCTCGGTCCTCCACCGAGGAAAGAGCAGGTTCCCTCCTCTCCGGATGGCTCGTCTCAGGGACGCTTCGCGGTCCGTTTACCGAACTCCTGGGTAAAGTCCCCGACGGTGTCGCCGAACAGGCCAGCCTGGGAAATGGGAGCGTTAAGAAAGCGAGCCAACGAAAGCGAGTCAACGTCTCTCATCTATGTGGCCATCGTCCTCCCCAGGGCACGAGCAGCCGATTTGGTGGCCGATTTGGTGGTCATGAGAGCGTAATCGGTTGCCGTGCGGAGCTCATGCATCAAGCCCGGGGAAGAACCACCCTCCTGTAGCTCAGCCAACTTCTCCGCTTGGTAGCGTTGATAGGTGGCCATAGCATGCAGAGCGGATGCAGCCTGTCCCGCAGCAGTGTAGGCTCTGGCCACGAGGGACTCAGATAACCTACACGCTTTGGAAGGGAGTCTGGGTGGACCTCTCCAGGTGGAGGCGCCCCGCGGGCAAAGATTGACCGCGATAGCGCGCTCCACCTGGGGTATCGCCTCATAACCCTTGGCTGCTCCACCATCAAGGATGGTGAGAGCGGAAGCGCACGAGGACCGGGCAGAGAAAGGTGCCCTCCATGCCTGCGTGAGCTCACTGTGTACCTCCGGGAAGAAAGGGACGGGGGGTTTGGAGGGTCTTGCCCTCCTAGCCCCCACGTAACACCCATCTAAGCGGTCCGGCCGTGGTGCTGGGGGACAAGCCATCTCCAGACCCACGGCCGAAGCAGCCCGGAATAACACTGCTAACATGTCCGATTCCAGACCCGAGGCCACACTGACCACCCCGGAGGGTGGCAGAGGGTCCGGATCTTCATCGGAGCATGTTAGCCCGCCCTCCGATGCAGCGATGGACATCACGTCCCCGGTGTCATCCAATGAAAGCGCGGCCATCCCGGGGGATGGACCAGCGGTCTCACTGGAAGCTTGGACAGAGCCAGCTGAGGAGTGAGGGGTCCGCGAGCCCGAAGGCGGCGGATAAGCCCCCACTGTAACCCTCAGGTCTGCCCGTGTGCTAACCGCATGGCGGGGAGCAGCAGGGGTGACGCACCCTAATGCCAGGGTGCGCCGCGACCTTAGCTGTGCGACAGTTAAGCCCTCGCAGTGAGGGCAGCAACTGTCCGCGAGCACCGCATCCACATGCCGGACCCCCAGACATGTGACGCAATGCTCGTGCCTGTCATCCGGGGAGAGGAAACCACCGCATCCAGAAATGCACGGTCGGAACGACATCTTTAAAAAGACGCGTTATGCGACCGTGTGCTCTCTTAGGGAATTCTGCCCTTTTAGTGTGAAACTGCTCTTTTAGTACACCAGTGAAACGCCCAGGGGACGTAAAACCCAGATGAAACGCCGCTGTTGCGTCTTCTCCCGCACTGGTGATAAGCGCTGACACTTTCTCGCTAGTCAGGTTGGCAGAGTTAGGTCTTCAGTCTCGTGAGAGGGTCTGAAGCATAAATTCTGAGGCTCACTCCACAGCGTGCAGCTTATATAGCGCTGATAGCTCATTGCTGCCAGCTGTGGAGCAGAGCTCTGCCAATGCAATTTGGCATTTCATTGGCCCGTTTTCTTACTCTTCAGAGTGATTGGTCGTCTGACGCACTCCCATAGTCTGTTTCAGACGCATGTTGAAGTTCCCGTATGAAGGGGAACCATGGATTCCACTTAGTATCAGCAGATTCTGAAGAACAATGTTCAGGAATCAGTCAAGAGGCTGAAGTTACGGCAGGGTTGGATGTTTCACCAGGACAATGATCCAAAGCACAGTTCTAGATCTACCAAGGAGTTCATGCTCAGACACGATACAATGTTCTAGAATGGCCATCCCAGTCCCCAGACTTGAACATCAATGATTGATTTGAAAAGGGCCGTTCATGCTTGTCACCCATCAAAGCTGACTGAACTGGAGAAATAGTGCAAGGAAGAATGGTCCAAAATGCCTTCAGCATGAATTCAGGGACTTATCCTTGGATATAAGAAGTGTCTACAGGCTGTTATTTCAGCAAAAGGTGGCTGTACAAAAGATTTATGTCATTATTCTGTTAGGGTGCCCAAATTTATGCACCTGTCTGTTTTTGTTATGACTTAAATTGCATTGCATCTGTTGATTAAATAATTGTTATGTCAGAACTGAAATGTGGCTTTTTCCCTAGGGTATAAAATATATCCAAATGAAATTGCTGATTTGAAAAGCCAGCAGGCTATGGCTTGCAATTCTAAAAATTATCAGGGGGGGCCAAACTTTTGCATAAAACTGTATACACATACTGGCTCTTCAAGTCACGTGAAAGCAGTCTATTTACATATTTTAATTCCTAATAAGAGTGGATACTGCAATTGTAAATGAGATAAGAAAATGTTTTAGTCATGCATAACGCAAATGTTTTTGCTTCTGTGCGTAACCTCTTCAACCTCATTCTGCTGCTGATCATTGTGAACTCTGGTCTTGAACAATGTAGGTTTAGCAAATGATCACAGAACCTGTAGGAGAACTGCATCTACCAGAACGTGACCCTAGATCCACTCAACTCATTCTTAAAGTGACTGCTTACAATTCAGGTAACCCAGAGGCAATATGTCCTACCGCACCGACAGATTAGATCATTAATGAGCTCTCTGACTACGGAGATAAACAATTCTGTTTTCCATAGGAGCTGTCTAAGTGTATTTATTTGTCTCTTGTGCAAAGCAAAGGTACATTATACAACTTTTTGTTTCAGATGGAAAAAAATATCTGGATACGAGAAATGACATTTGTGGAAATGTGGACACTATGTGCCGAAGCTGGGTAATGAAATGTCTGAAAAACATCAGGAAACTCATGGACTATGTGAAAATGTTGTGTCATGATCTCCCCAAGGAACAACCTGGATGCATCCTCCCACTTCTTTTTATCTTGCTAAGAGGGAAATCTTATATCATTTTTTTTTTTTTGGCACGACAGGTTGTGACTACCCACCCATTAGAGAATACATTGCTTTTGAAGTGTTGTATGGCGAACTGTAGCATGAAGCGTATCAAAGTGAAGTTTGCAGTTGTCAGAGTATGGGTTAAATTAAGGACTGCTCCATTTGAATGTGCTCTTTTTTGCAGCTTGTTGTCAGTGCTTATGACACGAAATTGTTCTCATTTGTGTTGTGGTTTTCTTTTTTTTTCCTTTTTCCCCCATGGGTAGTACAGGTCCATTGCTTTACAGAACAATAAATGGGCAAAAGTTGTGTATAATAATGCCTGCAGAGTTCTGTAGTTAGTGTTGTGTGATTGTCTTGCCATGAAAATAACTTTCTTTCAAGAAACAAAAAGACAATGGTTTCCTTTTGACAGTTTACTACAAAGGCATAAACACTGCATAAAAATAACAAATATGCATTTGAATCTCAAGAATGATAGTAGCAGCACTCAGCACATAATGGATATAAAGTGAAAGAAATTTAAAAGATAAGTGTAAAAAAAGTTTACATTTACTGTGAAGCAAGTTCTAATTTAATTTAATTAGATATATGGCTGAACATTAGAAAAAAAAAAAATTGGATAGTAAATTGTGTGCAGAATTTTTTTTAAAATCAGGATCGCAGGAGTTTATCAAAACACATAGATTTATTACAAACAGACACTCACAACTGGAACACAGGAATCACACGTAGGAAGACAAATCACAGGAATGACGATCATGTGGTGAAGACACAAGGAATGACATACAATACCGGACCACGAAGGAAACAAACTAAAGGGTATAAATACACACGGGTTAATGAAACTGATAATACACAGGGGAAGAACACAGGTGAAACTAATGAATATTACTGCGCGTTCACACCGAAGGCGGTGAGAGCGTCAAAGGTCGCTCTGGCCACCCTGGTGACAACGCTGTCTGCCTTCAGCTCCGGCGGCGAGAGCGTCAAAATTCGCTACACTGATCTCGTATTGAAAGGGGTCGTTGCAGCAAATCATATCAGTTACAGTCCCGCGTAAAACATGCTTTCTAGCATGAAAATGTTGTGCACTTTTTTTTATCAAATTCATTTAACTATGGAAGATCAAGTTACATGTGGTGTGGCTTGCTCCATTTAACTATCCAATGTGTCCATATGTCTGAAATATTCTGAAGCAGCAATACTGTTTTGTATTGTCGCATGAGATTCACGCTTTTTTAAAGAAAGAAAAAAAATAATAATAATATTAATACACATCAGTAACTCGGCAGTAACTTTTTTAATGTATGTTCCTGTAAAAAAAACATCGGAAATAATCGGAAATCCGGCAACCGCCATAATCAAACCCTTGGGAACAACTGTGGTCGGAACCAAAGTTCACAGGACTGTGTTCTCTGGACTCCTCTCAAGCGGTGGACTTCTACATTCCGATTGCTTGCCGCCGAACCGCGTCCTAGCTCATTACCATAAAGTTGACTTGATTTCAACTCTCCTAGACGCCCACACCGGCAAAGACGCGCCGCGCTGCTTCTCGCCGCTTATCGCCGCTGGCTCCCATTGAAAATGAATGACTTCCGGCTACTTTGACGCTCTCGACGCTTTCAGTGTGAACGTACAGTTAGGAAACGGCGGGAAACAGAACAAAGGAGCACATGATCACAACACAGAACAGACACCTGACAGATGCAATATCCAGTCATAATGTTGTTTTGTGAGTTCCTAATTATGAGTTATATGAGTGTTCAAATGATATGTAATTTAAAGATTACTAAAATATGTAATGGAGGACAATGCAATTAAAGACAATCCAAGTGCCCTACGACATCGTGTCCTATAGACAAAGTCACATGGAGAGTCCCTGGAATAACCTAATATATTATTTTAAAGAGTGAGGGCATTTTAGGGGATACGTTTCATAACTACTCATCCATAAATGTCCATTCATACTGTAATATGATGCAATATGACAAAAAAGAAAATTGTCACTTGATTTTTCACACTACATCACAAAGAGGGACTTATTAGTGGTGCTGTATTTAGAAACAGCTTAGCTAAAATCATACTTCTGAAGAATTTAGTACATAAATACATTTAGTTACTCCCCAGCACAGTAGGATACACTTTCAGCAGTGTCCCGGGACAGTACAGTTCTCCATATTCATGAATGTCTTGAATTAACTTTGTAACCCAAATGTAAAAGAATCCCAATCACCAAATTACTTTTTTTTCCCTGCATATAAAAGTGCAGTTTTATTTAAAGTTACTTGACAAAGGCTCTTTAGTGACAATTTCTGTATTAACATTTCATTCAACATTTCTGAATTAAAATCCTGTGAAATGCAAGACTGGGGCAAGAGTCATGAGGAATGAATGCACAACACACTGGTCAGGGCTAGTCTAGACTACTAAATGGGATATATCACCTTCCAAAGGGCACTTCTAAAATGTCATTCTAAACCAAAGTGCTTCAACCTGGCCACTTCGATGGGCCCTTTGGAATGAAAGATTTTGAAGGATACAACTGATGGACACTTCATGATCCTTTGCACAGGGAAGGTGCTTGGTGTCGAATAGTGCATTCCATTAGGAAGGGATCATCCTTATGTCCTAATCCCTTCGAAGATGTCACTTCGGAGGGTAATCCCTTCAAATGGATTAGGGCACAGGGATGAGCCCTTCAGAATGGAACGCATTAGTCTGTTGCTACCCTAGGAAAATGTGACACTTGTGTCGAATATAATGCACTTTATGCTAATGTTAACTATAGACCAGTAGGTTTGGCTATGGAGATGTAAATTAAACAACTTACATTTTATATGGAATAAAGCTTTATTAAACTTACATGTATTTTTGAGGAAATAAAATTAAATAAAAAGAGCAATTTTTACATTTTTACGTTCACAGTGTCAATTTTAAAATTAAGTCACAATAGCATAGAGATTCAAAGTGATAGACCTGAGTTACTCGTAGATTACATTTGCTGTACCCAATACTATAACAACAGGATTTCAAATATAACTTTTGACAAACTCAAAACATATAATAAAATAAACATTAAGGAAATTAGATGCAACTTTTTATCAACTGCTCAGTACATTAATTGAAAAAGATTCAGTTAGAAAAGAAAAACAGTGTGTTGAATTTGCCTCCTTACATACATTTCAAATAACTCAGTTTTAAAAGTTCAGTTTCTGTGATTCAAATATTAAAATTAGACTTGAGGTTGAGTGAGTAATTAGTAATTAATAACATAAATTTTGGGGTGAACTAACCATTTAAAGACTTGACGTGAAAGAAGTTCATCCTATCCATGAGGCCAATAAGCCAAGCTATCATGTTCACAAATAACAGGCTAATAAAACCTGAATTACTTTTAGCTCACAGCCCCAAGCGACAGGTTTGGCAAGCATCTATTAAAATCAAATTAACGGTTTATGTGGAACTGCTTTATCTAAAGCATTTCCATAGCAAAGCAATACTGCAACAAAAAGCTCTGTTCCAACTGATAACACATCCAACTTTGCTTTTGAAAGATCTGCCGGTACGTCCTGTCACCACAGCTTTAAAGCAACCCACACTTTTTAATGAGAATGTGCGATTCTATCGCAGGTAATTAAAAATCGGCCAATCTAATTCATCCAAGACAATGCTGTTGACTAAATTAAAAACGAAAAGGGGAGCCATGCTAATATTGTGCAGGAGACTGTCAGGGCTAAGAGAAGTGGATAAGTTCAAATAAACAAACCTTTTGGCTCACTGAATTGGTAAAATGTCTCATTTAAAAGTAGATGAAGATGGAGTCATGCTTGAGAAAGGAAATGTTAGCAGGATGCTTAAAAAATACCCACTTAATCATTGTCCGTTCCAAATTGTTACCCAATTACCTTGTCAGAGTCAGGAGGGAGTAAAAAGCTCCGTCCAAACAAGCACATCAAAACATGATACCCTGTCTAATGTCTTATTTTATGGACTAATTATGGTTTTGTTTTAATAACGCTCTCATCCGGCTTTTCTCAATGCTGGTATCTCTCTGCATCAGAGCATTTTAATAATGGAGAATAGCCTGATTAAAATGTCCCAATTTCCCCATGACATTTTCATGCATTAAGATGGCTCCGCTGTTTAATTTGAAGGGAGTGCCAGTACTGCAGTTGACTCACAGCACTGTTAAATTAAATGCTTGCGGGTGTTACTTAAGCATTGTTCACGTTTTCTGCAGGTTTAACAGGTAAATGACAAAGTGTAAGCCTGCCTTTCTCACACACAAACTCACACACTTTGTCCTGCTCAGTGAAAAGCAAACATCAATCTTGGGATGTCACAAGCAACCTCGCTGGATTCTGGCTTTTGATTCATTGCAGGTTTCAGTTTAAATGCTCCTGAAGGGGGATGTTAAAAAGAGTAAAGCAGATGCCATATTTTTAGTGCCAGAAAGTTCTTTTCCTTCACTGAGCACTTTATATTTTGTTATTTACCATAAATACTTTGCAATCAGTCACTTGTCAATTAAAAAAAAAAAAGATCTGATTTTGTACATTTATAGCTTGTCCAGGAATTCTGACTAAATTAATTCATTCGGAAAGCTCTGCACCATTATCAAACACAAACAACACTTGAAACGCATACATGATCATTTACACAAGTCATTAGGCTTAAAAGCCAGGTCAAATGGGTTTTCGAAAAATATCTTATTTGCAGTTTGTAACATAGCTGTCTTTTAATGTAAACAATCTGTAAAGTTGTTGATCAAATAAGTGCATGTAATCAAAGATGCTGTTTATGAAAATAAAGAGTCAGCTCTGAATCGCCCCAATGAGTCATTATATAGTCAACCCTTTTGCCTGCTACCCATCTATGTCAACACTATAAACACATTTTCATAACCCCTGCCTGCCCAATTATAGAGACAATTATGGCACCGAAGTGAAGGTTCACAAACAAATTTCGAGAGGAGCACGTGATATGATCGACTACAGCTGATCCTCATCGCTAATCATTAGCTAGCCTATCAGATCATTCCAAAATTACTATAAATATCCTGCCTAAACTTCATTCCCTATTTTCGCTTTTGGAAGACCACTCTCGCTGCAAAAACGCTCCAGCTTCAAAAGCTACCTACAGCATCGCACCATGAAAACTATCATGGAAAAGAACCTATAAACAACAACAACATCTTCAGTGGGAGAAAATCCAGCCGTAGCTCAGCGCCATCCAGCCCCGCCAGAACTACAAAACAAGCCCGAAGCCCCTGCTAGAGAAAGCTAGCCCACCCGCTTATACAATTCAACCACAACGTCGTCTAAGACCTCCTTCTCCATCTACTTGATGCCACCATATAATTCGAACTCTCACCCCCTGGCTGTTACGATGCACCTCGTGACTTGAATGATTTCTAACCATTTTAAGACTTAATAAGACAGCGGATACGATTCGCATCCTTTTTTGAACTGCTAACAACCAAATAAACTATAACAACTGTAGAAACTCACCTTCCCCTTCATATGGGAACTTCAACGTGTGTCTGGAACCAGACAAATGGGAGTACGTCAGATGACCAATCACTCTGAAGAGCAAGAAAACGGGCCAATGAATCCCAAACATTAATTGGCAGAGCTCAGAAGCGAGCACTTAGAATTGAGCTTTCAGAGCCTCTCACGAGACTGAAGACACTCTATCTGCCAACCTGATTTCAAGACTGAAACCAGTTTACTCACCAGTGCGGGAGATGATGCGACAGCGGCGGTCGATCTGGGCTTCCTGTCCCCTGGGCGTTTCGCTGGTGTGCACAAAAGAGCAGTTTCCATTAAAAGAGCAGGTTCCCTTAGAGAGCAACACAGTTAATCAACACGTCTTTTTCAAGACTCTGTTCTGACTGTGCATTTCTGGATGCGTAGGTTCCTATCTCCAGATGATGGGCACAGGTTTCGCATCACAGGTCTGGGGGTCCAGCATGTAGATTCAGTGTTCGCGGACAGCTCATGCTCTCACTGCGAGGGCATGGCTGTTGCACAGCTGAGATCGCGGCTTCCAAGCCACCCCCGTTGCTCCCCATGAAAGCGGTTAGCAGATCTGAGGATCACACGGTTTATCCGTCGCCTCCGGGCCCGCGGAACCCCCACTCCTCCACAGCGCGCCCCATCCAAGCTTCGAGTGGTTGTGCGGTTCATCCCCCGAGATGCCCGCGTCTCCGCTTGATGAAACCGGAGATCAGACGCCCATCGCGTCATCGGAGGGCAAGCTGTCATGCTCAAATGCGCTTCCTGGGCTGCTTCGGCAGTGGAGCTGGAGATGGCTTGTCCCCCAGTCTTACCGCCAGACCGATTAGAGGTGTGGCGTGCGGGCTGATATAAGATGAATCTTCCAACCCCCGTCCACTTCTTCCCAGGGGCGCACAGCGAGCGCACGCTGGCATAGAGGGCGTTTTTTCTACGCCCGGTCCTCGTGCGCTTCCGCCTTCACCTCCCCTGATTCGCGAGGCAGCCAGTGGGTACGAAGCTATTCCTCAGGTGGTGGGCGCCACCACCTGGAGGGGTAAGCTGAGACCCCTGTCCAAGGCGGGTGGGTTATCTGTGTCTCTCATGGCCAGAGCCTACACTGCTGCGGGCCATGCCGCTTCTGCCCTGCACCACGGCACCTGCTGTGCTGCACAGGGGCGGTTCTTCCCCAGGCTTATGCGTAAGCACCGCACGGTGGTCGACTATGCTCTCATGACCTTCAAGTTGGCCGCCCGTACCCTGGGGAGGACGATGGCCACACAGTGGTCCCAAAATGCCACCCTTGGCTTACCCTGGCAGATATGCTCTGTGCCGACAAAGTACGCTTTCTTGGTGTGCCCATATCCCAGGCAGGCCTACTCGGCGACACCGTCTGGGACTTTACCCAGGAGTCCTCGGTGGTGGGAGATCAGCCGTGCGCGATGGAGCTGGTCATCTCCTGGTGGGCTCGTAAAACTGCTCCCCCAATCCGCGCTGGCTGTCTTTCCTATCTATCTATCTATCTATCTATCTATCCAAACCCGATTACTGGGTTACTCCGGTCAATAGGGCCGAAATTAAGCTCGGTGTCAAAAACGCTTGCTGCGCCATGCTCCCTAACCCGGAGATACGTGCGCTTTTTCTATTCTGCTAGAAAGTTTCCCGCTTGGCGAACCCTAGAGAATTCCTCCGAGGCCCTCAGCACCCGACTCAGCGGAGGAGCCGGGTGCCTGGGTCAGTGTGATGTCTGGTATGCCCACTCTTGATCTACCCACATGCTGAGGTTCGGTGCCAGCTATACGCGGTCCCCTATGGTGATCCCATATGCCTATTTTCAGCCACGGAGTGTTCCCCCAGACCAGGCGGACCTGTGTCTTCCCTACCCACTTATCATATGTAGCACGCCCCCTCCATAGGGCTAGTCCATATGTTCTTATTGCCATCAAGTCTCCCCTCTTGGGTAGCAGGTGGTTTCCGCAGCGTCCTCACCCTTCGGGGACTGGCACACTTTCCCAACGTCGTATTTCTAAAATCCCTAGACTATATTAGCTAGGTAGAAGCACGTTTACGACCCCCGATCTAAATTCTAATTATTCCCATGTAATGGTAATTAAGGGCCTAGGGGACGTTGGAAGGTTGCGCTCTTAGTGATGCTTGTGCGCTCACGCTATGCTTGGCAAACTTCACATCAGGAACGTGATGGGCTTAGCTGCTGTGGCGTTTTCCATACACTCTCCCATTTGTCTGGTTCCAGGCACACATTGAAGTTCCCATATGAAGGGGAACGTCCTGGTTACGTCCGTAACCCACGTTCCCCGAATAGGGAACGGAGACGTGTGTCTCCACTGCCACAGCACCTGAGTCTCCAGCTGTTAGCTGAGTGATCGGCTCTTCAGCAGGCAAATTCTAAGTGCTCGCTTCTCAGCGACTAAGCGCTGTCAGCTGTGGAGCTGGGCTATGCCAATTCATGTTTTGCATTCATCGGCCCGTTTTCTTGCTCTTCAGAGTGATTGGTCGTCTGACGTACTCCTATTTGTCTGGTTCCAGACTCATGTCTCCGTTCCCTATTCGGGGAACGTGGGTTACGGACATAACCAGGACGTTACAAGCCTTCTGTCCGTCCACAGATCCATTACAACACAGAGTTATCACACTGCAAGGGTCCAGGCAATCGAAGTCAGTCCACAACACACTTATCATCGATAAATATACATGGAACAATGCTATCATTTCAAACTAGTAGCCAGAATCTATAACACGTTCGGTAAAGTAGCATCCTTTTCGTAAACATTGCTAAATTTTGATAACAAAATATCCGCCGACCTTTGCCTGGATTGACAATGGATTGACAATGATTTGAAGAAGTGTTAAGACCCTCCAACATCCAATGAGCTCCCAGAACGAGAGACGGTCCCGCCCTCTCGTTGACATTAAACATGAATGTTTAAAGTATAGAGAAGAGAGGAAGGAAATAATATATATCTTGAGAAGAAAGGTAAGGAATATAATTAGATACCCACTGGGATACGAGTTCAACAGCGACCACGTAAGGCATAGGATTTTATTTAATTTCATTTAATACAGGGTTAGATAAACAGACAATATAAATAATTCATGTAAAAAAATAATAATCATTCTGATTCATAACAAGTACAGTAGAGTGTCACGAGAGAGTTTACATTGGCAAGGTGGTTGGCGGTATAAATGGCAAAGAAATGAGCAACAACTTCCTGCTTAACAGTGATGAATCAGAAGAGGATGTTTCTGACGAACGGAGTAACGTTTCATCCGTTAACTCAGAGAAGAAACCTCCAGGACACTAGCCCACGCCACGCCCCATATCCTCAGCCCACCATCTCTCCGCCAAACAGAACAACCCGGAATGTCAAATAAAACAGCAAGAAAAGCCATACCCCCAGCTGAACCTCCCAGACTCCGCCAGATAGATTCCAGGATTACCCTCGCCACAACATCCACTGCGCATCAAACGGACATTCCCTTGGAAAACAGTTAACAAATTAAGCTTTTTTTAAAAATAAATTGCAAACCCTTTTTCTTGCTTTTCCTTTCAGAAATTCCAGCTGGCTCACTCCCCTCCCCATCCCACAGAACGCTCCAGTTTTGGAACCTCCTCCTGTCTCCAAGAACCTCATCATTTCAGAGATTTTGGCTGCTCGCCCCAGAAGCAGAACCCACATCCGACTCCAGTCCCTCCTTATTCAGAGATGATATTCCCATAAATCACCCCATGCATCACCTGCACCAAACATCCATCTCCCTACAAGCAGTATTTCCCAGAACATTACAATCATATTCTACAGCTTGGAATGCATTCAAACAATTCCATTCCCTTTACAACACTACATTTTCCTTGCTCACAATAACTTCATTCATCACATACCTCCATTCATATAAAAAACATACAAGCCAGCTCCATCAGAAGTTAAATTCCTAAACCAGCCTTCTCATTAAAGGCATCCAAAAAGTCCACCCCCCTTCCAGATTCCTGGCTGCCCATCACACCCCATGTACTGTCCAAATGCATTTCCACACTCTGCAAAGGCTATTTATCCACCCACACTGACTGAACCCTAGACGCCATGTTCATACTTTCTTTTTTCGGATTTCTTAGATGTTTTGAAATTTCTATAACGTAAAAATTCGACCCCAACATCCACCCCATTATTTCAGATCTAGCTTTGATTGATGGGGAAATGATATCTTTCCTCATCAAGAAAAGCAAAACAGAGCAATCACGCAAAGGACACTCCATTTACATATTCGACATCCCCTCCTCTACAAGCCCGTTCCAAACACTCCTAGCATACATACACTACAGGAAAACCCTCAGCCCTAGCCCCATTTCCCCCGTATTAGTAGATGACTCATTCCACCCAGTTACACGCTTATGGTTCCAAAGACACCTAAAAGCAGTCCTTCGCACAGTCGTGGCCAAAGGTTTTGAGAATGACACAAATATTAGTTTTCACAAAGTTTGCTGCTAAACTGCTTTTAGATCTTTGTTTCAGTTGTTTCTGTGAGGTACTGAAATATAATTACAAGCACTTCATACGTTTCAAAGGCTTTTATTTACATGGCATTTATGCAAAGAGTCAGTATTTGCAGTGTTGACCCTTCTTTTTCAGGACCTCTGCAATTCGACTGGGCATGCTCTCAATCAACTTCTGGGCCAAATCCTGACTGATAGCAACCCATTCTTTCATAATCACTTCTTGGAGTTTGTCAGAATTAGTG
>CAIGQV010016735.1:26892845-26945345 GCA_903798115.1 Danio jaintianensis
GGTGCTCCGGTTTCCCCCACAAGTCCAAAGACATGCGGTACAGGTGAATTGGGTAAGCTAAATTGTCCGTAGTGTATGTGTGTGAATGGGTGTGTATGAATGTTTCCCAGTGATGGGTTGAAGCTGGAAGGGCATCTGCTGCGTAAAACATATGCTGAAAAAAAGTTGACAGTTCGTTCCGCTGTGGCGACCCCGGATTGATAAAGCAACTAAGCCGAAAAGAAAATTAATGAATGAATATATATATATATACAGTCATTAACATATCTAAATAGAAGAATTTCTCGGGCTTACATGATTATTGCGTATGTGTGGTATATTGAATTTTTCCATTCAGTTAGAATAAATTTAAGTACTAAGTTTTGATGAACCATGATTTATTTGTAAAAAAAAACAAAAAAAACCCATACATTTTCACACACATTTCAAGCATAAATTTGTGCGTATGCATGGTAGTGGATGAGAGCCATTAATTTGTTTTCTGTAGAATAAAATATACCATACAGGTTTGGAGTGCATTCATTTATAGCTGAACTATTCTACAAAGATGCAGATGAGTCCACTTTTCAAGACTGACCACTTGGTAAAAAAAAGGTCATTTGTTAGACTGGCTGCATCTGAAATTGCATACTTTCATAAAATGTAGTAAATAAAAGAAAACAGTACGCAATATTGCAGTCAACTGGATCATATAAAACTTCAGTGCTATTCTAAAGTGTGTATCTGAAGTACATGAAAAGGGATTTTTGAATGACAGTGTAAAAATGTCACTGAAAGGTCACATGATAACAACAATGCAAATGTAGTACATGCAGTAATATGCAATTTTGGTCGCAGCCGAGTCATTGTCTGTTTGAGTTTAAGGAATCTCATATTGATGGTTACCAATTCCTTCTTCTTTCTAGGTTTCCTGGATTTAGTTCCTATTTTATTTGCTTTGATGGTCATTTGTTGTGTATGAAGGTTAGTGTATGAAGGTCTGTTTAGTTTGCTGATTCTTGTTGTTGATGCTTCTTGTGTTTTGTGCTTAACATAAATAAATGTGACTATTGCAAATTTACCCTTCCTTACAGCAACTAGCTTTAAGATATGCAGAGCAACCATTAACAGATAACTCATTCGATTGTGTTTTAAGAGTCAGTAAAACGTTGTTAAAATAACAAATTGTGTCGAACCTCATAATATGTCATTCAAAATTAAAGGTTAAAGGGGTCTTATTCTATTTAAGTTTTTTTCATCGAGTAGTGTGCATGTTTGGGCTTAAAACTAATCTGCAAAGTACACTCAAAAGGGAGATTTTTTTGTTGTTGTTTTATGTTGTTGTTTTTTATCCCTTTTCAAGACATACAACAAATGGCTTGTTTGGACTATAACATTGTGTTTCAGGTTTTATGATGTCACAAAGAAATTTTGCCATCTACAGACATTTGAACAGTTATTATTTTCTTTTTCAGTTCTGGGTAAGTGTTTTGTTTAAAAATGAATAAATAGGGAAGCAAATAAAGCAGTCAATTGAGGACATTTACAACAACCTTAAGACTCTAATTGTGTCCCAACGATACACTAAACACATTTATACACTAGTGTATGAAATTTATATGGTTGTATTGTCATTCAACACCCCTGATAGGGGTGATAAAGCCAGTAAAGGTGGTATTTGCTTAGTCAACTATTCAATTGTAGGCCTACCATTGCGTATATTAGGGTTATTAATATCCACCATTTAAAAAGAATGGAAAATAACTACAGTATTTATTGCTCTTTCAATAACCTGCTTATAGTCATTTGTTTGTAAGAACATGAACACACATACTTTGCCCGGCTAGAACTAGAAATGAGGCATAATTTAGTAGAAAACTTCACCCAAACAAACATGGACACTGCTTAAAATTCATGTGATCATGTTACCCTGTGAAGTTTGTTTTCTCTACTTAAAAATACTGAAACTAAAGGGAACCCCACCCCCTTTTTTCTGACATCTTAATGACAAATAAATAAAAGACTTTCTAGCCAACTTTAAAGACTCTTTTTTTTTTCTCCTTGGTTGCTTATTAAAAAAAAATGTGTTTTAGCAAGTAAAAGAGCCTGTGTTTTAGATATGTTATGCTGATAGCACCATGACCTTCTGTTTGATCTAAAAATGCATATATGTGAGTAAGGACCATAACATTGTAACATAACCATAACCATAACATCAGCAAACAATATAATAAAATCACATAGCTTTAGTGTGTAAACACTGATCAGTATGGTCAACAAAACAACATTTTAGTAAATTAAATGATTAAAAAAATATATATATATTTTTTCTGATGATGTTGAGCTACAGTAGTTGAGACTCCCATTAGTTTAGAGTTTCTGCTTGATTTAATTTCCACCTTAATTCCAGTGCCTTGTCTTTAGTTTGATTGAACACAAATCTGATTACACCACTCAAAAAAGCTAAATACTGCTCTCATGTTACTTCAGAGGCGTTTTCTTAAAACAGAAATAGAAGAAAGAAATAAGATGTGCATGACATATAATCAGCAATGCCCAGTAGAAAATTAAAAGAAGCAATATTATGTTTAACTATTAATCCAACCCATGAAAGTCTTTTTTTATACACTTGCAAACAAATTTGCAATGCAATCAATCAAACATGGAATAAAAATAACGAGAATGACTATGATGCCACCAAAAACCTTCCTGCTACATTTTAGGAAGCAAATGGTTGGATTTTAAAGATACGATGTGTAACACAGTTGGGGACAACAGAGGATCCACGTGCAGTTTATTTAAGAGAATCGTCAGGCAGGCAACAGTTAAAACAGGTGCAAACTGGAGCATATGGGTAATCCAAAACTGTAGTCAGTATAACAGGCGAAGGTTGGAATAGGCGACAAAACAACAAGAACAATAAACAAAACACCGGGTCAAAACAATGGCAGGCAAAACTAGGAAAACGATTCGTAATTCTCACAGGGAAAACAAGACTTAGCAACGGATGAGTGTGTGTGTAGTTTTAACAGTCCTGGTAATTAGATCTCATGAGCATCAGCTGTCTTTGTGTAATCTGTAGTGATTTGTAACTGGTGTCTGTGTGAGGTGCATGATGGGATCTGTGGTTCAGTTCAGTGGCAGTTATGTAGCCATAAAGTTAAATACCAAAAACAAAGTCAGTTCCAGTTTAAAATGATGTTATATTTTCCCCTTAATTTGTATTAATACCAATATTGTCAACAGAGTCTAATGTTCAGATTTAATCCTGATTAATTAAACAAACAAGCAAGCAGTTAAACACATGAAAAATGCTTTAATGAAGAAAACTGCATTTTACATCTTTAGAAGAATAGTTCGATAAGAAAAGAAAGAAGCCAAACTGTAATTGAGCTACCAGCTAGAGACCCAGCTGCTGTGGCAAGGAGACACAACATCTCTGTTCCCTTCTTTGGGGAACATGGGTTACAGTCATAACCAGGACCTTCCACTACAGGTCAGGAACTTCAACATTGTGTCTTTGACACATTGGGGAATGTGTATAGAAAGCACCACAGCAGCTAGACCTGTCACATGTTTGGTGAGAAGTTTAGCAAAGCATAGTGTGAGTGCACAAGCATCACCAAAAGCATAACATTCCAACGTCCCCAGGCCCTTAATTACCAGAATATGGGAATATTTCGAATATAATTTAGGGGGTCATATGAGTCTTTTACCTATCTAACTGCAGACTAGGGTGTTTAGAGTACGTTGGAAAAGTGTCCTGAGGTCCTGAAGGGGAAGGACACTGCGGAGGCCACCTGCTACCCGAATGGGGAGACCTGGTGACAGTATAAGCATATGGGCTAGCTCTATCCATGGGGAGCACTACATATGATAAGGTGGTTTGCGGGTAGGGAAGACATGCGTCCGCCTGAGAGGGGACATTCACCATGGCTGAATGGCACTTATGGGCTCGCCAATCGGGGATTACTCATTGCTGGCACAACATAATGGGCCAAGCACCCAGCTTTTCCACAAAGTTGAGTGTTGGGGGCCTCAGAGGAACTCTCCAGGGTTCGCCAAATGGGGAACTCACAAGCAGAGCGAAAAAAAGCACACGCATCTCTGGTTTAGGGAGAATGGCACAGCAAGCGTTTTCCGACACCAAGCTCAGTTTCCTCCCAGCTGGCTGGAGCTACCCAGCAACCCGTAGGAAACCGGCTCCACTCTAAGATTGTAAAATCTTGCAAATGTGTTAGGTGTTGTCCAGCCCACAGCTCTATAGATATCTGCTAGAGAGGCGCCGCATTCTAACGCCCAAGAAGAGGTAACGCTTCATGTTGTGTGAGCTCTCACTTTCGGGGGATGGCATATACTATCCAGTGGGCCAACATCTATTTATAAACGACACTTCCCTTCTGCCGACCACCATAACAGACAAAGCTGCTCAGAAGATCTAATGTTGTATGTGCGGACCACATAAAAGTGCAGAGCGCAAACAGGACATAGCAGTGAAAGCGGAGCAGCGCTTGCAGGCTACCTGATCCCGAAAGGGTGTGGTAGGAACCTTGGGCACATAGCCAGGCCGGGGTCTCAGGATAACGTGAGAGTAAGCTGGCCCAAATTCCAGACACGATGCCTGGTGCCTGCAAGCCTGACCCACATCAGTGTAGGCTCTGACCATGACAGAGGAAGATAACCTAAACACTTTGAACAGAAGCTTCGACTGACCCCTCTAGGTGGAGGCACCTTGCGGGCAGAGGTTGAATCCCTCTGCCACCCAGGTCGCTGAGAGGGTTGTCATTGAGCGGTTGCTCTGAGCCCTGCCCCGGCGGCCAGCACGAGAAACCCTGAGAGGTTGGAAGCAGAAGTGGAAGTGGTCGAGCTTGCAGAGGCCCACGTAGCTCGGGATGCCAGAGAGAGAGCAGCTCTGCTGCCTTGGAGGGTGAACCAACCATGGCGGCGGCAGACCGGCGGTCCCCAGCCCCATCCATGAGCCTATGCCCACTGAGCCATGGGCTGTACTGTGTTGCAGAGAGGCATGGGGGAGCGAAAGATTTTGGTTCCCAAATGCAAAACGGAGACAGTACTGGAGTTGGCACATACTCATCCGATGGCAGGACACTTAGGGACAGCAAACACGGTGAAAAGGATCTAAGATCAGTTCCACTAGCCTGGACTCGAAGGAGATGTGAGAAGATACTGCCAAGTCTGTCCCACCTGCCAACAAACCTCTCCCCTATTGAGTACTAGAAGCTCGCCGGCTGGCTATCAATGAGGAAATTCAGCAGATGTTGAAGTTGAGAGTCATTGAACCATCACGTAGCCCATGGTCCAGTCCCATCGTGATGGTACCAAAACCCGATGGTACCCTCCGCTTCTGCACAGAATGCTCAACAAGGTATCAATTTGACGGGTACCCAATGCCTTGTGTGGATGAGCTGCTGGACAGGCTGGGTGGAGCCCGATTTATCTTCACTTTGGACCTCACCAAAGGATAGTGGCAGGTCCCCTCACCCAAGGCGCTAAGGAGAAAACGGCCTTCTCCACACCCGGGGGACACTGGCATTACCAGGTTCTTCCCTTCAGGCTCCATGGGGCCCCAGCTACATTCCAAAGAATGATGGACATCTTACTGCGGCCCCACCAGCCATATGCAGCAGCCTACCTAGACGATCTGGTCATCCACTCAGGGTCTTGGGAGGAACATCTGACCTGTCTGAGGACGGTGCTCTTGGAGTTACGATGGGCTTGGGCTCACAGCTAACCCCGGCAAGTGTCACCTAGGACTAGCGAAAGCCAAGTACCTGGGTTACCACATAGGTACCACAGGGCCTCATCCAACTTTAACAATGCAAGGTAGAGGCCCTCTAAAAGACTTCACGACCGTCAACAAAAAGGTACATGCATTTCTGGGGTTAGCGGGCTACTATTAATGTTTCATTCCCAACTTCTTGTCCTTACTTAGCCCATTGACAGACCTGACCAGGAAGAGGCAGCCGGAAAGGATCCCATGGAGCCAGACGGTGGAAAAGGCCTTCCAGTCACTGATGACAGCACTCACATCATCCCTGGTGTTACACGCACCAGACTTGAGCTGCCCCTTCATTCTCTAGACCGATGCTTCCGACTACAGCCTGGGAGCGGTCCTCTCCCAGGTCTCTCAATGGGCTCTCATGGCTGTGGTCTGGATGGGTTGCCATGGTCCCAGATCAGCACCAGCTGCCACATAATCAGCCCTATCAGCCACAGCTTGTGCTAACTCCAAAAAGGCCAAACATGGAGCACTGATATCTGAAACTGCACTAAACCAAAAAAATAAAATAGACAGAAGGATCCAAACACAATGCTCTACACAAACAGCATGTCACACAGATAAAAGCATATGGCCTGAGCCCACTCCAAGCTGCAGACTCACACAAAGACAAGACAGTTTACAACCCAATCACACAAAGACAAGTGTCAGGACTCTGCTACCAAACTAAGAACAACAAAATCTCAAAATAACAAAACCCAGACAATATTAAATAATAAAGCAAAAATATAAATAATAATGAATAATATGATATAAGGCAAATAGACCTATTCATCAAAATCCTGCTCTCTGGAGTTGTTTTGAATTAACTAATTAGATGTTAATAGATGGGAACAACAAGCTTGGGTTTTGGGTTGAAATTGTGTGTGCAATATCCTATAGGTTTTGTACATGAAACAGAAATGATTAATGTATTTCTGGTCTCAAGATGCAGCATTTTTATTTAATATTGTGAATTTCTGTCATGATGATCTTTTTCCATAACACTTAAAATTGTAATTGAATGCTTTAAACTTAATGCGTATGATGGAAAAGTTGATTAAATGATTGTGATTAAATGCATAAGTGAATGCATAAGATAATTTGCCTTTTAACATGTAACACTGTACTTTCTACTCTACTCAAATTAATGAAATGACTCGAAAAAGGATGTTTTTTAATTTTCTGAGCAAGAGTCAAATGTCAAAAGTCAAAAAAGTGATCTGAACTTCTCATCATTAGAGGTAACTTTAATAATAAAGGCCCTATTTTAACGATCTAATGTACAATAAAACAATCAGAGTCTCATTTACCATTCTCTTTAGAAGCCTCTTGTGCTTGTGCCATGCTTAATTTCCTATTGAAATGGCAGAATTTGAAAGTACAAAGAGAGAGAGGCTTGTGCCCGAGGTAAAAGTCTGCATGAACTAGAAGTTACTAAAGACTTTTATTCATTCATTCATTCATTCATTTTCTTTTCGGCTTAGTCCCTATATTAACCCTATATTAATCTGGGGTCGCCACAGCGGAAAGAACCGCCAACTTATCCAGCATATGTTTTACACAGCGGATGCCCTTCCAGCTGCAACCTATTACTGGGAAACACCCATACACTCCCATTCACACACATACACTACAGACAATTTAGCTTACCCAATTGACCTATATGCACCAGCAAACGCAAATGACCTTGATGTAGTAATCAGCAGTATGGATGCTATCTTTACTAAAAAAGGTTAGAGAGAATAAAACTACACCATGGTATAACAGTCATACTCACGCTCTCAAAACAGCAACCCGTGCCCTGGAACGTAAGTGGAAAAAAACTAAATTAGAGGTCTTTAGAATTGCGTACAAAGATAGTATGTCCAGCTATAGGAGGGCTCTAAAATCCGCCAGGGCTGAGCACCTCCGCAAACTGATAGAAAATAATCATAACAATCCTAGATTTTTATTTAACACCATTGCTAAATTAACAAATAACCGGTCATCTTTGGAACAAAATGTCCCACCGCAAATTAGTAGTGATGACTTCATGAATTTCTTCAGTGATAAAATAGAAGGTTTCAGACAGAAAATAGAAGATGTTAAACTTTCAGCACCGCCTTATACTTCAGATCCATTAAACATTCCACTGAACCAAAATAATCTACAGTGCTTCAAAATCATAGAACAGGGAGAGCTAGATAAACTTATAAATGCTTCTAAACCAGCTACATGTATTTTAGACCCAATTCCAACTAAATTACTGAAAGAATTGCTACCTGTAATAGGAGAACCTTTTCTTAACCTCATCAACTCTTCTCTATCTTTAGGCCATGTTCCAAATCCTATCAAGCTAGCTGTTATTAAGAAACAACAACTGGACCCCAGCAACTTAGCTAATTATAGGCCTATTTCAAATCTTCCATTTATGTCCAAAAAAATACTAGAAAAATTGTTTCTGCCCAATTATGCTCCTTTCTGCAGATGAACAATGTTTTTGAAGTGTTTCAGTCAGATTTCAGGCCTCATCACAGTACAGAAACCACATTAGTGAAAATAACCAACAATTTACTCTTAGCTGCTGACCAAGGGTGCATCTCATTATTAGTTTTACTTGATCTCAGTGCTGCATTTGACAATATCGACCACAATATCCTCATAGATCGCTTAAATTCTACAGGCGTCCAGGGACAGGCTCTACAATGGTTTAAGTTATACTTAACTGACCGTTACCAGTTTGTGAATATAAATGGACAACTTTCACAGGTCAGGCCAGTACAGCATGGGGTGCCTCAAGGATCAGTTTTAGGCCCTTTGCTGTTCACAATATACATGCTACCCCTGGGAGACATTATAAGAAGACACGGGATCAGCTTTCACTGCTATGCAGATGATACTCAATTATATATTTCAACAAAACCTGATGAGACGTCTGAACTGTCTAAGCTAACTGAATGTATTAAAGATGTTAAAGACTGGTTACCAACAATTTCCTTCTCTTAAATTCAGACAAAATAGAAATATTACTTATTGGGCCTAAATCCTGTACACAGCAGATCTCACAACTCAACCTGCAATTAGAGGGACACAAAGTTAGCATTAGCTCTACTGTAAAAGATCTGAGTGTTATACTAGACAGCAATTTAACTTTTGAAAATCTTATCTCCCATGTCACAAAAACCGCCTAAGGTTTCGAAGAAAAATCACTAAGTCGCTAAGTTACAAAGTATGCTATCCATCTCAGATGCAGAAAAGCTAGGTCATGCTTTCATGACTTGTAGGGTGGATTACTGTAATGCTCTGTTCGCTGGTTGCCCAGCATCCTCTATTAATAAACTTCGGCTAGTACAAAATGCAGCTGCCAGAGTTCTTACCAGGTCTAGAAAACATGATCATATCACCCCAATTTTATCCTCCTTACACTGGCTGCCTGTTAAGTTCCGTATTGATTATAAAATATTGCTTCTTACCTATAAAGCTTTAAATAATCCAGCTCCTGTTTATCTAACCAACCTTCTGTCTCCCTACAATCCAACCCGCTCTTTAAGATCTCAAAACTCAGGGCTTCTGGTAGTACCTAGAATAGCAAAGTCGAGTAAAGGTGGTTTGTTTATATAACTGCTATTGTCATCTATAACACTCCATTTTTGCATCTCGTTTAAATACACTATGAACAGCAGCTACGCTAATTATTTTCTTTATTCTCTATTTCCACCTGGGGATACTCATTCCGAGGTCCCTAGAGACTATGCAGCGCCATTGATGCGATCCAAGACCTGTGAAGAGACGATCCCAAGGTATCCATAATCCTGGACCAGGTCGTATCCCAAGCTGATGCTGTGGTCGTCATGGAGAAATGGAGTTCATGAGACTAATTCGTGAATGAATACTGTGATAAACGAGTTCCCACATTGATCCTGCGGTCCAACCTGACCGCCTGTCGGTGCCCTACTCACACCTGCAGCTTCTCCACGATGGACGTCCAGCTTCTTCAGCCTCCAGCGCCTAGACTGCAGCTCTGAACAGGAACTTTGGCCAGATGAAAAATGGTCGTGCCTAACAGAGCCTAGTTTCTCTCAAGGTTTTTTTTTTTCTCTTCACTTCGTCAATTGGTGAATTTTTTTTCCTCGCCACTGTCACCACTGGCTTGCTCAGACCGGGACTTGTGGAGATGTGCTTCGGTGGATTTGCTCTACAGTGTTTGAACTTTCAGCAGTGAAATTTAGACCACACTGAACTAAACTAAACTGAACTTCAACTCTGAAATCTGGACTTTACTAGAACTATGTTAAGCTGCTTTGACACAATCTACATTGTGAAAAGCGCTATATAAATAAGCTTGACTTGACTTGACCTATAGCGCATGTCTTTGGCCTTGTGGGGGAAACTGGAGCACCTGGAGGAAACCCACATGAACATGGGCAGAACATGCAAACTCCACACAGAAATGCCAACTGACCCAGCCGAGGCTCGAACCAGTTATCTTCTTGCTGTAAAGACTTTTATTTTAGTATGATTTAGTATGATTATTCCAGCAAACTGACCTCATCAGAGAAGGACTGCCATTCCAGAGCAGAGCAGAAGCAGATGGTTAAACCTTATGACTTACAATATACCTTAGTAAAATAAACATTGTCAAATTTGATTTCATGTGGACTTTAAAGCTTGCGAGCAGACCATCTATGAGGACAAGCTGGATTAAATTGTAATAATTTCCGTTTTAACATTTGGCATGTTTTGTGTGTTGCTGTGCTTCCCTGTGTTTGTATTAAGCATGCATAACATATAATAAGATGCATGAACATTGTGGACCTATCTGTAGGCACACATTACTAACATGCTCTCTGAATAATATAATTAACACACATTTTCAGACCAGCACTGACTGGCCAGACTTTGCACCTAGAGCTGCATTACGTCAGGTGTAAGGACTGTTTTCTTTCTCCACATTGCTGCTACAAATAATTTTTAGAAAAAGGTTTATCTGAACATGAAAAATAGCAGAGACAATGTATTTATTAATATACATTCTGAAATTTTGGTGCTACACTGAAGACACAACAACTATAATATGCATGTCATGCCTGTCTCTCGCTTACCTTTCATATTTATGTTTTATATAAAAATTTATTATATAGTTCTAGTATTGTCTTATCTTGCACTCCCAAATGTTATATTTCTCTCTTTTTTCTTATCTTGCTGGCAGATGATCGCTTCCTCTCATAATTCCCATAAGTTTTATTGAATCGACAAGTCTTTTAACTCCTTTATCTTGGAAAGCTTTCAAATAAGATGCAAGGAAGGTCTGAAAATGATGGTATCGATTGTAGCTCTTTAGTATAACATAATAAAAGACTTTGGCCCTAAGAGCACCGTTTAATGATATGGTGAATATATATTGTCAATTAGATGAAGTACCACTGCTTTAACTTCAAGCTCTTTTGATTTTATTGTGTTCATGGGCAACCCTTTTGCCAAACTGAACATTTAACTGAAATGTTATTTTATACATTTGACAAGGCTTCTGCAGAAGACTCAGAGGGTTTGACTTCTACATCGACATCCTGTCCGTTTGAAATCTCTGCTTTGTTTTAGTCTACCTTCTTCATCTAGACAGGCTGAGGGACACTTAAAAAGATCCCTGATCATATCACATGGCAGCACATGCTGTCATGAGAATGGGAAAGTTGAGGTTATGATTATTGTGGGATGGTTAAAAACCACATTTTTCGATTCACACTTATCAATACTTTATGGCTGTTTGTGCATGTGTGAATTATACATTTTTGCAGTTTTTAATGAATCTTAAACAAACAAAACTTTCCTTGACTTCCCAGAATCTAGAGGTGGTTTACACTGAGGAGCCATAACATGAAGAGCACCACAAAAGCAATGAGCACACCTGGTAAGTGCTGCAAATGAAATTCACAGAGCAATATATAGCACCCTAGGACCAGTGTGTTTACTTGTAGAATTGTTGATTTATAGGTAACATTGGATAAAAAATCCCTTTTTTGGATTATTTTGTGTTTAGTTAGGTTATGTTGTGCCAGCTCAGACAAGCTGAGGTTTTATTATTTTATAAACAGTTTAAGAGCATGTATGTGCCATAATTGACCTGTTTGAATTTTGTCAATTTTTTGGTAACCAGCTAATTCTTTATGTGAGCCCTCATCCAAGAAAACTATGGTTTCTGCCCCCCTCCCACCTCTTTTTGTAAACAGACAGCAAAGCAGCTAACAATGGTGCCTTGCATTTCTCTGCATTTTAACAATAAAGTGATCCTGGTATGCAGAGACTCACACGTGTCCTTACGCAGAAGACTTCAGAAGAGGCAACAGTGGAAAGGATTAGTTTTATATATGAAGGGAATGTCCCAGAAAGAGTGGGCCAAAAATAGCTTTTGCATGCAAACCATTTATTTCGCCAGACTGCTTCATGACCTCGGACAATAAAAAGCTGGACTCTCATCAAAATTGCATTTTAAGGATGTAGCTGTACCTAGAATTAGAATATCTAGAATGTATACATTTTGTATTTGTTTAATTTTGTTTATTTTTATCAAATGCCAGCTTCAGTTCGCTCATGTGTTTGTCAGTACAGTGTTTTTGGTTTAAACTCAAAGACTGTTCAGCTGACCATTTGTTAAATACACCAGTGTCACTTTTCATATGTATACATGTTTGTTTGAATATATTTTGCATTGAAAATGGCAGGCTGCAATGTCAAGCAATGATAAAATATACACACGGGAGACAGCCACATCATAATGTGGAAAGAGCTTCAAATACTTCTTGTCAGACTGTGCTGGTTTAGCTACTCAAGAATGGATAGCTATACTGCAGCCTCAGAAAGGGTGGTGGAGCAGTAGCTCATTAGCATTTAAAGAAATATGAAGCAAAATGGTTCACTTTGGACTGAGACTAAGCCGAAAAGAAAATGAATGAAGGAATGACGTTGAGTTATTTGCTTATCGCTTCTTGCATGTGTTTGCGAGCCAGAGTTGCCAGAGATTGTTTCTCGTCTAGTCATACAGTGTGAACACAGCAGCAACTGATTGCTACCCCAGATAGCATTAGGGTTATGTGCATATACATCAATGTTATCCAACAACCCTCTGATTTGAGGAACAATTTACAGTTAGGGTTACGGGTAGAAATTAGGTATGGATTACATTTTCCATCAAGTATGATGTTCCAGGATTAATATAGATGTTATTCCAGTATCGCATCCTACTTCGCAAAATCACATTCACCTTTTTTAACCCTACCATAGACAAATGTAACCAAAGTTAGTTCTATACTTTTCATTAAAGACCCTAAATAACCATATCAACTTGTGTAAAATGGGCATTCAATGTCACCTTTAACACAATTTGGTGAAGGACACATTTTGGTGGCCTGGTACATCTGAACTTCAATCTAGTAAATAGTGTGGACTGTGTTGTTATCATGGCACTGTAATGAGTACATATTAAAAGTTGTGCATAGATGGAAAACAACAAACTGTCATCCAGCCATGTGTTATCAGCTACTCACTGATTCAAGAGAGAAGACTGTTGCATAGTGTTGAAAATGAGTGCAAGGCCACAGTGCAACAGTGCAATGTGGCATAGCACACAGTTCATTGCAGGCTTCTGTGTATTGGCCAGATGAAATGAAGTTTGAGAAATGGATCCTTGGTGACAGGTTTTATGCAGTGGGCAATGTTTTCTTAGGACAATTTAGACCACATTTCTTCACAAGTTTTCTGCAAAATAATCTATACAAGTTCAAATAAATTCAATGAAAAGAAGTTTGGTTTAAGTAAACTATGGCATCAAATCATGTTCAGTCTTTTGGATGATTGCGAGCAATACCTTACTGGCTTAAGTTCATCATTAACCACCAGTGATGCTTAAAAACAAACGTTTTTGAATTCTACATGCAGTTGCTTTAACATCTTTTGTTGTCTGGCATGACATGAGACTCAGTAAATGATGACAGACTTTTCATTTTGGGCTGAACAGTGCCATTTATACATTCATTTCTTCCAAATTCTCCATCTTAAACTTTATTCTCCTCATCCCCCTCCCTTTTCTTGCAGCTGTCTGTCAAAATACTCTCTCATCAACCCCTTTCCACCCACACAGCTCTTTCTCTCTCCTTCTCTCTCCTTCTCTCTCTCTCTCTCTCTCTCTCTCTCTCTCACACACACACACACAGGCCATTATGCTAAAAGATGTGGTCCATTAGATGGCAGACAATGCAATCAGTTGATTAAAAGCTGTTTCGACCACCAGCATCAATCAGTCTGAGCATGGAGAGCCCCTGAGGCTTTTGTGTGATTTGGTAGAGTCCCCGTGACCCTTGCAATGACCCATGTCATGTGACTTGGACAGGTGTCTCTCCATCATACTTTTTAAGGGCTGCCCTTAACCATGCTTTGAGTACACATGTGCAGCACCTTCTGATCTCTCCTGACATACCGTTGAAGACAAAACTATTAGCCATAACTATTCATTTTTTATTCTTTTTCAGATATTTTCTAAGTGTTGTTTAACAGAGGAAGGGCATTTTCACCGTATTTTTTATTTTGGAGAGTGACATTTTTTCTTTTAGTTTGGCTATAATAAAAGCCATTTTTTATATTTTAAAATATTTTCCAGGTCAGTTTTAACATGCCACTGGTGTCAAATGAATTGTCAAATTAACTTGACTAGTTAACTAGTTTAAGCCTTTAAATTGTACTTTAAGCTGAATACCAGTATCTTGCTAAATAACTTTTAAGTTATTATATGATGTCATCATGGCAAATACTAACTAAATTACTTATTAGAAATCAGTAAATAAAACTTTTTTTTTTAATTCATCGTTATTTCTATAGCGCTTTTACAATGTAGATTGCTTCAAAGCAGTCAAAGTAAATTGAAACACCATCAGTCCAGTTTGAAGATGAAGTTCAATTCAGTTCAGTTCAGTGTAATTTAAATTTCACTGCTGAAAACCCAATGACTGAAGAACAAATCCAAAAAATGTGTTGGGAATGGACGACACATTGGCTAAGTGGTTAGCACTGTCGCCTCACAGCAAGAAGATCGCTGGTTCGAGTCCCGGCTGGGTCAGTTGGCATTTCTGTGTGGAGTTTGCATGTTCTCCCTGTGTTCGTGTGGGTTTCCTCCGGGTGCTCCGATTCCCCCCCACAGTCCAAAGACATGGGGTATAGGTGAACTCAATAAACTAAATTAGCCGTAGTGAATAAGTGTGTATGGATGTTTTCCAGTACTGGGTTGAAGCTGGAAGGACATCTGCTGTGTAAAACATTTGCTGGTTAAGTTGGCGGTTCATTCCGCTTTGGAGACCTCTGATGAATAAAGGGAATAAGCCGAAAGAAAATGAATAAATGAATGTGTTGGGGAAAAAAAAACATGTAAAATATTCGAAAAAGAATTAAAATTTCACAGGACGGCTAATACAATTAACTTTAATTTTAATACCTATTATTGATTTATTTCGCCGGCAGCTAGCTCTCTGCAACTCTCACATGGTTGCCCACTAAAGCTAAGCAGGGCTGCGCCCGGTCAGTACCTGGATGGGAGACCACATGCAAGCTTGGTTGCTGCCGGAAGTGGTGTTAGTGAGACCAGCAGGGGGCGCTCAACCTGCGGTCTGTGTGTGTCTTAATGCCCCAGTATAGTGAAGGGGACTCTATACTGCTCAGTGAGTGCTGTCTTTCGGATGAGATGTTAAACTAATCCCAGGATGTCCTTCGAAAAAGAGTAGGGGTTTAACCCTGGCATCCGGGCCAAATTTGCCCACTCTATGCATCATGGCCTCCTAACCATCCCCATATCATAATTGGCTTCATCTGTTTCCTCTCCACCAATCAGCTGGTGTGTGGTGTGCGGTCTGGCGCAATATGGCTGCCATCGCATCATCCAGGTGGATGCTGCACACTGGTAGTGGATGAGGAGATTCCCCCCAATGTGTAAAGCGCTTTGAATGTCTAGAAAAGCGCTATATAAATGTAAGGAATTATTTTATAGCGATAGTTCACCCCAAAATGAAAATTCTACAATTGTTCGCTTTCCATACAACCACCAGTTTCTTTATTCTGTTTAACACAAACTAAGATATTTTGAAGAATGTTGGAAACTGGTAGACATTGATTTGGATTTAAGGAAATAATTATTTTTTTTTTTTTTAAAGCAAATTTCAGCAAATTTTCTCTATCAATCTGTGGAGAAAATATATCTAATTCTACTACCATGAGTTGTGGGTGCACTAACAATTATGCTATTACAGTTGTTTCTACTGCAGTATGCTTCTTGAGGCCAGGGGAGTGAGATGTAGACCCAATCCCATTTCAACCTTTTTCATACATGCGCACACATACATGGAGGCGTCTTTTTGATGTGTGCATTTACAGAAACTGCATTTATTGAAGCATTTGCTCATCTTAAATGCAACAATTAGTCATCTCCTGTCAGATTTAGAAAACACTGAGAATATATTTTAAAGATGTTATCATTCAAAAAGTTCATAAAACATTTTTATTAAATTTTTTTGTTGATGTGTGTGAAGGGGTAGGGGTGTCTTATTTTTTTTATTTGGTTGAAGGGGAATGGGACCCATGCAGGGCACAGAAAAGGCCATATAGCTCTTCACAAAGATTTTCTGAGACACTACTTCAAACAAATGAGTATGAGAAATGTCTGCAAAGTTTTGCTTCAACCCTAATCTAACACTCCTGAACAAGCTAATCAAGGTCTGATTGGTACAAGAATGCTACGGGCTGGGATTTTATCAAGGCCTGGTCAAAACTCTACAGGACTGTTGTTCTCCAGGACCAAAGTTACCAAGTCCTGTCTAAGGGAAGTATTTTTTTCACGCCACACTTTTTCACGAGGCAAGGAAAAGGGATAATCGCAGGTCAGTGCAACCCCTCAGTTTTTACTCATCCAACTATGAACAGAATTCAAATTGGCATTCCCGGCATGAGAGGAGGTTGCACTAACAAGGATGCTAAAGCCCACAGCTTCTAGGATCAGTAAGTATGCTTTCTGTGGCCAGAGGAGAAATGCGTACTCCTACTAGATGGCCTCCTTTTCGGTCTATGAAAAAATGCAATTCTGTGTGAACCTGTTCTACAGAGTAAAATGTTTGTAATTATACATTAAAATGGTGCACTGCAATTGTTTAAAGGTAAGAACCTTTGCACATTTGTCATGGTTTTTTTTGTTTTTTGTATGTTTGTTTTTTGTGATTGGTTTGATACTTTCATATTTGGTATTTTTATAAGGTATAGATTTTTAAATGTCTTAGTACAAAACTTTAAACTGATCACACTTGAAATACCACTAATCTTTTTTTTTTTTTTTTTCAGAACACAACATCATTGTGATATGTATTGAGAACATTTGGTTTAGTCACCAAAACACAACCGTGAGATTTCCTTTTTTTTGTTTTTTTTCAAATGAGTAATCAGTTCTTTCTACAGCAAACAATACAAGGTACCTGTTTTAAATATTACTTGGGGCTGAATAAATGTTACTGTTCTGTAAAACGGTATACACAGCCATCGCAATGTTACACTTATGTTCAGACAAACTGATCATTAAACATTAAGATCAGTTGAGTTATGATGATAATAAACGGAATGGAAAGAGATGCAAATCTAAAGTTCAACAGTAAGTATGAAAGGCAGTTACCATGAATTAAACATTAAATGAAATACTTATTTTGTGTAGTAAAAATGTTATGAAATGTTTGAAAAAAGTGCAGTTTTGATGTGTGATCTGTTGTGATATAAGTGCTAAGAGTTTTGAAAATGTATCAATTACTTGAAAAAGTTATGCCAAACTGATATATATATATATATAGTGGCAGACCTGCCAGTGTGGCGTCAGCGTCTCCATGGAAATGACTCCCTCACCCCAATCACCGCTTCTCACTTGCTGATCAGGGACAGCTGCTGCCCATTTGAAGAGGGGTATTTAACACGCCGTCGACGACGACGGGAAGCACAATTCATATGACTGCAGGAACAGCGCCGACTTCTCTCTCTTCCACTGGGCACCCTAACCGGCACTTCACTTCACCCGATCATCGGACTCCTTTGGATACAGAACTCAGCGCCCTGCACATCCCAGCGCACCTTTTCCTTGCTCCACTCCCTTAATAAACACTTCTATGGGGATTTGCACTGCCTCTCTGTGTCCGTGTGATCTCTCACCTGTGACAATAAGTATCTTATAAAAAAGGCTGTTGAGGGTTCTAATATTAGGATATGTACATATATATATATAAATATGTACATATCCTAATATTAGAACCCTCAACAGCCTTTTTTGTAGGAATTTAATAGGAATTTTACAGTGCTCTTCTCTGTTTGAACTCCTGCAGTCTTTACTACAGAAAGGCAGTCACATAAATATGAGAATTGATTAGCATGACAATGCACTCTAAAATGCGAATGCCGTTATCATTTATTCACCCTTGTGTCACTGTAAATCTGCATGATCTGTAGAGTTTGAAGGATGTTTTTGCTACAGCTGACACTACAAGAAAATAAAACTTTTTTTTTCCCACCGAAGAGAGAAACTCATAAGTGTTTGGGACAATATGAGGGTGAGTAAATGATAACAGAGTGTACATGTAAGCGTGAATACATTCTTAATATAACTCATCCTCAGATTTGTAACGTTTCCATGTAAACATAAGGATCTACAGAAGCCACACCAGTGCTAAATCCTCCTCCATCCAAGTAAGTCCCACTCACTGAAACTACTTTATGCCTCGTGTATGTGAAGATCCAGAGACGCTCGTGATCAGCCTGAAGTCAAGCTCAGTTCTGGAACAGGGATGCAGGCATGCTATCCAATGATAGATACAGCATGATCAACAAATCCGCATTTTCGTGCCAGGGGCACATGTGTTTTTCTAGATATACACTCAGTATATCAGTTGGCCTGTAGCTTATTTATCTGCATGCATAGTATATTAAATGGACTGAGAAGGATTTATAGTTTGTGTTTACTGGTGTTTCTGAAGAGTGAAGGATCAAATCAGCAAGCGTCTCCCCCGCCCTCAGAGTTTACTTACAAAGAAATGATTGATTTCTTTACACGTAAATGAGACATCAGTGATTTAGATGAGGCTGGTTTTATCCCTCTCATGTTACAAAGTAATTAGCAGTTACATTACGTGTGTGGGGTGAGGTTTGCTCTGTTGAGCAGAATGGATGAAAGGTTAAAGGTCAACGGTAGAGAGACAGCAATATGATGGATGGTAAGCAAATGGAGACATTTCCTTAAGTCTAAAGCTGCGGTCACATTTGACTTTGAGCATGCTAAATTCGTTTGGATGGTGCTGCGAAAAGGGGCGGGATAAAACACAATGATGCAACACTGTTAAAATGAGCAATTCCTCCATGTTTTACATTTCTTACAGAGAGGTCACATTTTGATCTTCTTTTTGTCACGGTTGTAGGTTTGTGCGCACTCTTGAGTGTCTGTCTGGTCACATGGGTTTTGTTTTGTTTTGGTGTTCCACGTGTATTTGTTACGTCAGTGTTGTTGTCACGTGCTAGAGCAGAGCTGGCTGCGGCTCGTTAGACCAGCTATATCTGGGCTACGCTCCCCATGTCTTTTGTCAGTTCGTTGTCATTTTGTTCATGAGTTCTCTGTCTGTTACCAGGACTGGCGCGGTGTATATCTCTGCTATCCTCGACCGCTACTCTGATCTACAGCCCGTCTTCTGATTCTGACTGCTATTGTGCTAGTAGTTTCTGTGCTTGTTTTGGCTGACTTTGCGTTCCTGGTTGCTTTGACAGTGTGTCATAATAAAGCATTTTTACTTGCAATTGGATCCTCGCCTCGTACTCATTCCTCCGTGACAGAACGAACTGACCAGACTACATGGATCTAGCGAGTATAGATCAAGTCACGGAGTATGTTAATCATACTAACGCCAGGATTGATCGGCAGGACGAGTTATTGGCTAATACAAATCTTGCCGTGCAGACTTTAGTGACTCAAGTGTCCACGCTCACCACTCAGATTCGACAACGGCCGGGTGGAGCGACCTCACAGGAAGTTACACCGTCTTCAGACCCGATGCCAGCATCAGTAGCGGTGAGTCGCTCAGCGGAACCCCGCCTTCCTCACCCATCTTGCTACTCCAGAGAACCACAGCTGTGTCTATCTTTTTTAACCAAGTGCAGTTTATACATAACATTACAACCATCTTTGTTTACCTCTGAGCAGTCTAAGGTGGCTTTTGTCATCACACTTTTATCGGGAAAAGCCGCGCTATGGGGAACTTCCGTCTGGGAACAAAGACTACCTTGCTGTTCTTCCTTCGAGTTATTTTCTGACGAACTTAAGAGAGTTTTTAATCACACAGCCTCAGGGAGAGAGGCTGCAAGAGTTCTCGCAGAGCTTCGTCAGGGGAATCGTAGCATGGCAGACTACTCCATAGAGTTTCGTACCTTAGCCGTGGAGAGCGGTTGGAATAAGGAGGCACAATGGGACATGTTCCTTCACGGGTTATCGGAGCGTCTACATGACGAAATCTATACCCTGGACCTACCTAAGACACTGGACGGTCTTATTGAGTTGAAGATCCGAGTGGACGCTCGACTACGTCGCAGACAGACTCTCAACCGACAAGCACCACCCACTGATCCAGTCCCTGTTTTCTCTGCAGCATCGTTGGTCCCGGAGGTTGGGATCGCAGACTCGGAACCCATGCAACTGGGCAGATCTCGGCTTTCGGTGCAGGAGAAACGTCGACGCAGAAATGAGGGGCTTTGTCTATACTGTGGAGGAACGGGACATCGAGTGGCTGTCTGTCCGGTAAAAGGTCACACCCATCAGTAGGTAAGGGATTACTGACGGGTGAAATTAATTTTAATAGATTCCCTGGGGCTACGACTTCACTGCCGGCTACTCTCTGTTGGGCTTCCGAGACTCTGAACATTAAAGCCCTTATTGATTCTGGGGCGGAGGGAAATCTTATTGACTCTAGTTTAGCTTTCAAATTAGGGCTGCCGGTGATTTCCCTGGCCCGACCCATCGCTGTACGCGCCCTTAGCGGGCGTTCACTCGCCACCATCACTCACTCCACCAAGCCCATAAAACTTATCACTTCTGGTAATCATGTGGAACATATATCATTTTTTTTAACTGACTGCACTTATACACCGGTGGTTCTGGGTCATCCCTGGTTGATCCTCCACAAGTCCCATATCAATTGGGGTCACAACACTGTATTTTCTTGGAGTGAGAACGGTCATGTGTCTTGTCTTTCGTCTGCTCGTTCTGCTGTGTCTTGTTCTGTGTTTCAGGAGAAGCGCATGGACCTGTCAAACGTGCCGAGTGAGTACCTTGACCTGAAGAGAGTGTTCAGTAAGTCTCGGGCTGCTTCTCTTCCTCCTCATCGTCCCTACGACTGTGCTATAGATTTAGTACCAGGAACGTCTCCGCCTAAAGGCAAGTTATATTCACTTTCTGCTCCCGAGAGGGAGGCCATGGAGAAATATATTTCTGATTCTTTAGCAGCCAAGATCATTCCCCCCTCTTCATTGCCGGCGGGAGCGGGATTTTTTTTCGTGAAAAAGAAGGATGGGTCACTTCGACCCTGCATAGACTATCGAGGGTTGAATAACATCACGGTAAAGAATACCTATCCTTTGCCGTTGATGTATTCAGCGTTTGAGCGTCTGCAAGGGGCATCCTGTTTCACAAAATTAGATCTGCGCAACGCGTATCATTTGGTCCGCATAAGAGAAGGCGATGAATGGAAGACTGCTTTTAAAACCCCCAGGGGGCATTTTGAATATTGCGTTCTTCCCTTTGGGCTTTCCAACGCCCCAGCAGTCTTCCAAGCACTCGTAAATGATGTGTTGAGAGATATGATAGATCACTTCATTTATGTCTACCTGGATGACATTCTGATTTTTTCCCGTTCTCTCCAGGAACATGTGCAACACGTCAGGCGAGTGCTTCAGAGGCTGTTAGAGAATGGTCTTTATGTCAAGGCGGAGAAATGCGTGTTTCATGCACAGTCAGTCCCTTTTTTAGGACACATCGTGTCAGTCGAGGGAGTGCGCATGGATTCAGAGAAAGTTCAGGCTGTGGTAAATTGGCCAACCCCAGAGTCCCGCAAGGCCCTGCAGAGGTTTCTGGGTTTCGCCAATTTTTACCGGCGTTTTATTCGCAACTTCAGCCAGCTCGCCGCCCCTCTGAAGTCCTTAACCTCCTCCAGGACTGTTTTCAGGTGGTCGAGTGCGGCACAGGCTGCATTCACTAAACTAAAAGGTTGCTTTGTTTCAGCCCCTATTCTGGTGGCCCCTGATCCTTCCAGACAGTTTGTGGTGGAGGTTGACGCGTCAGAGGTAGGGGTAGGAGCTATCCTGTCCCAGCGCGCATCCTCGGACGGCAAGATTCATCCTTGCGCGTTTTTTTCACATCGATTATCTCCCGCAGAACGTAATTATGACATTGGTAATAGGGAGTTGTTGGCTGTCAAACTAGCGTTGGAGGAGTGGCGTCATTGGTTGGAGGGTTCGGGGGTTCCCTTTATTGTTTGGACCGATCACAAGAACCTTGAATACATCAAGTCCGCCAAAAGACTAAGCTCTAGGCAGGCTCGGTGGGCATTATTTTTCGGACGATTCGACTTCACCATCTCTTACCGACCGGGTTCCAAAAACGTTAAACCCGATGCGTTATCCCGTCTTTTTGACGTTTCCGAGCACTCTTCGTCTCTCGAGTCCATCGTCCCTCAGAGTATTTGTATTTCTGTGGTGACATGGGAGATAGAGAGTAAGGTTCGCCTTGCCTTGGAAGGGGTAACACCCCCGCCCGGGTGCCCACCGAGTCGGTTATTCGTGCCAGAGGAGATTCGGTCTGACGTCATTCGATGGGAACACTCTTCCAAAGTGGCTTGTCATCCGGGGGTGAGTCGTACCTTATTTTTGGTTAAACAGCGATTCTGGTGGCCAGCTATGGCTCGGGACATACGCAGGTTTGTTTTGGCCTGTTCTGTTTGTGCTGTTTCTAAGGCTTCCAATCGCCCTCCCGCGGGGCTCCTGCAACCTCTGTCAGTGCCTTCGAGACCCTGGTCGCACATTTCGCTAGATTTTGTCACAGGTCTCCCGCCATCTGCTGGCAACACGGTATTTCTGACCATTGTGGACCGGTTTTCGAAGGCTACTCATTTTATTCCTCTGCCCAAATTACCCTCAGCCAGAGAGACAGCGGATGCTGTCATTAATCACGTTTTTCGCATTCATGGCCTCCCGATGGACGTGGTTTCTGACAGGGGGCCTCAGTTTGTCTCTAAATTTTGGAGAGAATTTTGTCGTTTATTAGGGGCGACTGTAAGTCTTTCTTCTGGTTTTCATCCTCAGAGTAACGGACAAACAGAGAGGGCCAACCAAGACCTTGAGCGTATGTTGTGATGTTTGGTTTCTCAGAATCCCTCTTCCTGGAGTCAACAGCTTCCCTGGGTGGAGTACGCACACAACTCATTACCAGTGTCAGCCACGGGTCTATCTCCGTTTGAGGGTAGTTTAGGATACCAGCCACCTGTTTTTCCCAGTCTGGAAACCGAGATCGCTGTTCCCTCCGCCCACGCCTTTGTCCAGAGGTGCCGACGCACTTGGAACAGGGCCAGACAGACCCTCCTCCAAGTGAGTGCGCGCACCAAGGCTAAAGCCGATCGCCACCGGTCCAAGCCTCCCGTTTACGTCGTCGGTCAAAAAGTGTGGCTTTCATCTAAGAATATTCCCTTACGTTCCGTATGTAATAAACTCTCACCTAAATTTATTGGCCCGTTTCCTGTCACCAAGATCATTAGTCCGGTGGCAGTCCAACCTCAAACTTCCTCCCGCGTACAGGAGAATTCATGCCGTGTTTCATGTTTCCAAATTAAAGCCCGTTTTTCATGCGGCCATTAATCCGCCCACTCCGGTTCCCCCCCGCCGCGTCTCGTAGATGGGGAAACCGTTTATTCGGTTAAGCGCATTCTGGACTCAAGACGGAGGGGACGAGGTTTCCAGTACTTGGTGGACTGGGAGGGTTACGGTCCAGAGGAGAGAAGTTAGGTTCCTGCTAGGGACATACTGGATCACTCTCTCATCGATGAATTCAATCGACAGGTAAGCTCTTCTGGGAGCACCAGGAGGTGCTCCTAGGAGGCGGGGTACTGTCACGGTTGTAGGTTTGTGCGCACTCTTGAGTGTCTGTCTGGTCACATGGGTTTTGTTTTGTTTTGGTGTTCCACGTGTATTTGTTACGTCAGTGTTGTTGTCACGTGCTAGAGCAGAGCTGGCTGTCCTGATTAGCCGCCGGCTGCGGCTCGTTAGACCAGCTATATCTGGGCTACGCTCCCCATGTCTTTTGTCAGTTCGTTGTCATTTTGTTCATGAGTTCTCTGTCTGTTACCAGGACTGGCGCGGTGTATATCTCTGCTATCCTCGACCGCTACTCTGATTTACAGCCCGTCTTCTGATTCTGACTGCTATTGCGCTAGTAGTTTCTGTGCTTGTTTTGGCTGACTTTGCGTTCCTGGTTGCTTTGATAGTGTGTCATAATAAAGCATTTTTACTTGCAATTGGATCCTCGCCTCGTACTCATTCCTCCGTGACACTTTTGGTCTCACATGACACAAATTTTCAGGTCACAGAGTTCACGGTTCTAGTCTGAGCGTTCTCATACATATGAATGGAAGTCAATGGAATGAAAAGTCTATTGTGATTGTCTTCCACTCTCTGGCAAAGTATTTCAGTATTAGAAAGGACACCATTTTTATTAACGTGATAAAACACAATGATAAAACATTTCAATGTTATTCAGTGATGTTTAAACTGAACAGTAATTTTATTTCTAGATAAGATTCCAAACATTCATTTGGAATCATTTGATACACATCATTTGAACATATTCATTTGATACAATTGATTAATTTATTTATGGTTCACAGTTTATTTTAATGTGCAATGGACTCATTAACAAGTCTATTAGCTCAATAAACTACTAATTAGATGCTTAATAATAGTTAGTAAGGGAGTGGTTGGGTTTAGGTATTGGGTAGGAATAGGGAATAAGTTCATGCATTGTAACTATTAAAGAACAGTTAATATCATAATAATAGCCAGGTAATAAGCCAGTAGTTAATAATGTGAATTGTTACTAAAACTAAAGTGTTACCCATTTTTGTATCTTGAAATTTACATATGAAGATTAGTAGTAAATTCAGAACATTTATGCCGATAAATAATTTACTGAGTGCTATTTAAGGTGGTGTTTTTACAACATAATGTTTCAATTATAAATGAAAAAAAAAAAAAAATTATGGATTTTGGCCATTAACTTTTTTTTTTTTTTTTTAGAATATGCAAGAGATACACAAATTGGAATCACAAACAAAGAAAACAAAACAGCAAAGAACAGATGAGAAAAAAAAACAAGAAAACCAATAACAATACAGTTAGGTACTGACTGGCCATTAACTTAAATGAAAGCATTTTGAGTCTGAAAATGAACATGGTTTTTAACGTGTGTCTGGTTTCAACAGGTTCAACATGCTTATAGAAAATGATTTTTAACATTTAATCTCAAAAGTTTAAAAACATACCCATTATCATTAAAATGACAAACCGTTCTTTTTGTATTTAAAAAATCATCTATATGAGTATGTATGAGTATGTGTTTTCTGTCAAGAAATAAAACCTGACATTTAAGCAAAACCCCATATTTTTGGGTTTTAGGACTCATACTTTCAGCACTTTAGTGTACAACTGACTGAACCATTACAAGTTGCCTCAGAGTTCAAGTGCACTCACAAGGTGAGTTTAAATTAAATTGTATATTGTACAGTGCACTTTTAGGACTTCGTTTAGCGTGTTTAGCTAGTTCATTCCTTAAAATTGTTTGAACACACAGTTCATTTTTTTTGGAAGTGTGCACAGGTCTCCAAAAACTCTTTGGATTCATTTCAAAAACAAAGACTGTGAGATTTTCGATGGATTGTATTGGATTGTTCCAGAGTTTAATTTGGATATATAGTGAGATCCAGTGTTTGGACAGAACTGGCTGCAGTAATAAAGTGCATTAATAGGACAGTCTGTTATTGCACTTCAGACTCCTTTCTCCCTAGATGAAAACTCTAATGCACAGAGTCAAAGGTTACTCTCTCAGAGCTCAGGAGACTTGATGGAGTGCTCAGTTTATTTTAAGTTTTATTCATAACTTGATCCTATATGTTTCTTTTAAATTCTTTAGGGGGAATAAAAATAAATGAAATTCTGGCATATAGGGTACTAAGCTGTAAAAATAAATATGTATATGATTATGTTGCAAATATGTTGCATTTTGGGGTCACCTGTCCTCTAGGGCACAGTTGTCAAACTGATATCTTGGAGGGCTGCATCAGTTCAGTTTGGCTTTAACCATAATTTAACACACCTGATCAAACTAATTGCGTCCTTCAGGCTTGTTTGACACCAGCATCTTGTTTGACACCCCTACTCTAGGGTCTAAAGGGATTTGGAGGCACTAGAAATGTTTTGACATGCCCTTACATATATATTCATACATTCTTCAGTATCTTATGAATATATTATTAGTTATTGATAGAGACAGATAAAATGTATAATTTACAGTAAACTAAATGCTTAAATGTGATGAGTAACATTTGATTTTGTTATTAATTGATGTTTACATTTTGGGTAAAAATGGACAATAACAGAGTTGACATTTTCTACCATTTTGTGTTTTTAACCTCAAGCAAGATGCCATGTCTAAAACAGAATTGTATACATTTTCTATCATATATTGTTTTTTGAAAGGTTCATATTGGAGACTCAGAATGCACTCGTAATTTTAGAATCACCAATATAAATAAGTCACAGAAAAAGACTTTGGAAAAAAGGTATTTATTCAAAACGTTTTTGTTCCAATGAATGTGTAAGTTATTCATTCATTCATTTTCTTTTCGGCTTAGTCCCTTTATTAATCTGGGGTCGCCACAGCGGGATGAACCGCCAACTTATCCAGCATATGTTTTACGCAGAGGATGCCCTTCCAGCTGCAACCCATCACTGGGAAACATTCATACACACTCATTCACACACATACACTACGGACAATTTTTTTTTTAGCTTATCCAATTCACCTATACCGCATGTCTTTGGACTTGTGGGGGAAACCGGAGCACCCGGAGGAAACCCACGCGAACACGGGGAGAACATGCAAACTCCACACAGAAATGCCAACTGACCCAGCCGAGGCTCGAACCAGCGACCTTCTTGCTGTGAGGCGAACGTGCTACCCACTGCGCCACCGCGTCGCCAAATGTGTAAGTTATGAAAAGGTGAAATAAAGGAAGAAAAAAAGGAAATTTGCCACCAATTTATCAAAACTGTCCAACACAGGCTATGCCTTTGTGGCATGTCAGAAAAATCTAGCATTTATTTCTGCAATGATAGACAAGAAACTACATCAAAAGGCTTGGGTTTGTGAATCAAGACTGGTCTGAGTGTTTTGTGCTTTTTACATCATATTTTTGTCTTCAAACTAACCTTACAATGGGCGGCGTGGTGGTGCAGTGGGTGGCGCTGTCGCCTCACAGCAAGAAGGTCGCTGGTTCGAGCCTCGGCTAGGTCAGTTGGCATTTCTGTGTGGAGTTTGCATGTTCTCCCCCTGCTCGCGTGGGTTTCCTCCGGGTGCTCCGGTTTCCCCCACAAGTCCAAAGACATGCGCTTTAGGTGAATTGGGTAAGCTAAATTGTCCGTAGTGTACGTGTGTAAATGAGTGTGTATGAATGTTTTCCACTGATGGGTTGCAGCTGGAAGGGTATCCACTGCGTAAAACATATGCTGGATAAGTTGGCGGTTCATTCCGCTATGGCGGCCCCTGATTAATAAAGGGACTAAGCCAAAAAGAAAATGAATGAATGAATGAAACTTATAATGTTCCATCTGGCTAGTGTACTTTATTCATTCGTTCATTTTCCTTCAGCTTAGCCCCTTTATTAATATTAAGGGTCGCCACAGCGGAATGAACTGCCTACTTCAACAAATAAATATTTAAGAAATTTGTCAATTAGGCATAAATTATGTGGTCATTTATGGCTGTTACATGCTTTTACATGCACAATGTATTTTTGACTGTGCCATTGTGCTTTAGAAGTGGTTGAAAATAGAAAATCCCAAAATGTTTTTTTCTACCTCTATTTAGGAATTATCAGATCCATAAAGAAAGACCTCTCAGATGGGGCCTTAATTTAATAATTAATTAAATTAAAAGTCTTATTAGATGATGAACTTTTAGATGATCAACTGACTCTTATGACTCGTTTTGTGGCCCAGAGTCACACTGCTGTATGTATTAACTGTAAATGTAATATACACTGAGAGGAGTAAAAAGGCTAATGTACTTCTGTTGTTTCACTCAAAAAAAGATGTTTGCTGCTTGTTCAAACTACTTATTTAAAATGAGCGTAAACAACACAATTCTGCAGAATTTACTGGGAAACTTATTTTTTTATGTTCAGTCCACTTAAATTTGTTATGTTAACTTAATATATTTGTGCTGAAACATCATGAATGAAATGTGTGGAACCCTGCATTTTTTACAGAGTAGAAAAGACCGACACTCCAAACATGGAAGAAAATGGCCAGACTTGCAAGTAGAATAAGCATAATTATATAAGCAAATTTTGATTTCACACAGACTTTAATAGCTAATAGCCTGCCACATATTCATCATTCGTGACAATGAATACAAGTAACTGTTTAACTGTCACTGCTGTTAATTTCAGCTGAAATCGGCAGTAAATTGTTCATATAGGTATGAGATTTCCAAAAAGATAGAGGTATGTATATCTTTTTTTCAATAAACCCATATGGAAATTGCCAAGAGTGTTTAAGAATCTCTCCTAAAAAAAAGCACACATCTCAAAACCAGCATCTGCCTCACACACATTCACAGCGATACTCACACATCCACACGACTATCGAGTGTCCCCTCATTTCACACTAACTTAGGAGGACGAATGAGGGGAAAGACAGAGAAAATGAGGATGAGATATAGAATATGAGGAGGAGGACTGCACTGCTCTTTTATGGTTATGACTGTTGTCGTGTTATTGGAAACAGTCCAGGGGATCTGGGCTCTTGTTGGGGACACAGAAGGGCCACCAGAACACTTGTTTGCTGACACTGATAACGATCCATCTGTAACTCTTGATGTCCTGCAGCCACTCCGCCATTATCATATTGTTCTCTACTGATCTCATCAACAACGTAATTTTTCCCCGGAGGGCCACTGAAATGAAAGCAGCACTGGGGGTAATCTATAATATCAGTGATATGAATCAATATTGTAAGCATTTAGATGTGCTTTTTATCTGGTTAATGGTCAGGTTTGAACATTAAAATTATTACTCAGCACTTGATTAATTGGTCTGTGTCTGGTCTGCCTTAATTTTACTTCACCTATCTCATCAACAGCTTAATTCTTCCCTCGAGGGTCATAGAAATGACCCAGGATGTCCTTCCTGCGGTCTTAATTTGTCTTCCTGAGAACAATTGGTGTATTATTAGATCTGAATGGCATTGAATATGCATGCGTTCGTGATGATTTAACATTGTGAATATCACAGTCATTTGATGGTTTAATTTAGGTATCATGAAGATTTATTTTGATTTGAAAGAGTGTTACTATTAATTACTGTACGTTTTGCAACTCTGAAAGGCAGGGTTGTATTTTTTGTCATTAAAATATGACGTATTGATGTTTAATATTATGTACTGTTATTATGAATGAATATGACTACATGTCATTCTTATATGTGTTATTAAAATATACTTCATACGTTTTAACTGGATTTTACCCAAAGTTTTATTTATTGACATTGTATTTATCAAATTTGTACATTTTTTACATGTTTTTTGATGCCAATGTTTGATGTCAATTTGATGTCGTTTTTACATCAAGATAGTTTACATGCATTGTAGGGATACAAAATCCAGTGTAATTTGTTTTTATTTCTAATTTTGGAAGCTTTCGGGTGAATAAAACTTCCTATATTATATACTTTTTGTGTGGTTATTTGTGGGTGGTCAAAAGGGCATTAATGTGTGAATGTCAAATGGACGTCAATGTTTTATTTGCATTTTTTGACATGTTTTTTGATGTTGTTTTTTACATCAATGTGCCCACTGAGAACACATTAAATACAAATAAAGTGTCTACTTTAATGTTTCAAATAACCTTCTGTAAATTATAGTAATAATGTTTGATGTTCCCAGGGAAAATAAACAAATAAATAAATAAATAAATAAACGCAAATAAATAAATAAAGTAAATAAATATATATGTACAGTGCATATAGAAAATCATCATACCCTGTGAAAATCTATTATTGTTTTTTACATCACACCCTGCTTTCCAAAAACCTTCGGGATAAAGTTGTAGAAAGGCACAGGTTAGGAAAAGGCTACAAAAAACATTTCAAAGGCTGGAAAAGTTATTTGGAGTGTGATTTGATTTCAGGCTGTATGACAAATCAAATAATTATTTCAAAGGGGTATGATGATTTTCTAAAGGCACTGTATATGTCACCATTTACTTATTTTACCCTCCTTGTGTTACAAACATGAGTATGTTTCTTTATTCTGCTAAACACAAATTAAGATATGTAACCCATTGACTTTCAATGGGTTTTTTAATTTATTATTCTATTTGTTGTTGTTTCTACAATGAATGGCTGTTTTTCTTTCGCATTGAACAGAAGGAATTTATAAAAGTTTAAAACCACTTGAATATGAGTAAATGGTGAGAAAACGTTCACTTTTGGGTGAACTGTCCCCCTATTAACAAAGTTTTATTGTGCTAATATGTGTATGTGGGGGGCTTTTTCATATTTGACATATTTATTTACAGAGAGAGAGAGAGCATTGTCCTTTTTTTATATCACCCTTCCTACATATCACATAAGGTGGACAAAACAGACCCTGCTCTGCCAGCTCAACGCTTTACAGCCAGTAATTGTTTTACTCCATTTGATTGGGAGCTATTGTGCAAATGAACAAACAACAGGCAACTGCAGGGCCCTCACAGCACTTCACTTTGACATAAGTGCCATCTGCTGGACGCAAGAGACCACTATCTTGCACTCGTGCCGTCTGTTAGATGCGGACTGCGACAGTCAACAGCTCCCAGACCAGAATAACGGTGATTAAACTGCTGCTGTTTTAGCCTAGCATAGGGCCACATCTGATGGGCTTAATGCTGACGCTCACATCTATACTGAAACAAAAACTCAAGCGCTTTTTCTTTCTAAGATGAGCTTAAATACTTATCCAGTCAGCATTCACGCAATGCATCCCAATGTAAAGTTGTGTATTTTGAATGCTTCATATTTGTGAGTGCCAGAAACCCTACAGAAAAAAAACAACAACCATAGACACTATAATGGAATTTGTACTGGTTTTAATGAAAGCTGTTCTCTGGTCTTTTGATCATATAGGTTTTGGGCTTCAATTAGTGTAACGTTAAAATCAATATATATATATATATATATATATATATTTTTTTTTTTTTTAAATATATACATATAAAATGTCTCAAAACACATCAAAATAATAGTATAATATAAAATACTAATACAAGACTGGACTGGATGGTTAAAACTTGATGATTTGTCATGTTTTTAATGCTATATTGGAAACCATTATAACTTTTGTGATCTTTTAATTCCATGAAGAAAAAAAATATATATCATTTGTAATGGTTTTAATGATTATAATGAAAAATATATTGGTTTTAATGTAAACTATAACGTAACGTAAACTCCGGGTATCTACTACAATTTTTTGCTTTCTATTGGTGGCATGTAAAAATCTATAAATCATAATGAAATTTGATGGTTTTGTAATGTTTTCATTTTATTTGTAGTGGAGTCGATTAGAACCCCTTATTATATAAAATATATGACATACTGTATAAGCAACATATATTTTGAAATATTGCAAAAATGGTCACTTGCACATTTATTTTAACCACTGAGATTACGAATATGTCCATATATGTTCAAATATATTTATACAATATATATACACAATACAATAACACATATACAAATGAAAGCAAAGTCCATGTATGAAATTTCTACGCTGGACTTCTGTGATGTTTTTTTTTTTTCTTCAGCAAGATAGTTGGTCAATGCTACCTTTATTAGCATAGTGGCTGTAGCATCTTTCACTCAGGAGTGAGTTTGCATCGCCCCTGACCTCTTTTCAGGTGCCTACATAGTGTCTTCCACCTCACCATTGAGGACTTGGCCCAGAATACGGAATTAGAAAGCAGCTCAGACGTCTTTTTTAGTGTCTTCTCACATCCAAAGACTAATTTTCCTCAACTGAGACCTCAAAACGTCAGCCTGGCCCACAATTTTTAAGCCTGGTGGCGAAAAAGAAAATGAGCACAGAATTGGGGTGTAGTACACACACTATTTAGAGATATAAGCAACTCGGTGACCCTGTGTCAAAGCTCAAGAATATTTGTAAAAGTGGCATCGAACAAGTTTGCTATATAAAATAGTATTACAGTAAACACAGTATGTATACAGTAAAAACCGGCAGCTGTAAATTACAAAAAGTTTTACATTTTGAATTTTTTATTTTATTTTATAGCATTTTGTGGACACTGTGATACTGCCATTCTAAAATCCGAAGTGCAAAAAATAAAATAAAATAAAATAAAGCATAAAAAAAGGTTATTTTTTAAACATTGTTAGCATATATTTCTTGAAATAAATCAGCATAGTAGAATGATTTCTGAATAACCATAAAAAAAGCATAAGACTGAAATAGCTACTTTAAATTTGACTTATCACAGAAATGAAATAAATTTTAAAAAATAATTGAAAACTGTTATTTTAAATTATACCAGTAGTACACATTTTAAAACATTGTTTTAATCCTTAAATTTTTTTAATAGTGTGTATACGATACATTTTTTAGCATATCATTGACTTGCAATTAGCAAACTATAGAATTTCCTCAAATTACCGATAACAATTAACTTTCAAAATTTCAAAATTTAACCAACCGCTGCTACATTCCTTAAACAAGCATTTTAAAAGTTACTTTAAGTTATTATTAGTCTCGAAACGTCCTTGTCAGTATTAAGCAATTAGGATGAGTCAAATAACCATCGATGTCTGTGTCTTTTTCTCCACGGCCATCTTGCTAAAATGACAGTCACCTTGCTAATGTGACAGAACATTCGGCATGAGGCAAGACGCACTCAGTCTCTCTCCTGTCCTCCTGTTCCATGACCTGCCAGTAAACACAATGACAATCTGGTACAGCGGGCTTTAAACCATGATGGGCATCTCTCCCACTCAAGATGATGAAAGCTGGGCTGCGACAGCTCGCACATACACACACACAGACGCACAGCCAGATTCATTCCATCATTCCTCTTCCTGACTCTCCTTCAAGATGGAGTCTGACTCCAGCTGTGATCCTGACTCTTTCTTTCCTCCATTTCCGTCTCTCTCTCTCTCTCTCTCTCTCTCTCTCTCTCTCTCTCTCTCTCTCTCTCTCTCTCTCTCTCTTCTGATGCACACACAGATTTCCTTTACTGTCTCAGACTCACCCCACGGCGCTTGCTGGATCGGGTCCAGATTGGAAAGGGAAAGGCAGGGTATTTGGGTCAGGATTGAGGTCCTCTCCCAGCAGAGACTGAAAAAGAACAAACTTTGCCTCCTTTACCCCGTGCTGCTACTTCTGCCTTCTCTTACCTTACACATGTGCACACATACACACACTTGCTATAAGACTTTAGCTGGTACAGTGATGGTTCAAGGAGGCATAGTAATGTTGTGAATGTGTTTGTTATTCCACTTGATGATTCTGGTGTCATAAATGTTTCATAATTCATCATGAATCATTATTAAAATATATTGCACTATAAACTGAACAGTGAAATTAAGTAAATGAGTTCATTGCACTTGAACATTAAAGAAGGTTTATTGAAATGAAAGGAATAGTAGGGAATGTGTCATACGTCATATACGTGCATTCGGCCTTTGCTGGAAGTTAGTGATTCAAGAGTTCGCATTTAGATATTGTTTGATAATAATAGCAGGTTTGGCATGCTGTCCCGGGAGAGAACCCTGAGCTCGGAGATAATTGAGCACAGGGCTCCCGCCTGGTCAATAAGCAATAAGGGGGTACGAGATCAGGTTGTTCTCGAGAACAACCCCTGGCAAAGGAGGAGAAAAAAGGGGGGAGATGGGGTGGATGGGGGGTTTCTTCGGAAAACGAAGATAAGGGAATAGTTTTAGATGGGCTACTTATAGTGAGTTTGGACTCATCTGATTAGCTTACTAATGATTACGGATGAGAGTCCAGCTGTGATCAATCAAATCACGTGCTCCTCTTGAAATTAGTTTGTGAAACTTCACTTTGAGTGATTCATAAGTTACTCCCCTGAAAACATATGGGTTAGTTTTACATCAGAATTATCCAGTTTTGGAAGCTTCAAAATAAAAGCCACTGCACACATACCACATATACACAACTATGTACAGTCAAAATTATTAACCCTCCTGTGATTTCCCAAATTATGTTCAAAAAGGCAAGGAATTTTCCACAGTATTTCCTAAAATATTTGTTTCTTTTGGAGAGAGTTTTATTTTTTTTATTTCAGCTGGAATAAAAGCAGTTTTTATTTTTATTTTTTTTAACCATTTTAAGGTCAATATTATTAGCCCCGTTACGCAATATTTTTGGGATTGTCTACAGAACAAACCACTGTTATACAATGACTTTAATTGCCCTAACTTGCCTAATTAACTTAGTTAAGCCTTTAAATTCCACTTTAAGCTGAATACTAGCATCTTGAAAAATAACTAGTAAATATTATGTACTGTCATCATGGCAAAGATAAAATAAATCAGTTGTTAGAAATTAGTTATTAAAACTATTATGTTTAGAAATGTGTGAAAAAAATAGGTAACACTTTACAATAACAGTACATGAATAATGATGTATTAAACATGACTTTATTATGAGTTAATGATGAGTTAAGGCGCGTGCTAATCATGAACTAACTTTAACTACAACATGAGTCACAAGAGTTAATGTGTGAATAACGGCTACCTTAAATACTTGTTAGTACATGTTGTTAATTAATGTATTAATTAACATTTAAGTTTAAGCTACATATACCCAACATGAACTCATGAGATGTTAATGTATAATTATGTCATGACTTCACTTGGAGGGGCACATCACCATTAACTCATCCTTAACTACTCATGAGCTCTGATGCTGACAGAGCACTTTTCTATGCTGTTCAGTGTAAACGCAATGATGATGTGCCCCTCCAAGTAAAGTCAATATAATTATACAATATAATTATACATTAACATATCATGAGTTTATGATGTTTAAATTAGGCATAAACTAATGTGGTACTTAATACATTCATTAACAAACAAGCATGTACCAACAAGTAATTAAAGTAGACGTTATTCGCACATGAACTCATGGGACTCATGTTGTAGTTAAAGTTAGTTCATGATTAGCGCATTCATTAACTCATCATTAGTTCATAATGAAGTAATGTTTAGATTACATATTAACACATCATTATTAAATGTACTGTTATTGTAAAGTGTTACCAAAAAATCTTCTCTCCATTAAACAGAAACTGGGGAAAAATATATATGGGGGCTAATAATTTATTGGCCAAAAAAAGAAGTGGCAGCCCCTCACGACTGCCGCACACACAAACACAGCACAAGCTCTAGGTCTGGTCTTTTCTTATCTTCCTCTGTCGACACTCAATGAGACTCGAGTCCGTTGTGGTGCACAGGTGACACTCGTTAACTCTCAAGCCACTGATCTTGCTCCTTTTTAAAATGAAACAGTGGCAACAGGAGAACAGTAGATAATTAACTGCCAAATGATCCAAACACTAATAAAGTCTTTGATTGTGGTATTTTTATTAACATCTAACAAGTTCTGAAAAAAGAAATATCTGAGCTTTCAAAAAAGGAGTTATTTTGATCTATTTTGATCTGCCCACGTTCAAAACAATTATTCAGTGGAATTCTTTCACATCCTAGTCATGTCACTAAACGTTTGCATGTATTGACATGCTTAGCAAAATCTTGTCCTTCTTGGGAATTCAAATGAGGTCACATCCTACCAAACAACTCCTAAAACAAAGCTTGCTGTAAGCTCTCCCTCACACTTCTCCCCAGAGATGGAAAAAAAAAGTGGTTCAAAACTGGAGTGAAGACGTCAAGGCAGCCCCACGTGGGGTTGCAAGTCAGGAGAAGAGCTCTTAGCTGGGATGATAGTTTTTTCTTCCATGGAATCATCCTTGTGAATGGGGATGGAGTACGCAGACGGTGGATTTAGGGCGTTGTGAACTCAGAGAAGTGTGATTTCCTCTTCCTGGCTGCAGAGGTAGCGGTAGAAGAGAGGTGGGTAATCCTGGCTCAGGATGGAAGAGTTGGACCAGGATGAAAGAAGAGACCTCAGCGGAGAAGAGAGAAGGAATTAGGCTTTACCACAGGGGGGGCTTCTGGATCATGACTGCTGGAGAAGCAATGTGAGGAAGTGTTTGTTAGGGAGCCGATGATATAAGAAGACTTTGTTGAGAAGAAGCTGACATAATCTTACTTGGATGTTCATGAAGGTTTCAGAATAAACCTCATGCTGATTCCCAATAACTTCTGAATCTTCTTTTTGTCTTTGTATTGACTTATAAAAGCAGTCAAAAAATGCATTATTTATTATTGAATTTCTAAATATTTTATATCGCTGCTTTATAATGAGAAAACCTATGAAAAAGACATCTGAAACACTGAATATTGAACATATTGATAAAACAAAAGCTCACCCTAAATCCTTCAACCTTAAACAAGAGTTAAGGTTGCTTAATAATGTTTTATCAAAATACCATCAAGCTATATTGTGATGGAACAGACATTAAAAGAATAGTTCACCCAAAAAACATGGAAATTACCCCATAATTTACACACCCTCAAGCCATCCTTGTATATATTTTTTTCTCTGTCAGACAGACACAAAGTTGTTTTATATTTTATTCTGGCTCAATAGTGACTTTTATTTTGAAGCTTCCAGAAGCACATAAATCTGTACTCATAAAATCAAACTAACTCATAAGCCACGTAAGGGATAAAGTACATCCAGATGATAGTTTTTATTAATTATTTATTTATTCATATAATTATTTAATTAAAGTGGCCACACCCCACTCACTACATACATACCTTGAAATCTCACAACTGACGAATCAGAATCAAGTGTTCTAGACTGCCGTGTAATAACGGGGTGTTTTTCTAACATAAGTATTTCAAATTATATAATAGTAATCTATAGTCACTGACCTCCGGCAGTGGCCGAATGCACATTATGTACAACTGATGTATACGACATATGATGCATGCATAGGCGCATTCGTAGCGGAGGCTTCAGGAATAGATGCATACCCCGGGAACCATAGTTTGATTACCATACAAGACAAGAACGAGCAAGAAACCTAGTTGGCTTGGCTTTTACTGCATAACCTTGTACAGTATATTACTCTTAAAACGCTTCATACATGATATACATCAGTCGTGCAGCTGTCCCTAGAAGTTGATGATTGGAGTTTTTAATAATAAAAAAATATATATATTTATGTAACCACCTGTCTGCATATGGGTTCATTTACTATCCAACACCTTTGAAAAGCATGAAAGAGCTGTGTTCATCTGACAGAAAAAGTGATAAACACCATGGATTGCTTGAGGGTGAGTAAATTATAAGGGGTAATTTGGGTAAACTAATCCTTTAACGGCACCTCATTCTGTAACAGTTGCATCCCCATTATTATCAGCACCAACCTGTGCCCACGATAATTCTGTAACCAGAAGAGTTTCAGAAAATCTTTACCCTGGCAGTAGTTTTCAAAAAGATTCAGTTCCAGTGACCTGATACTGCATTTTTGTGCAGACAAATGACAAAACTGGATAAAAAAAATGATGGTTTTGAAAATAGCCATGTTCATGTACACAGAGGGCCTTAGAGCTTCACCCTTTACCAGATTTCAGATGGTAATGGGTGTCAGACGGCAGAAGTGCAGTTTGAAACAACTGGTGGATTGAAGTGAATGAAAGCTCATCACTGCTGCAGTAAAATCCCAGATGGCCTCTCCTCAGGAGTCTAGTCTCTTTCCCTCAGGTTTCACACTGGTGTCCTTGTCTGTCTAGGGATGCATCAGGTGATGATTCTCATGTTACCTGAGCAATAGAGTCAGTGGACTCAATGCCACCATCAGGCTGGAATTCACCAGGCCCTCAGACCAAGAAACCACATCCTCTACATTGTAAAAAGTGATTAGTTACTTTAATTTAAAAAAGTGAGTAAACCTGAAACCTTAAAAAAATATTTTTTAAAAATCAGTAAACCCATTGGCCTAACTTTTATAATTATGCACATAGTTTGTTTACTTAATAATTATAGAGCAACAAGTTCACTCTCTTTTTTTATGTAAAGTCAACTAATTGCTTTTTACAGTGTACAGTAGCTGGTATTCCATCACGCTATTTTAATTAGCATTGAATGAGATACAAGTAATGGAATGCCAAATTTTGAACAAAATTTGCAAAATAAAGTTTTGCACCTACTAGAGGTGGTTTTGAATTTATGCAATGAAGCATTAATGTGAATAATTGGAAATTACATTTGGCGGAAATGGCAGAAACGCATTTGGCGAATAAACAGTGAACATTACACCCATGTGACTAATAAGCTGTCTCCATTATGCTTGCATTGTTTACTGTTGGTTACTAGGTTACCAATACCAGAGTCAGCCCCTCTAACAATTTGAAACAAAAAAAAAATTTCTGTCTCTTTTTTTTAAAGATTTGCTTCACATTTAGGTGGAAACCCTCCTAGTGTCTGCCCTTGCTCTTCTCACCCCTAGGGCGGAAAAAAAATGTTCTTAATGTTTTGGAGCACTTAACCCCACACTTTCCCTAAATCCATACACTTCTGAACAATATAAAACAAATAGCAGGTAAAAAAAGTACAGATATTTACTTAAAAAAACTATACAAAAGCATTATACAAACAAGTTGTGTTGCATTCCTGGTCTTTTACAATATGTTTATGTGCTCAAAAGAGAAAATCATCAGGATTTATAAATGAAAATTATAACTTATATCTCATTTAAAAATGATAAGGATGCATGTTACAGTAGCTTGACACAATCAGACACACGAGAGCCATGACATTTTATAACCAAAGCTGATGCAACACTCTTCTGGCAGCAGCTTTTGAATTTGTTCACAGAGTGCACATAAGATCTGAGCCATACGGCACATGAAGATGGGATCACATCTATTCCTCTGATAAGTAAACCATTTAGACTTGGAAGACTTGGAATACTTATAATATTTGAATAAATTATGGCTGTAGTTGACCAAGTCCTGACCAAGCATCAATATGTGACAAGTTGGGAATGAGAGGTGTTGATAGTAGTCTTATAAAATTGCATGTTCTCAATGGAGTTGATTGTGATAAAGGAAGAAGCGTTGTTGTCAGCAAGCAAAACTTTTTGCATAATCAGGTGTGTTTTATTAAGGAGACATGCAACAACGCGCACTGCTGCTTACACCAGGAACATGGTTGTGAACCACTGATCCAGATGATGAACTGTGATTGGCTCCTTAAGTTTGCTTACTGCAGGGATCTCCAGCCCTGTTCCTGGAGAGCTACCATCCTGTTGAGTTCCTCCCCTGCTCAAACACGCCTGCTTGTAATTATCAAGTTACCTTGAATAAACTGATTAGCTGCTTCAGGTGCGGGGTTATGGCTCCAACCTCACAACTGAACCAGCTGTACCACGAGCAGGGCTGATTACCCTTGGGCTACAGAATGCAAAAGAGAATTCTGCAATAGCTTACTAATTTCACCTAATATGATTAATATAATTATCTTCAGCATGGTGTAAGATGACTTCAGGTTCAGTCCAAGACACGTATCCCTCATGTTGCTGAGAAACATTCAGGATATTGAGCTGAAGGTTGTTATAGGATGATATTTGTTCTGTGTTATTGTGGATTTAAAGAACACAATGCGATTATGTTTTAAGGACATTTTCCTAACTACCATGAACACTTTATGCCCCCCTTTTTAAATATGACTGTATGTTTATGTTAAAGAACACTTCACTTTTTTTGAAAATAGACAAATTTTACAACTCAACTTGATTTAAACAGTTGAGTTTTGCCCTTTTTTAATCTATGCTAGATCCATTCAGTTGATCTCATGGTCCGGAGGAAGCATTTTTAGCTTAAGCCCCGGTCAGATTACACGATTTCGGCACGATTTCTTTGACTTAGGGTGTGGTAGAGATTCGTAAATGACAAATGGGCGTCGTGACACAAGATTCAATCGTTTCTTCTCGTGTAATGTGGCATAGTTCACGACAACCGATACCATGTCTGCGACGCCTCACGACACCATCGCAGAAAGTCTAGCATGTTTAATTTTTTCCACGATCTTCAGGAAGAGTTCCGTCACGTAGGTGACACTGGACAATAGGAGCACATCATTTCTTGTTATCTCAGGGGGTGCTGCCCTTAATGAGCTGGTCAGGTAATCCAAAAACAGGCTGCATATTTATGTATGGGTGGGTCACGGGTGGATAAGATAAATGATTGGTTATGCAAACTATAACTCATTCATTCATTCATTTTCTTTTCGGCTTAGTCCCTTTATTAATCTGGGGTCGCCACAGCGGAATGAACCGCCAACTTATCCAGCATATGTTCTACGCAGCGGATGCCCTTCCAGCTGCAACCCATCTCTGGGAAACATTCATACACACTCATTCACACGCATACACTACGGACAATTTTACCTTACCCAATTCACCTATAGCGCATGTCTTTGGACTTGTGGGAGAAACCGGAGCACCCGGAGGAAACCCACGCGAACACGGGGAGAACATGCAAACTCCACACAGAAACGCCAACTGACCCAGCCGAGGCTCGAACCAGCAACCTTCTTGCTGTGAGGCGAACATGCTACCCACTGCGCCACCACGTCGCCGCAAACTATAACTATTTTTCTAAAATATTAAGGTGTTTTAAGCTATTTTATTTGACAGACTGGCACAAATATTCAGATATTTCCATTCTCACAACCAGATTCTGAGTTCTCTCATCCTTCCAACAGAGTTTGTTCTTCCGAGGTAATCTGGGAACATGTCCAGTGCTGCGAATACATTGCAAAAGCATTTCCTGCTTATTCAAAATTGTCATTAACAGTGAAAACAGTAAAATAGGCCTCTCTGAAACTGTGAATATTTCATTTTAATTTTATTTAGGCTAGATCATTATTTTATTTAACAAACCAACACAATCTCACGGCAACTCGTGTTTTGGCGCTGAAGCATATAGCGGACTTGTTTTGAAGCGCATCACCTCAAAGGTTATTCGTTATTCTTTTTTATCTAGTAGTTAACTGACCAACAAAAAATACATTAGAATTAAGACACAAATTTTATAGCAAACGAAATTCGTTTCAAAAATATATTTTTTTCCAAGAAAAATATACGAATTGTATTTTTGTTTGTGCCCCTCCACTACTCAACTGTGCGGTGATGATTTGTTCCGCTCCGTGGGAAAATAAGGATTTAATTCTCTGTCTCACTCGCGGCAAGTTCAGGCGAGGGATTGTTTAATTAGCAACCCATAGCAGGAAAATATACATGAACAATTCCATGAAAATGTCAACCTTATCATGAAAAAATAAAGTTTTTACCAAAATAAGAAAACCAATTTAAATTTGCTGATTAAGGTCTATATTTTATTGTTATGATGTGCTCTTGCCGAATTTTTAAGGAAATTGCTTTGTTTATCCATGAAATATGAGGATTGTGCCAATGGTAAATTTCATTTTCATCCAACCACACTTCATGCTGTCAAAAAAGGGGTTAAAGACTCACTTTTTCCATGCTTTATGTTAACAGTAAGCATTCTGCAGAAGGATTGGGGTTTGTAGTATAAATAATTACACTCACTTTTTCATAACATCACTGCCTTTTTAATTTATGAGCTACATATTTAAGACATCAGAAAGCTTCAATCACGTGTCACCTCCGTAACAATTTAATGAAAACGTTTATATTGTGTAATAACTATTATCACAAATAAAATGACACTTCATATACAAAGCCAAAATATGTCCATGCTAATTATGATCGACAATTCATCTCAGGTCTTTGCTCTAAACAACCATAATTTTGCATTATGGACGTGACCATTTTAAACTTCCTATAAGCAAATGACTAGAGCATATTTGTTCATTATGATGCCGCTTTTCAATTACTGACTTACATTACATAATATCCATATGTTATATCAAGAACTAAACATTTCAGTTAAACATAAACCACTTCAGTAACATTTCAGAAATAAATGTTTAATAAAGAGAACATAACGATTTACATATTGCCGCATCTTGGAGCATAATCTTGGTGTTTTGGCGATGCAGCATATAGCGGACCTTGTGTTGAGCACTTCTTCTTGTTTATTTTGTAGATAACTGACCATCAAATAATACATCAAATAATTAAGATACAATTTATACCAACCGAAATTCGTTTCAAGAAGATATTTTTCCCAAGAAAAATATATGAAATGTATATTTTTTGTTCGTGCCATCTTACACAACTGTGCGGGCGGATTATTTGTTCCGTTCTGTGTAAAATAAGGATTTAATTAATGCTCCACTGTAATTGTTGTATCGGCTATATTTTTATTTTTAAAATTATGTCTTGAGCATCTGATTTTTCCTCAGTGCATATGTGCTTTTCTTTTCATGTCATTTGGCTTTCAGTTCAGTTTCGAGTTTAGGCCAGGGTTTAGTAAGTAATACTGGCCACAATTTAGTTCGCCTGGCAGGGAAATATATATTTAAAATACATTAAATACAAAGGCTGGTTATTTTATAGCTACATAGCTGTAATTTTGTTTGACATTATTTTCATGAGAAACCGCAAAGACAGCATTTATCCTGTTAAAAAGTGTTTCCTCAGCACTGTCATGATCGCTCTGTGTAGGCTACATTGTAGCACGAAATCTTTAAAAAGGGAAAATCTGGTGCATACATAACAAATATCAATAAACAGCGCGATCAACACAAATCATGTCGCGGATAAGAGCGAAAAAGCAAATGCAAACATTAAATAAAAGATTTTGTACCTGAACACTTCACGCAGAAGTGACCAACATGTCCAACATGTAAGCATGTCCAACGCAATCTCCATAACGTTAAATCTGCTAATTATTTCTGCATACTTGCACGAGGCTCTCGCAGATTTGAGGCCCGCTTAATAACCGCTTAATATTTCTTCGGTCCAGCGCTCACGAAGTAATAACCTCCATGCATTTTGTCTTTTCCCACTGCTCAAAATGCGCACAATCCACACGTTTAAAAGACCAGTGATTGTGGTTCACACGTGGGTCACGCTGCAGGCACATGCGCAGGCTCCAGCTGAGTTTTCATTTCATGCAAAGCATAAATATGTTTTTATTTTATTTATTAAATGACTATTTATAAAGATAAATTATCAAAGCGACACAATTCATTTTCCAAGCCCTTTATCCAAAATCTAAGCATTTTTTTAAACCTTGAAAATAGGCTATAGCCTACATTAAAATTAAAACATTTTCAAAGATTTCCAGCACCCGACAATTGCGCTTGAGTGATTATTAAAATTATATTACAGACGGCAAAATAATAATAAAATCTTGATATGGATGTAAGCTTTAACTACATTATAGGAGTAGCGTATTATATTTGTTAGAAAATCGATATACGATCTGTAGCTGTAAATATTTCATTCAATATTTTTACACAATCGGTTATAAACTATAGCCTATAAAATATAAACATCATAGTCATCTATCGTACACGCCTATAACCAAAGGCTATTTTTTCTATGCTTGTTTAACATAGCCTATACAAAACTTTTTATAATAAAGCTTACTCCATCACCCTGGTCTTCTGCATTTACTTTTTGCAACCTGGCGTGACTGCCGACGAGAAAACGAAAGCAAGCTTTAAATATTGTTAAAGCAACACTTGTGACTGCTTTGGGAAATAATGCTCGTCGTAGACGTCACGGGATGACTGATCGTGAAGGAACGTGTAGTCTGGCACATTCGTTACCCACGACAAGTCAAGATTTTATCAAGACAAATCGCATAATCTGACATAGTGACTTTCGTAACCGACAATAAAAATTGTGTAATCTGACCGGGGCATTAGCATAGATCATTAGACCATTAGCATCTCACTTAAAAATGACCAACTTAGATATTTGTTTTGTTTTGTTTTAAAGCTTGACTCTTCTGTAGTTAAATCATGTACTAAGACCAACGGAAAATAAAAAAGGCTAAGAACTATACTCTCATTTCGGCATAATAATCAAGAAATTGTGTTGATGGCTGCAGCAGGTGCAATGATTTTACCCTGCACCCAAAAATTGGCTAACATTTGTGAATTCCAGTTCAAATAGATCCAGTTCAGGTTCTGCACCAAAGTAAATATGTTGTGAACTCACAAATGTCACCATGGTTGCAAGGCACACTCTCTGTGCAAGCAGGTGGTCACGTTACTTATATTGATGAACGTTGAACGATTTTATGATTTTCAGGTGCTTTGTAATAACATTGCACCAGCTGCAGCCATGTTATGCCGCGGTCTCATTAGAGTTTGTGCATGCGAAGTTCTTACGTACGGTGCTGTAAAAAGGGGCGGTATAGAAACAATATGATTAGACATTGATAAAAGCGAGGCGACGCGGTGGCACAGTGGGTCGCCTCACAGCAAGAAGGTCGCTGGTTCGAGCCTCTGCTGGGTCAGTTGGCATTTCTGTGTGGAGTGTGCATGTTCTCCCCGCATTCGCGTGGGTTTCCTCCGGGTGCTCCGGTTTCCCCCACAAGTCTAAAGACATGTGATATACGTGAATTGGGTAAGCTAAATTGTCCGTAGTGTATGTATATGTGTGAATGAGTGTGTATGGGTGTTTCCCAGTGATAGGTTGCAGCTGGAAGGCCATCCGCTGCGTTAAACATATGCTGGATAAGTTGGCGGTTCATTCCGCTGTGGTGACCCCAGATTAATAAAGGGATTAAGCCGAAAAGAAAATGAATGAATGAATGAAAAGCAAGCGATTGCTCTGTATTTTACATTTCAGTACAGAGAGGTCACATTTTGATCTTCTGTTGGTCTCACGCAATCACGTTATGCAATTATAATTTTTTTAGTTCACCATGAATTTACCAAGCTTGAACTTTACAATGCAGCGAAATGCGAAACTTGTCGCACGAGCTTGCGTTTCCGGTCTGTCGCAGTCATATGGGTATGAATGGAAGTCTATGGGGTGAAAAGTGCTGTGTGACCATGGCTTTACAGGAGCAGCTTTCCTTGATTATTACTATTTAAAAAAAATATATAAAGTATTTCTTTAAATGAAAGCCTCCTCAAGACCTGACGCCACACCCACTGCTTCTGTGTTGCTTTTATGCAAGTATAAAAACCTTTTGTTACAGCAGCCACTTGATTTCCTCAGTGAATCTTTATCATTTCTGAAATGAAAATGTCAGGGGGTCATTGTGTTAAAAACATTGTAAAAACATCTGTGGTGCAAGCAACTTCGTTTTCCTCAATAATGAGAGAGTGTAATCCGTCTTCTCACTTTAGATTTCTTTGATTAAAGCATTTGTCTCAAACAACTCCTACTTGATGGCACATTTAATGAGTGCTGTATAATTTGCTGGCAAAGAAAACTTTCATAGCATCACAAGGATGGCACAGCACCTGCTAAATAAGATGTCCAGCTGTGTAACAAGCTTTAACAAATAAATCTGATCACAAAACTGAGTAAAACCTACATATTGAATTAGTTTTACAGTTAAAGAGCACATCTGGAGATAGTCTTCCTATTTTCAAAGAAAATAAGTAGCACATATGGTGGCATTCTTAATATGAAGATGTAATTAAAAATACAATACCAAAAACACCAGCATCAGTAAAAGAAATGTATTTACCCCCCTATTTTATTGGGTGCTTAACATAGATGTAAATCAGCTCAAAAAGTTATGAGCTTGTTCATATTTAGCCACTTAATTTTCACTTTTCACAGTATAGAAGCACATTTGGTGGTTAAATGTTTTCAAGCAACCAAAAAAAAAAAAAACACCTACTGCCCACCTCCTACTTTCTACTCTCCTGATCATGGTGGGAGGTATTGTAAAAAAAAAAAAAAAAGATTCCAATTTGGGTGTTCCAAAACACCTAAACTGTGGTCAAACTACAGCTGTTTGTTTTATTTCCAGATTTGTAACATTGGTTTATTTCAGTTAGTGCCATTCATGTTATACACTTTTGCACAAAAAACTGTAAAAATAGGGGAAATATAAATAATGTTAGTAATGACAGTATTTTAACATTAAAAAAAAAAATGTAACGGATGGCTAATCACTGAACTAGTGACTTACTGAAGGTTTTTCTGTCAATGTTTTGTTCATTCCATCACAATACATACGTAATGATAATATGTTAAAGGGATAGTTCACCCAAAACCTAAAATGCTGTTACCATTCACTTACTTGCTCACCCTGCAGTGGTTTCCAACCTGTTAAAGTTTCTTTCTTCTTCTGAAAACAAAAGAAGATATTTTGAAAAATGCTAACCACATGTAACTATTGGCTTCCATAGTATCCAAAATAGCTTTTTTTTTTGTTCAAAAGAAAGAAACTCAAACTGGTTTGGAACCACTTGAGGGTGAGTAAATAATGAGTCCATTTAAATTTTTGGGACTACTGTATCCAGTGTTAATTCTAAGCAAACAGGGCCAAATGTGTCATTTTCTTTTTTTGTCCAAAGTCAAAATGCAATGAGAAACCTTTAAAGCAGTACTCTCGGTGTGAGATCTATTATAAAACAGGTGTAAATTGTTAAAAAGCAGCATTAGTGAAACATAGCTGCAAAGAGAATAAGTTACCCAGACATGATAGTGAATCGAATGCGTTAGGGTAAAGGACACTCCTGGTTGTATTTTATTGGATATATCGCTGGCAATTGCTATGATTTACTTGTGTCAGCGATCTCATATTGAACCATGAAGGGCAGCATTATCTTCTCTCCCCTGATGGAAGGCTTGTTTCATTACTTGTAGCCTATGTGTTCAATGTTTTCTTGCCCTGAGGGGTATTCTTGGTAATTGGGTGTATATTGAACTCTTTCCCCTTGAGGTTTGCACTCCAAACTTTTATTTTTCTGAAGTCCACCGCAACTTTTGAAACCTTGTGCTTAGTTTGAGATTAAAATTGATTAAATTAGAATCCGAATGAATTAAAGTAGCATTATGCAAACGTTAAGACATTAAGTCAAAGCCATAATTTTTTATTTATTTATTTTATCCTGATTGGCAACGCACACTGTTCAGCATTCAGCAACAACAAAACAAGCAACATGCACCACCCACCATGTGTTCAGTCTGCTAGCCGAAGCACAGCCCATTGCTCTGGGCTATAGAGCTGTGCAGACCTCCGACTGGCTCCAAGCATCAGGTGTATAATGAGGCTATAGCCAGAGGGGCTGGGGAAACGTGAGGAGAAGAACATTTTCACGTTTGATGTGGACAGATGGGTCTCCAAGCAATACGGCTTGAGCTGGGTGGAGTTTTCATATGTTATACAAGAGAACAGTTCAAAAAAAAAAAAAAAAAAGGAGGAAAAGCCCCAGTTCTGGCTGCTCTGCTTCTTGCAGTTTGCTCAGTAGTTGCATCATCACCATTTATTTGTGTTGAAAGGACAACCACCGAAATCTGAAGTGTGGAGGCAGAGACATGTGGAGAATAGAGTTTTACAAGCACAGGTGTATATTTGTCCTTAAAGACCCTATAAAAATCATCTCATTCATTCATTCATTCATTCATTTTCTTTTCGGCTTAGTCCCTTTATTAATCTGGGGTCGCCACAGTGGAATGAACCACCAACTTATCCAGCACATGTTTTACACAGTGGATGCCCTTCCAGCTGCAACCCATCACTGGGAAACACACACACACACACACACTCACACACTCTCATTCACACACATACACTATGGACAATTTAGCTTACCCAATTCACTTATAGCGCATGTCTTTGGACTTGTGGGGGAAACCGGAGCACCCGGAGGAAACCCACGCGAACAAGGGGAGAACATGCAAACTCCACACAGAAATGCCAACTGACCCAGCCGAGGCTCGAACCAGCGACCTTCTTGCTGTGAGGCGATTGTGCTACCCACTGCGCCACCGTGACGCCTAAAAATCATCTTATAAGCATAATTTGTTTCTGTTTGTTGATATTGTACAATAAATAATTGGCAAAGATTAACACACGCATACACACGCACATACTGTACTGTAAATGCACTTTAGGTGCTGATATACAACTTTAATATATCATTATGGACTATTTAGGTGTACATGTGTTAGATGCTATTTTATTTCTGAAGGCATATATGAAGATTTCAGATACAAAAATCCTCTAAGTGCCATCTGAATAGTTTTCTAAAATGCAGTCTCCTACGTTTATGATCAGTTATTTCTTTTAAAGGCAATGAAAAGAACCTATTCTTTGACATAATGGGGAAATTATGGAACCTACACACCAGAGCCTAAGAAAAATGCTAATTTTAGAAGAAAATTTCAGATAGAACTTAGAGGGTTTTGCATCTGAACTCTTCATATGTAAATTAGTTGCTGCTCTAAATTTGTAAGTTGAAAAAAATCAACCTTACAAGTCATTTAATTTTACATTACATTCAACCGACTTAAAATATCAAGCTGGATTTCATACAGTTTAAACAAAAAAAAAAACTAAAAAAGTTAAATTAACAAACACAAATCATCTTTTTTACAGTATATATATACAATATAGGTACAATATATACATATATTATTGTTAGACTCATTAAATGTAAACTTGGATCAAAAAGTTATCAAATGTTTTAAATGCTTTAAAAACTACAAGGAGATTACAGGGAGTTAATTTCTAACATGTTTTACTCATTGATCCTCTTTTAAATCCTTTTTGAATTCTACATCTTGTTTGAATTCCTCAGTGTATGTATGTACAATGTGTCATATCAAATCACACACAATGTCTTTGATGTGATGTACACATCTAACCCTCTTTAAGAAGCTTTTGCTAGCCCTCATGGACCTGAACAGCTTGCGAGAATCATCACAGTGCCAGGTTGGGTTAGGTAATAACTGTGAAGTGAGTCATGGCTGGCAGTGCCAGGCTGGCAGGCAAACCTCCCCCTTCAGCCCTTTCTTTTTTATGCCAGTTGTCTTGGACATTGCCAAAGGGTTGTCGCACTGGACCGTGGTGAATGCTTAAAAACTAATTGGTTAGAAGGGGCTAAATTTAGTCCTTTATGGACAGAATTATGACTAGACAAAAAGAGAAAGTATTAGTAAGTGTGTTTCTGATCAAGCTGAAATAAATGTATAGCCTCAGAACTTACTCATAGATTAAAGTGTCATAATAAGCTTTCTTTGCGAAAATTTTCAGTGTTTTAGGAAGAGGATAGAACAAGCTTTTTCTGTTCGCTTGCCCTTTTTCAACCATAATGAGGATAAAGTGTTACTATGGCAACTCAGGTACAATTTATCTTTCTGAGGCCCAGTTCTAAGCACAATGAAGCTTATCATACAGTACATGCAAAAGAGGAAAATCAGAAGCTTGACAGTGGGAAAAAAAGTACCGTACATCTGTGAGGCTTATGTGGATAAAAATTCTATTAATTTGCTGCTAATCACAAACAGACAAGCATCAGGTTTTTTTGTTTGCACAACAGGCAAAACCTTGCTGCACGCTAGATTTTTGTTAATGAGCTAAGACTGCTCATTTCAGATCCATCAGTTGTCTGTCTTAACTCCACAGCTGCAGATCAAAAACTGATCATGCATTAATAAGACTTATTTTTCCAGATGTCGCATGTAAATGACTGCATGTTGAGATGAAGCCCTCCCAAAATATTCATGAAACGTTACTTTTTTGATAAACATTTCTGCCTTCGCAGCATTTTCTGTCATCTGTGCCTTCTGTTTTTCATTTCATTTTTTTCTGTAACACCAAAATGTCCGTTTTTTGAAGGGGACCTATTATGCAAATATTAGTTTTATAAGGGGTTTAAACACAGTTGTGTGGTAACAGTGTATGGATATAGCCAGCCTCTAATGGTAAAAATATATTATTATTTTTTATATATATAATCACACTTCATAAAAACCATCTGCAGAAACATTGTCCCTTTGTACATGTCATCAGAGGAGGAAAGCCCTGCCCATTAGTGACAATCACTCCCTCATTAGCATAAACATCCCTGAGTCAGCAGCAACCATACCTGCTGAAGATAATGCAAGTGACTAAGAGGCATTATAAATGTGGATTTTTAGTATGCACAACTGAACGCTGTAGTCTCCATAGACTGCCTTCTTCTGTGACACTTCTTTTGACATTTTTTTTTTTTTTACACAGATAACGCTAGTCCTGTTTTTAATCTACTACTATGCTAATGCATAGGCATTTTAGATACACCCTCTTTAGAAAGGAGCACAATCTCATTTGAATTTAAAGTGACAGTCACCAAAACTGCACAATTTGGATCAGTGCCTAAATGGGACACTTTCAGTGAGTTATACAAAATTATTTGAAAAACTTCACATTCACACTCACATGTTTACATGTTGTAAAAAGGAGCATGATAGGTCCTATTTAAGCTTAAAATGTATGAAAGTTCTGTCAATCATTATTACATATTCATGTTTTTAGTAGGGGGACATAAGTACCATTTTTCATTAAAACCTCATTTTAAAAGTTTTTTTTAGTTTTTTTTTTAAAGAAATATATTTTTTGCTGTGGTTACTAATTCACAAATGTGGTCTATCAATATCAGGTGTTATAATGTATAAATGATGAACATGTTGCATTTGACCCTATCAATAGGGACGAAAGAAACACAGGTGGGTCAAAGGTAGCACAACAATATATTCTAGATTTTGCTGGTTTACTTTTGTTTATTTTTGTTTTTATTTAATATGCCTGACTATGACCTTGTTAATATGTTAACTTATTATTTAGAATGAATTATTTAGATTTTTTTTTTTTTTTTAGGCAAAATACATTAATTAATTTGAAAATGTCCTAATGCAAACTCTAATATGGAAGGGAAAATAAGGTATATGGCTAGTAGGTACAAAAAATTACATTGTTTCTTTGGTCTTGACAGGAACTCTTGCCTTTTATACCTGATTTACTTGTAATCTAAAAACAACTCAGACCAATCAAACATAAAGATGTGTTATGGCACTTAACATTGTAGTTTAATAATTACTGTGACACATGAAAAGAGAACCACAACTTGTAATAATGAAAAAAGTACCACTAAAATGATTTACTTTCTGCACCTGAAAACTGAAATTCGGACCTAACCACGGGATGCAGAGATGAAATCACATGATTTCTGACAGCCCCATCACGGATTGCATGTCGAATGTGATGTTAGAAGTTGGAAAGCAAATGTTGTTCTGGCTATGAAAAAAATGCTTTGCCAATTTCTTCCTCCATTACCTTCTGCTGTTACCAGTTTACCAGTACGTCGGTGGAAGAGCAACAATGGGGTTCGAGTCGGGTATGGTTCCAGAAGCAGGTAAGACAAAAACAAAAGCTAAAAATTCAAATAAACAAGTAAATAACAGGGTGAGAATTTGGTAAAATCTGAAAACGTGGTAAAAATCAGGGGGCTTTTCTTTTTCTGGATTAAAACACTGTGGTTGGGTTTAGGAAAGGGTGTGGGCGGTCAGTAAGTCAGTCATTCAGTCAGTAGACAGTCAGTCGACAGCGGCCTCTGGTGGATTTACGTGAGAACAGCAGGCGTGAATGGCACTCGCTAGGGAAATTTGACATCTGAAAAAGCGTGCTCAGCGGCCTTTGGTGGATTTACATAACAAAAACTGCAAAACAACATAGCTCCTGGGACGTATTTTGCTCTCTCCAGAAATGTATATAGGGGTGCATATAGGGATACGTAATCAGAATGAGCCTGGATTGGATCGATCTGAGAAGATGATTTCACCATTACTGTCATATTCTGAGCACACTTCCCAATACTTTCAGCATCTGAATCATATTTGTAATCTCAACAATTATAAAGATTATATCATCTAACGTCTTCAAAATCAATAGTTCTGATATATAGGAACTTATTCACCATACCCACCATCATGTGACAGTGACACTTATATTTGATATAGCAAATGCTCTACTTGAAAGCCATTTCAAGCTACCCTTTTGTTTTATGTCTGTGGTAATTAAGTGAAACAACATGTTATTGTTGTGTACTAGAAAATGCCTTTGAAGAATAAAGGTGAATTGCACTTGTTGTGTCATCAGATAATGAATTATCACATTTATATACATCTTTACAAGAAAACAGGCATTTGTGTATGCACGTATTGTTTGTTTGTTTATAATGGGTAGTTTGAAGAATATTAAGAAGTTTGGCTTTAAATTTCTAACTTAAAAAATAATAAAAGAAAAGAAAAGAATGATGAGGAGGATAATGAAATATATGCTGGATCTAGTAAATAACAAATAAGT
>CAIGQV010016735.1:26946473-26961336 GCA_903798115.1 Danio jaintianensis
TATATATATATATATATATATATATATATATATATATATGCTTTAATAAAAAGAACCATTTTAATCTATCTTGATGTGTTCATGTTTTATCATCACTTGAATGCAGATAGATTTAATCAAAAATGCAATCTGAGTTTTCAAGATATATATATAGTATATAATACACACATACTTGTGTATATGGTTTACGAGGACTTTCCATATTCGTAATGTATTTTATTCAGTAACAACTGTTATTATATGGCCTTACCCTACCTGTACGGCAAATTGTGAATGTCAAAAGACCCTGTTAAGTATGATTTTTAAGCGTTTTGATTTAAGAGGACACAAGGCATGTCCTTGTTAACCACCGTAATAGACTACAACTAGGTCAAACCCATGTCATTATACAATTTAGTTTCCTTGTAAACCACACAAGCAAGGATTATTTCACTGTGGCGAGTCCTGATAATGAGGCAAGTAAGCCAAAGAAAAGTTTTGTAACACTTAATATTTACACATGCACAATCTGATCTACACTTTCTCTGATCGTCCTATGTTTCGCACCCAGGAGACTCAGATATCTGGTACCTCATTGAGGACATGTGTGAGGGCTTCCCTTACCGTAATATACCTAAAACTTAGATTTCCATTAAAAAAATCATCAATAGTGGGAAAGCGTTGTCTCTTAATTGACAAGATTATCTTGTAAATGGTGGGGATAGAGTTAAACATAAAAATGCTTGGTGTGTAACTTCAGAAGTGCCAGATTAAACCCAATCATACAAAAACTGCCTTGAAAAAGGTCTCGTCTTAAATGCTGCTTTGATGGTTCGGGACCTGTAGAGCTGCGCAACGATGGATTTGTTCTTCAGTGTTTGGACCTTAAGCAGTGAAAATTAAACCACACTGAACTGAACTAAACTGAACTTAAACTCTGATAACTGGACTGACACTGTTTCAATTCACTGCACTCTTCTATGTGAAGCTGCTTTGACACAATCTACATTGTAAAAGCGCTATAGAAATAAAGATGAATTGAATTGAATGTTATTATGTAAGAGAACACTTTTACATTGTTTGGCCTCATGAACTTCACAGACATGCAAACATCAGACCTAGCCACGGCTGTTTCTAGCCATTCTGGCACTCTAGGTGGTTAATTTGACATTTTGCAGAGGTTAATGCTCTTTGACATCTCAAAGTAATGTGCCACCTACACTAGACATAACTCTAATGATAGTGTTACTACAAGCAAACATTAGTTTCATTTCATTTTAACAGTGAACTGCACAGAAAAGTATGTTTTTGGAGTAAAAAATGTTGGTTCATTATATCAAACAGCAATGGTCTTGCATGGAGAATTTAGTCCAAACCCAAATGAAACAAACATGAACCCGCAAATGAAGGTCGGCTTTCGAACGAGAAACTTTCAGGCAGGTGAGTTTCAGCAGAACAAAGCTAAACTCTGCAGGACATTGGTCTCCAGGAGCAGGATTGGACACCACTGGGAAAAAAGCCTTTGATGAACCTGATGAAAGAGTTTTTGAAACAAGAAATTGTCATTAATAAATTACATTTTACTCAAAATGGCATCTTTCGCAAAGTTTTGGGAGCAGAAATATTTTGAAAGAATATAAATAAAAGCTTTGATCTGAGACTAACTTGAATAACAAGACTTCAGTATTTTTGAATGGCACAATGCTGTTTTGTCTGATGGCTGTGACCTGATGCTGTGGTTTAAGAAAGTCCTATTATAGATTTGTTCAGATAAAATAGATTTGTTCAGATCAACATGCTAGACTGAGAGTTTACCCTTAACGTTGTACTCTCCTGTCTTTTTCGGCAGTCTTTTTCATCTAGTGTACAATGGTTCCTGATGCTTCTATATCTTTACAGCAAAAAATAAATAAATAAAAATGCATATTATGTATTTGCCTCTTGAAAACCTGGAATAAACTATTAAAATTCTTAACCTCTTACAAAACATTTTTGGAATTGCATTGAAAATTAACTTTAAATTGCAAACAAATTCTCCACAAATTCGTTGCCACTTATTTCAGAAAAGAAAAGCTTGAGGATCCAGTGGAGTTACAGTACAAGGTTTCAAGGTGATATTTTCATTGATTTGATATTTGTAAAACCTACAGTAGGACAAATGAATGACCAATAACTAACTAACTAGCTAACTAACTAACTAATTGACTACAAATGAGTGACCAATACCATTGCTAGCTAAATAAAAAAAAAGAAGAAAAAAATAGAAAAATAAATTGAAATTGTTTTGGGATGCAAGATTCCACCCAACAGCAATATTATAAAGCTCTGGGGATTTGTCTTTAATAAATAGCTGTTTTTAATGTTAATGTTTTAAATCTATTGAATGTATCTTCAAATTTTTCAATTAGAATATTATAATTTAGAGCATTTATTTGTAAAATTACATTTGGTCAATATAATTTTCCATGTATTCAGACCTGACCAGGCAAAAATGGCACAAGTGTTTTTATTTACACAAGTGTAAATAAAAACGAGCAACCATGGAGTGTCTTAAACCTTTTCTGTGTGAGGACCACTTCCTTCTGCCACAGATTCAAATCTCATATTGACAGTTTCAACAGCAGAGTGAAAGCCTTGTAATGAGAGAATGAATTACATTACATAGTACTGTATTGTCTTAGTAATGACAAAACAAGTTGTTTTTTTCTAAGATCAATAGAACAAAATCAAAAAAGTTTTACATACATAATACATTTACTCTACATCATTCGGGAATTCATCAAATGGGTTATTCCCATGAATGTAAAAGTAAAGCAAACACTAAATTGCAACTACAGTATAATGCTATACTGCAAGAGAGAATGAGATTGCCTGTTTATGTCTTGACACATTCTTCAAGTAAAACACATCTTTAGATGTATTGTTTGTACATTGATGCAGCAAAGTGATATATTGTTTCAACCATTAAGGGTTATTTCCAATGACAACACCAATTTCACAGTTTTCCTGTTCAGCTTCCATCTTATGGCGGAACAATTTAACATGATTTTTTTTTTTTACTTGGAATATTTTACACTGACCTATTGTCATTTTCTGCAAGTAAATGTTCTAAAGGATAAAATTATAATATGAAATTAAGATGTTATATGTTATCAGTAAAACAGATAAACATGTTACTCACAACATGCAACATGCAATCAATGGCAAATACCTCTGTATTGTCTCTAATCAACAATAACTTTTGTGGTATCAAGTTTTTTGTTTTGTTTTTTTAAGAACTGTATATAATAATTTTTTTCCAATAAGTAATGGATTTTCTTTAAGCCACAATTTCAATAGTGAATAGTTAAATGAAAGTATAATGCCATCATTATATTTTGACTGGAATTAATTTTAACTGAAGTTTCTCCACCTCCAACCTTGTCTAGAAGATGGCATTAGCTTTGCGCTAGTCGAAATCAGACCACAAAGGTTGTGGCTTAGAAATGAGCAATCAATTTTGTGGTAGAGATCTCAAAGCCCGGATCTAATTCTGGTTTATTTTGAGAGCTGTGCTAATTAGAGCTTGAAAACAGGAAGTGGCTGCAAATATAAAATGCTCTGCCATTCTTAGAGTTCACAAAAATTCTAAAGAATTTCATGAAATTTACATCTTCACCTTTCTTGGTTTTTTTTTTGTGTGTGTGTGTTTTTAGTTTTTTTGTCAAAATACATACATGAGCAGTTCATGACTGATTATGCATGTGTTAGCTAAGACTACGTGCTGAATATGCATCACCAGGTTCCTCTTCTTCAGGAGTTAGCACCTTTGGTGCTTCAGGCGCCTGACAGCCAGTTGGAGGGTTTCACAGCAGCCATTTTGCAGCAAGAATGCTTCCCACACATTAGTTTAATTTGTTTACTAGCCATTTCACACATGGAGGCACTTAACGCCACACTAGCATTTAGCACAGTGCATGTGTTTGAAAGAAAATAGAATGAGGAGGAGGAATAGAATGGTCCAAAAACAGTTTAATTAAGAGAAGCTGAATCTCAGTTCACATTTATGTACTAAGTATGTACTGGCAAGTGCATACCGCCAGGTACCCTGGCAACCATCTATGGCACACAAGCATTGTGGGGGCGACTTTTGCACAGGTACAAATCTAAATTGTGACCCTGGATCACAAAACCAAACTTAAATGTTAGCAATATCCAAGACTACATTTTATGGGTCAAAATTTTAGATAATTTTGTAATGCCAAAATTCATGAATTCATTAACCCTTTATTCATTAACCATTTGTTCATTCATTAACCCTTTGACACATACTATAAAACTGATTAGAAAATTTAAGCACATCACGTCATCAACTGCTAAATTCAAATCTACTTCCTAAGATTGCTCACGCTGAGCCAGATATAAATCATAAATTTAAAAAGTTGAGCGTTTCCAAGAAAAAAAAGTTTATTTTAGGTTTCAGAAATTTGAATATACATAAGTACTAGCAAAACATAACATTAATGGTTTGTAAAAATACACACTGATTTCTAGGAAGACTACAAAATAATCCTTTTACACATAATCTGACGATGTGTGTTATTCATATCATATACACACTGTTTAAGTCACTAGAATGTTTGTTCTATTTCTTTTCCAGTTAATCAGTCACTTACTTTTGTGGAATTTGGGAGTTGTTGATGCACTAACATGTTGTAAATCCAGCAGCTCTGATCCTTCCACTAACATGGCGGTGCCTATCACCCATCATAGATCAAATAATATGATCATCATTAAGCTGTTTAAATGACAAAGTACATGAGCTTACACATATTTCAGATTCAGAACATCAAATATTTAACAACGTTATTCAGATGTTTGTTAATAGTTGCATAAAAAGTAGTTGGGAAAAAAAGAAACAAAAAACAATATATACATAAACCATCAGGACTGTCACGTAGTAGATTCCAGATTTTCAAATAGTTGTGTCTCTGTTAAATAGTGTCGCATCCTAACAAACCACACATTTTTCACAGTAGAAAGCTCATTCATTTAGCTTTCACGATGTAATCGTAATAAAAAAAAAAAAAAAAACTGATACGTTTATGTATGACTGGCTTTGAGGTTCAAAAAACACAATTCTGTTTTCAGTGAAATTTAGGTTTGAATGTATGTGAATTGGGACTCAACCAGTCACTTACTTTTCACAAACTTTTTTTAAGTTGTGTTAAAGTAAGCTGCTCACATTAGCTTGTGGCTATATTGACCTCAGTGGACTGTACGTCTTGCTTCTGGAGAAAAACCCCTTCCAAATGCTAAGTACATTGCGCTCTGACTCAACAGTCAGCATTAAATGTGATTCTTAATGTCACCTTATAAAACAGACTTCCACTTCTGGAATACAGCATTGCAGCAATTAAAAAAAACTGTGTTGTTTTTTTTTCATAGTAATGTCCTGTACAGTATGTCATGTGGATTGTAGATGCCAAACAGCACAGATTATGCCTATGTAGGACACTTTGAAGAGAGAACAATCGTGTTGTGGGGTCATTCTAAATGGAAGAGCTGAAAACACTTCACTTGCAATATTCTTTGGCTGAAACGTAATGTATACCAGACCAGTTGTCATAAATCTACACATGTGTAACATAAATAAAAGCAGCAGCACCTGCAAGCAAGGTTTTGTTCTGTTAAAAATGAAGCAAACAGTGAAAACCTTTGATCTTTTATTGTTTCATGCAAGTCTTTATTATGATTAGCCTTTCAAACTTTTTAAACCTTTGCCTTTGTGCTGCTTCTGTGCTGCAATTTAATTTGATCTGTTATTCTAATTGTGGAGTGTAAAAAGGTACAATGTTGTTTCATTTATTCAGTAATTGGTATATTGCTGAATTAATTACCTTTTTCTGCCATTTACAACCTCACAAATTCCTATTCAGTAAAATAAAAAAGCAAAAAGATTAAAAACATGGAGAATCCAAACAGTAAGAGAGCATTTCTAATCAGTTTGCATTATAAAAGTTTTGAAATGGTGGCTGGTAAAAAGGCTTTAAGAACGAATGATGTCATAACATGATCACATCTAAACAGATGCTGGTTTCTGTCAATCATCCAAGAAAGTCGATACACAAATTTGAGAAGTTTGAGACAAGCAATTGCATTGTTCATCTCAGTTCAATGGTGATTGTGTTGTAGCATGTGATTAAGCTGTAAAGTAGCTCTACAAAAAATGATTGTGCCATCATTCATCTTAATTCAATTTTGTTCTCATCTGATGATGACAGTCAGTGTAGTCATATCAATACATTTCTGAAAGTTAAGGGACTCAGAAGGTGAGCAAGCCAGAAGGCGACACTGAGAATGATAATTCAAAAATCCTTCTGGTGACTAAAATGGAGAAACAACATACTTTGTAGAAACAAGAATCAATCAAGAGACCACGTTTTCTCTGGCCTAGACAAACAGAAAAAAATACAGCTGCTGTTTAGCCTGTAGTAGATAAGTGGCTGCTAGCATGATAAGGGTACTTCTTGCTGGTCTTGAGATAACACATTCAAAGCTGGCTATTCAGGACTGCACCCAGGACTCATCTACTCACTAACGTCTTATTAGTGTCTTAGTTATTCCCGAGTGCAGATTCACTGCCTGGTCTGGATACAGACTGGATCGACCCATATATGTTAACTAATTCTCACTGGAGTACTGATACATTATTTGACTGTAAAGTGAGTTTCACACTGACACTGCATTGCATTTGGAATGGATCATCGCTACGCCCTAATCCCTTCGAAGGTTTTATCCTCTGTAGTGACAGTTTCCGAGAGATTAGGGCATAGGGATGAGCCCTTCCAAATGAAACGCAGTGTGTGACACCAAACAACTTCCCAATGCAAAGGATCATGGGGGCCTGAAGTGTCCATCAGTTGTCTCTTGAAATCCTTCTTCTTTTTTTTTAAGTAACCAGTTTTGAGCACTCCAGTTTGGAATGACACTTCAATACTTTACTCATTCGTTCAAAATGATTGATCACCTGATCCCAACAATGCTTTTTTGGGGGGAGCCTGCTTATTATGATACCTTATCTTCCATTTATTCCTTATGTACATATCTTGTCATTGTTTTCCATTTGGCTTTAACCTCCTCCACTGCAAAACCGTAAATTACAATTACATGTGGTACTACACTAGAAACACAAACTATCTATCTTGCTTATGACAGATAAAATATTCAAATTAACATTGAGTCTAACAGTGATGTGCAACTGCAGCAGCTCTGGGCACTTGATCTAAAGCTCAAATCAAACTGAACATCCCAGAGCCGGGTTTCCTTGATAACAATCATGCACCTTGAATATGCGTACCTCTGTTGCCTAGCAACTTTCAGCAAACAAAACATAACTTACTGTTAGCAAAACATACTTTACTTTAGACATGTTTTAAAACAACATTTACACTGCCTAACAAAGTGAGGTTCACACCTCCGTGGTTAGTCTAGTAACTAGTACACAATTATAGGCTATATTACAACAATGCTATTTTTTTAGGGTAATACAAAGAGCTTAATTCTACAACTAAATGAAAAGCCTAATTCTACAATCTCAATAGAAGCTTCAAATGTAAATATGTCTGTCGTATATCAATGTCTTATATGAAAGGCCAGAATGACCGCTATAGCCATTCTAGTAGTTATAGAATTCTGGTAGTTCCTGTGTTATACAGTCATACAATCATTTTTAAAGTCTACTTAGGCTTGCAATGCTTTTGGGGAACACAGCTAAGTTCTTAGCAGGGAGGTGAATGGAAAAAAAACTAACACACTGGTCTAATTATCATTTTGTTGTGCCAAGATTGATCATACGTGGTGTGAAAAGCTAGGGATCTTTGGTTTAGATTCAATTGTGGTACAATTATGTGGCTTAATTGCATAGAATATTGCACAATTCCACTTTGCTTGGAGACAACATAAAAGCACTGAAAAAGAATAATACCTAGTATTTTATTTATTTTTCAGAAATCTATACCTTTGAGCTCATGGCTTAACAGGACCGTGGGTGTTTTTTTTCTGAAAGTTTGAGCAGATGCTAAGTGATCATTTCCTCAGGCAGTCAAAATGAGTAAGGCTGGCTAAGTAATCCCTTTTATTGAACGCTGCTGGTTTTTAGACTAAGCTCTTTCATTTATTGAGCTGGCAATGAGGGGATATATACTAGGTTAAACTTTAAAAAAAAGTCCTTGACTCTTCACCATAACTCACAGAATGACCCTTAAAGAACTATTAATTATTTAGAGAATAAAATACAAATGCTGATGGCCAGATGCAGAACGTTTTGCACAGTAACGCCTCAGTACCTTCGATGCAGATTGAAAGATAACCTGCCACTATTTTTCATCATCTTAGTCAGTCTGATGAGATGTTAGTAGCTTCATTACTGTTGAATATTACAGTTTGTATCCAGAGGTGTGAATTTTGTATGATGAGCCCTACTCTGTCAAGTCAACGCAATGAATATTCAAACTCTTGAAACCCTTGGGAAATCTGGGATGCTGAAAAAAAAAAAAAAATCTTGCTAGATTTGTCTCCATGCTGTGTATGTTTAAATCTTCAAGTCATGTATTTTTAAATGTGTTACATCTTTGCCATTAATCTAAGGCAACCTAGGTGGTTTATTTTGCCATGTGGGAGGAAAGTAGAGGAGTTTCTCTCAAATCTCCCCTACGGGAGTCACAAATAATTTACTTTTTGTTCAGACATAATGCATTTGTCTGGTTGATTTATCCTTAGCCTTTAAAATTGGATGAGTGCTCTGCTTTGTTTTGAACAGCAAGTATTTAAAATGTAATTGAATTTATTGTTGCAATAGTTGACCTAAAAATGGAAATTGTCATAATTTACTCACATTTTGCAGAATATAGATTTGGTATTTAAACAATTATTATATTTAAATATAAATATTTTGGTGGCCTTATCTCCAGTTATCTTCTTTTTCTTACAAAAAAAGATTAATGTAAGGTAGTGACCTTATTGCACATTTATCATAAACACAATGTTGATTTAACAATAAATGTCATTCAAGTGGTAGACTTGTAACCACTGCAAATTGATCAATTCAAAATTATTGTCAGTAGCTTAAATGATAAATTATGTGCACTTCCATGTGAAAGTAGATTTCTCTACAGTGTACAGTTATTACAGTAAATTATGGACAAATCAGATGCTATGAAGCCTAAGAAGTGAGGCATTACTTAAATAGTTTTTGTTCTTTGTTGTGTCACTTTTTTCAGATTTTTGATTTAATCTCGAGTTCCATCTCCTTTGTGCAACCCTAGAACAGTGTTTTCCAACCCTGTTCCTGGAGGTACAGTGACAACACATATTTTGGATGTCTGCCTTATTTGACCTATTAACTTCAGGTTTTGGAGTCTCTTCTAATGTTCTCATGAGTTGATTCAGGTGTGTTTGATTAGGAAGAGGTTGAAAATTTGTACTGTTGGTGTGCCTTCAGGAACAGGGTTGGGAAACACTTTGTAGAGTACATTGAACATGCACACTTTTAACACAATTGACACACTGAAACACATTGATATTTTGTCAAGAATATAGGAATACACATTAAAATTATATGAATCCTGGTTTCAACCACATACATTTGTGATGCCTTTGAGCATGTATTTATTCATTCATCCATGTATTCATTTATTCAATTCTTTTTTTATTTTATAAGATTGGTTGGAAACTAAGTAGCAGAGGTGGTGAGAGCAGGACTGGGGAGGTTCTCAGAACTCAGGTCGTCCAACTATTCTACATGTCGTATAAGTGCAAACCTGTTTGTCAGCTTATTAGCGGAGGCTCCAGGACCTGATATGGATAGGTCAGAAAAGGAGACATCAAAAATTTGCATTTTTCATGTGTGTCCAGGAACAGGTTTTGGAAACTGTATAAAGGTCCTTTAGTTCTGCTTCTATCCTGAATTATTTATGCTGCTTTCACATCCTAAAGGAAATATAGAAAATACAAGTTTGCTAGTTATGAATTGAACTTGAATGGCCTTCCAAGTCATATTTACAGCTAGGAATACAACTGGGAAAGTCTGAGCTCATTTTGATCCATGACCACTTGGCAGCACGGAAACCGATTGCTGTGGTGAACTATTGTATTTTTTACCACATTTAAATTTTTTACCACAACAGGTACATTGTTTTATTTTATAGTTAAACTCGTGCTTATAATGTAAATTACCAACCCTTTTATGTGCAGAAACATCTATGTTTTATACACAGTGAATGTAGCATAGATTAAGTGTGGTAATGATTGTCAATGTGGAAATTTTGATGTGTTTGGTCTTGGCAACATAGATCTGCTATGCTGCTGCTTTGATTATTGGGGCAGAGCAAGTACTGAGACTTGCTACTTACAGTATATTGACATATATGCTTCCTGAGACAATAACATACTGCTGCTGCAAACATAACATACAAGCAGGGATGGGCAAAAATACATTGAAATGTACTTTAAAATAAAATACAAAATACCTCAGTTTTATGTGTATCAAAATAAACTACAAAATACAGCAGCCACAACATGTATCAAAATAAAAAAACTGTATTTTGAAAATACTGCAAAATACTGCATGAAATTTCTTCGCAAACCTTCTATTGATAAGCCAATTTGATCAATCCTCTTACCATTAAACTGACTTAGTGAAGTAAACAATGATTGACAGCAACAGCATTTCTCAGAGCAAGTTTAAGTCAGCTTCTCTGCCACCTCATTCACCTTTACTGTACATGAATAGGTATTCAGAAACTTTTGTTTCTCTTTGACTTTATTATACATTTTGTACAAATTTCATACATAAAGTCCTGTCTTGAAGATGATCTCTGGATGAAAACTTTAAAAAAAAATCACTGTAAAAACCATCTAATGCAGATAATAAGTTGGAACATAGTACTATATCTCTTCATTGTGTTTTCATCTATTGCACGGCCAGTAAAATTGCCACCGTCTCTTAAGTCTTATATTTTAAAAGGGTGATATATGAAGAGGTTATTTTAATTTTCATTCATTTTTTTGGGCTTAGTCCCTTATTTATGAGGGGTCGCCACAGCAGAATTAACTATTCCAGCATATGTTCTTAAACAGCGGATGCCCTTCCAGTCGCAACCCAGTACTGGGAAACACCCATACACACATTCACACACACACACTACACTATGGCCAATTTAGTTTATTCAATTCGCTTATAGCGCATGTCTTTGGATTGTGGGGGAAGCCGGAGCACCCACAACACGGGGAGAACATGCAAACTCCACACAGAAACGCCAACTGGCCTAGCCAACACTCGAACCAGCGACCTTTTTGCTGTGAGGTGACAGTGCTAACCACTGAGCCACCATACCACCCTCATTTAATTTATTTGTTCACATAATTCTTTTTTAAATAAATAATTTTTTTTTGCTAATTAAATCTTTCGTACTTAATGTAAAAACAGGATTTCTGAAAACTACTAACATCTCCAGTTTTAGTAATAATATCTCTAAAAAAAATGGAGCTATCTGTTTTTCCAAATAAACTCTTCATATACATCCTGCTGCTGCTGTGTAACAGGAGTCTGGAGTTTTTGACCAGACTGTATAGACTGAAGTTTTATTAAATATTTATGTCTCATATACTGCATTGTGGGGGCGTCACGGTGGCACAGTGGGTAGCACAATCGCCTCACAGCAAGAAGGTCGCTGGTTCGAGCCTCGGCTGGGTCAGTTGGCATTTCTGTGTGGAGTTTGCATGTTCTCCCCGTGTTCGCGTGGGTTTCCTCCGGGTGCTCCGGTTTTCCCCACAAGTCCAAACACATGCGGTACAGGTGAATTGGGTAAGCTAAATTGTCCGTAGTGTATGAGTGTGAATGAGTGTGTATGGATGTTTCCCAGTGATGGGTTGCAGCTGGAAGGGCATCCGCTGCATAAAACATATGCTGGATAAGTTGGCGGTTCATTCCGCTGTGGCGACCCCAGATTAATAAAGGGACTAAGCCGAAAAGAAAATGAATGAATGATACTGCATTGTGCCACTTTAACATATTTCCTCTTCATTAACTATAAAGAGCACCTGCAGATCAGCTACTGGCATTTGAAACAGCCAATGAAGTATTGTAGGAATCGCCAATGTAGGACTTAATAGTATGTTGTTTGTCTTATTTTCTTAGCATCTACATCAGCAATCCATCTAAAACAACTATTATTTGTGCAGTTTACTCATTCTGCCAAGATGTTTTCAGTTCTTCTTTAACTGGAAGAGTCTCAGTTTACGCCCTTAGTGAACACCAGTACACAGTCTTTAGATGTTTTATATTCCTAAAGTTACTCTGCATTTCCACCTGCAGCCCTGAGGTTGACACTGACGATGTTCTGAAGCTCTTCATCCTGTTCTTAACTGATATTTTAACTGACTTTATTTAAAATTAAATGATTTTATTCCATCTCATTTCTGAAGCAAAGATGCTGATCCCGGATTGTACACTATACTATTACATATTAGCATTGACCACCTGCTTAATCAATTTCCTGTTCTGATCTCAAGCCTTGGCACATAACTGAGAAATCATCGATGTGAGGCCGCATTTTTATGAAGTCACCATGTAGACTTCTTACAAAGTATTTTACAGTATTTTAAAAATACACTAAAGTATTTTGATACAAAATATAAACCCATTTTCATGAACCCAATCGAATACAAATTACAAAATACTATTTTGTATTTAAAATACGTGTTTGAAATACATGTATCATAAATACTGCCCATCCCTGCATAAAAGTAACCCCCAACAAATCAGAATAACTATATTTTGTGTATTTACAGTTGCATTAGCAAACTTATATTTATCCACACATGAGATGAGAAAGGACAAATGAAACACACTAAAACTATCTATACATAAGAAATATTATTTTATTAATTTACTTATTTGTTCCATTTGTTTGATTGTACTATGGACCACGGGATTGCATGTTTTACTATCTATGTGCTTAACACTAATGTACTTAACTATGTGTGTCTGGGCCACCATGCTGAATGGCTTAGCACAAGTGACTTATATGACTATGTGTACCTGGGCTATCTTGTCAACCAGCTGTGTCCTTGTTACAAAAATATCAACATATAAATAGACCTGAGAAAGAAAATTAAATGAAACAAACAATGTGACACGGAGTCTATATGCTTATAATGACTCATCTAACAGGTTCAAAGGAACCAAGAAGAGTTAAATCTAATCATTTCACAGACACAAATTGTTATGAAAACAGATGATCAAACAAAAACAAACCCTCACAGCCTTAAACATTCACTCGCTCTCAACTGCATGATGGGTGAGGATTTTTTTTTTTTTTTTTTTTATTTCCACACTATAAATGGCACACAGGCCACTCACAATCAAACTTAGCAACATATATCAACCAATCATCTGTATATTTAAGTGGTCATCTAATGCTATGCACATTATTTACAGTATCAACGACTCTGAGGAGAAAACTACTGTCCAAACTGCATGTTTATGGGAGTAATGTGCAGATCACTTATTTATATCTGCCACTAACAATTATGTGATCTTGAATTGAATTTATGGGAATGCATATAGCTTGGTAAAAGTATACATCAGAGCAAATTGTGTGTGGTTGATAACAGACAGGGCACCATATTGGATATTGTAGTCCTTTAATTAATTTAAAACTTCTTTTCTTTGTGTTCATCTAACATGGGTTATATAAATCTACAGCAAGAAACAGTCAATTCAATTAATGTTTATTTCTATAGCGCTTTTACAATGTAGATTGTGTCAAAGCAGCTTAACATAAAAGTTCTAGTAAATTGAAAATGTGTCAGTCCAGTTTTCAGAGTTGAAGTTCAGTTTAGTTCAGTTCAGTGTGGATAAAATTTCACTGCTGAAAGTCCAAACACTGCACTGTACTGAACGGCGGGTGTTCAGGCTGGCCCACTGGATCAATGCGGAGACACGTCTGTCACATACGGCCTGGTCCAGGATTATGGATACCTTGGCATCATTTCTTCACCGGTCTTGGATCGCATCAATGGTGCTGCAGAATCTCTAGAGGCCTCGGGATGAGTATCCCCAGGTGGAAATAGAGAATAAAGAAAATAATTAGCGTAGCTGCTGTTCATAGTGTATTTAAACGAGATGCAAAAATGAAGTGTTATAAATGAAAATAGTAGTTATATAAACAAACATAGAAACAAACATGTAAAGCATATGAGTATTTCTAACCAAATGTCTGGTGCATTAAGACAGGAGGAGTGTGTCCTACAGGTAGTTGTCAAGCCCGCTCACCTGCGTGGAGCATACTCATGCATCATACCGTTATGTGATGCATTGTGTGTATACTTTACTAAAAAGATAGGTCTTTGATTTAGTTTTGAACTGAGAGAGTGTGTGTCTGAGCCTTGGACATTATCAGGAAGGCTATTCCAGAGTTTAGGAGCCATAAATGAGAAGGCTCGCCCTCCTTTAGTAGACTTTGCTATTCTAGGTACTAAAGAAGCCCTGAGTTTTGAGATCTTAAAGAGTGGGTTGGATTGTAGCAAGACAGAAGGTTGGTTAGATAAACAGGAGCTAGATTATTTAAAGCTTTATAAGTAATGAGCAATATTTTATAATCAATACGGAACTTAACAGGCAGCCAGTGTAAGGAGGATAAAATTGGGGTGATATGATCATATTTTCTAGACCTGGTAAGAACTCTGGCAACTGCATTTTGCACTAACTGAAGTTTATTAACAGAGGATGCTGGGCAACCAGCGAACAGAGCATTACAGTAATCCAGCCTAGAAGTCATAAAAGCATGAACTAGCTTTTCTGCATCTTCCGCCAACTTATACAGCATATGTTTTACGCAGC
>CAIGQV010016735.1:26971336-27014717 GCA_903798115.1 Danio jaintianensis
CGTTACATTTGTCTTTGAAAGGAAATGAGCATATTCCTTTTAGATAATAAACCTTTCTAGGGGTTAACCTTATCAGGGTTAGTATAGTAATCTTGGCCTTGTTCTGCTTGGGTGTTGTATTTCACTCAGTTTGCTGAAGAGTTCAGCATAATTTGGGGATCAATAACTTTTCAATTGTGCAATGATGCAGTAAGCAGTTTACACAGAAGTCACTTTACATCCAAACAAACCCATTGCAGAATCTGCATGAGAAAATATTTCACCCCCACTCAAAACTCCCAATCACCTGGATTCATCTTTGAAAACAACATCCTGCATAATTTGACTGCTTGGCTGCATCAACGTTGAAGGAGCTGTGTTTTGCCTTTCAGAGAAATTCCATATTGGATTTATAACAATTACTGGATTTTGTCAATCACATAAATGATAAATGTAAGGATAAAATACCCAAATAATATTTGTGATAAATTAAAATGATCACTGCACTTTTCCATGCAGGTGTGTTGAGGCAAGTTGGAGCTAAACTCTGCAGGAACACTAGTAAATAGTATAAGAATTAAGACAAGGGAAAGCAGAGGTGATGCAATCAGTGCTAAATTCTGGAATAATATTTGGTGCGTGAGGAGCATGCAATAACCAGAGAGAAAGAAGTGTGGAGAAAAAACAAACAAATAGCACACAGAACTCATGACAAAAATGCATTTTGCAAGAAGCTGAGGGAACACAGAGTATAACTATTTGTATTTGCACACATTCTGGTAAGAATTGTCTTAATTTCCTTTCAAATATGTGGATTTTGACAACTGTGACTATGGACCACTGAACTAAATTACATCAAGTGTCAATTTTTGAAAATTGATTTATACTTACATAATCTGATATCTGAATAAATACTATATTTGTTGATGTATGGTTTGTTAGGACAGGATAATATGTGGCATCTAAGGGTTCAAAATAAAATCTAAATATTGGTATGTAAATATCAGAAAAGAACCTGAGCTTTCTTCACAATAAAACTTGTCAAAAAAAATGAAAATAATAAATAAATAAAAATGTCACTTTGGCTAGGTTTGGTAATATCAATATTTGCCTGCCACCTACACATGGCTAAAAATCCAAGAAATTAAGTCCTTCACAACGACCCCGTCCCAAATATTGTTTGTGCAGGAGACTCACAATCACTGACTCATTTTATGATATAACTATTCTCGTACATACTCTGACAATTAATAGTATACAACAGGAGATGTGAATGACAATAACTTTGAGGAGACCCAGTAGAACAGTACTGAAAATCAAAAAGAGCACAGTGAAGACATCCTACTACTGTTAGTATTCCAAAATATCCTAATTTAAATGAGAAATTAATTCCTCTACCTGCAAATGCAGCTTCATAGTGTTAACGCAAATCCAGCAAAACAAATGTCCACTGACTCACTACACTGGCTCTTGTATTGATGTGGATACAGATAATGAGGAAAAGGCCACAGAACATTGTCTGGATCTGCAACAAATCCAGAACAGGACATAAAGGGGAGTTCGTTAAAATAGTGGTCAGAGACAGAGAGGAGGAGCACATGCCAGGCAACACTTGCAAATAAGTACCTGTCAACCTCTTCAACCACAATGCCTTGTGACTGGTTGTCCTCACTTTCAGGTAACATCATCCAAAAGAAGAGAGCTGCTTTGTCCACTGATAATGTGAATAGAGTGGTCTGTCTCAGTGGGTTTGGGTCTGTCCCAGTACCATCACTCGCGGTCTTCGCATTTGACCACTTGTCTACTTACTGTACATGATAGAATTTGGCCCAAATGGGCCTGAGGACAAGGTGCATGTAGAACTTTTGATAAGCCAATGGGACACACTTAATGCAGTTTTTACAGTTACACCACTTTTTTGGTAATTTAAATAAAGTTACTTAATCTTAAATGAACACTCCACTTTTTATGGAAATAGGTTCATTTTACCAGTCACCTAGAGTTAAACATCTGAGTTTCATTATTTTTGATACCATTTAGTCACTCGTTGCATCTGGTGGGAGCCAGAAAAACTCTTTTGTAGCTTAGCTTAGCATAAATCATTTAATCGAGTGAGATCATTAGCATCTTGCTCATAACATTTTTAAAAAGAGTTTTGATGATTTTCATACTTAAAGGTTGACTCTTCTGTAGTTAAATCTTGTACTAAGATGACGGAAAATGAAAAGTTGCTATTTTGTAGGTCAGTCAGCCGAAAATTTGTAAAACTCTAGGTTACTTGTAAAATGAGCCTATTTCCCCAAAAAATGTGGAGTGTTCCGTTAAGAGTGCACAATTAAGTTGTTTGTATTCTTTTAAGCTTTTCATTTGCTCTCAAATATTTTTAATATATTTATATTAGTATATTTAGTGCGTGTGTATTTGGGACAAGTTCATTGTAAGACAAGCCTCTTAATTCATCTACACTTTTGAATTAATTTTTCAGCCATTAAAAAAAACCCATAAATTCTCAGTGATGTAGTCTTATTAGCATTTTGCAGGGCTGGCACTTCATGGTGCTTGTTTTGTCTTCACAATTCTCCGTGTTGCTTGGTGATTTCTACAGCAGAGAGCTGCTTTATTGAGACATAAAGTGAGAAGAACCGATGGTGATAAAAAATACAGTGTTTCAGGCCTGGTAGTAGTATCACGTTTTGTGATTTTGCGTAACAACTGCACAGCCTCTCCAGTTATTAATTGTGAGTGGTCTTTTCTGCCATCTGTTCATTAAAAAACATAAAATGCATATAACATGACAAATCATATTAAAATGATTTCATTTAACAGTAGAGTGGGACTGAACTGCTACAAAAGACAAACCTTCTAATCGGCAGCCTACTTGTGATTATTGAGACAAACACAAATGCAGTTATTACAAACAAGCCTTCTTATGTTAACAAGAGCAGGTATGGTTCATTAAAGATATTTTTTTATTGCAGTTTAAAAAAATCTGTAAACCATTTCTGCTAGTTCTTGAAAGGTAGAGTACAATTCATTTTAACAAAGCTCTTTTCTGTATGAAGTTGTGTTTTGGAGACTTGTGTCTTTTGGAATAATGTGCAGATTCACATTTGGTCCAAATTCCGCCCATTGTGATAACAAGGTTGTTTATCTGTATTAAAGTGTGCCTAAATCAAAGCTCTAGGAATGCAATATCATTCTCACAAACACTCACAATTATGGGAAATGTGCATGCTCTGGAGGAATATTTTCTGCTCCTTTCTGCTACAAAGATGGGATTATCATCCATTTAGTCTGTAAAATCAAATCAAAGCCTTTTTTATGCCCGACATGGCACTTTAGAATTTGAAATATGCATGTCTCTAATTATACTTGCAGTCCAGTGGTCTCACATTACATTATACAAGAAGTATTTCATCACTGCTTTTCAGATCAGAAGGTTTCTTTGCTTGACCTTGCAGGTTATTTAAGGATAGTGAGTGTAATTCTTTAATCGTGCATGAAATCTGGATGTTTTCCATACACAGAAAGAGAAAAGGAAATAAATGAGAATAGTAAAAATAAAAATTAATTGCAATGGACTGTAGAATAGTGATAGACTTAATAGTAGTAACTTATAATTACTTATTTAATTAAATGGTTATCTGTGTCGGAATGTAAGCTTGGAATTATAAAGTTGAGTCCAATATGTTTGTAAAAATTGAGTTCTTCACATTTTATTATTTTATATCAACTTATTTACGTTATGTGAGTGTCATTTTTGCTATATCAAAAGCAAACTAAATAAATGGTAAAACTCAATATTTCAAAATCACTCCAAATGCAGAAAGAATCTTATAATTCCAGTAGCGAACAGTGTAACATCTTTATCCTTCTTTGTGGAGCGTTTCTCAGCAAATATTGAATGAAAATATAAAACATTAAACAAATGTTCAGACTGGTTCTGTAAATTGCTTCATTAAGAGATTAATTCACTCGAATGATTCGTTTGCAAATCAGATATTGGCACTCTCACAGTGTTTTTTACAATGGAAACCTACCTATTGTCCTTACCTATCTTTTTAAATCACCTTAATGGATGTGAGAAGTACAGTAGCTGGTAAATACAGAGGCTCCTCTGCTTAGTTCATTGACAAACTCAGAGCTCATTTTAGGTGCTGTGTTTACACTCTCCCCGATGGTTTCATTACCTTCTGCAAAAAGAGCATCACTGAAGGGTACAGCTGGCTAGTGGCTCTCAACTTCATTAGATTCATTAAAATACAGGGCCGAGTGGCCATCAGCTACCTGTGTACAATTACAAAAGCAGCGTCACTGTCATAACTTCTATTTATCTCACCTTCTCCATTTAAGAGGAATCACCGGAGAGAAAATTGGGTTGGAGCTGAGAGGCCACAGACCCAGCTGTCTCACTAGCCAACAAATGGGATGTTTTCTCTGTTAGGTGTTGCATCTGAAGGCCATGATACATCAAACTATTATCAAAGAACTAGAGATAGAAAATCAGTTAATCTGTAGTGCTGGCTCCAAGTCCACCTTTTGGGATCCAAGTATATTGCATGCCCCTTGACACACCAAAATTAGTTTTTTATCAAAATGTTCTCTTTTTTCCAGTTCTAAATGATTTTTTTTTTTCTTCAACAGTTCAAGAACATGCAGGTATGAGTCCTGTGAGTCTGTCATAGCCTCTGCTCGTTCCCCCAGTCCCAATCAACCCTCTCACTCACCATCCACCACACACCACACCCATGAACCCTCACCTGATTACTAATCACCCGCACCTGCACCTGCAATCACCATCACACTATATATACTCACTTCACTCACTCATTCAGCGGCTGGAATCAAAGACTGATGGTTCTCCTCGTCTTCTCCCCCGTATTCTCCTGTGCTCTTCCGTGGATGTTCTCCTCCTCCCGTGGATGCAAATACACCTGTTTAAGGGAAGTGACTGTTCTTATGTTGGTGTTTACCAAAATACTGAACTTATCAGCTGAACTGTTTGTGTGTGAGATCGCTCACCCTCCACAACGCCATTCACCTGCTTCACCTTGCTACTGTTGTTGCATCACTTGAATAAATATCCTTGAAGTTTGCTCTTCTTTGTCTTCCTTGTGTGACTGTGACAGGATTCCAGCCCCTCAAAAACAACCGCGGCTAGTTGAGACTTGTTTATTGGATTGTGCGAATCCCTAGCTCACAGCAATGGCAAGAACTAAAGCTGCCCGTAAAAGCGCACCAGCCACCGGCGGCATTAAGAAGCCTCACCGCTACAGGCCCGGTACTGTGGCTTTGAGAGAAATCCGTCGTTATCAGAAGTCTCCTGAGCTGCTAATCCGCAAACTGCCCTTCTGGCATCTGGTGAGAGAAATTGCTCAAGATTTCAAGACTGATCTGTGTTTCCAGAACCCCACTGTAAATACGAGCACGCCCCTCGCTCTGCCGATGAACTACTCCGGCGAGCCGAGTACCTGTAATGGTTTCCTTCTGCAATGCTCTCTCTACATAGAGGCTAACACTCATCAGTTTCCCAATGAACTTTCAAAAATTGCTTTCATGATTTCCCTTCTCACAGGATAAGCCCTCCAATTGGCGGATGCTCTCTGGAATGCCTGCAGTCCAGCGATGGCCACCTATCAAACCTTCGTCAGCCCCTTTAAAGAGGTGTTTGTTGTCTCACTCTCCCCTCTATCAGTGCACGATGAACTACTCACTCTTCGTCAAGGTAACACCTCCATCCATGATTACACGCGGCAATTTCGAGCACTCGCCACAAATAGCGGCCAAGTGGCCCTCCTAGCAGTCTACCGTAAAGGCCTAAAACCTAACACTCGTAAACGCATGGTCATTTACGATGACACTGCCAATCTAGAGACTTTTATTAAGAAAGCCACCAGCATTTCTCAACATCTTTCAGCCTGTACCACTTCACCGTTTTCTGATCATGTTACCATCCCCAGAACTCCTTCACCACCACAGGAGGACGAACCCATGATCACTAATTCCTATCGTCTCGAAGCCTCAGAACGACAATGACAGATCAGAAATAGACTGTCTATATTGTGGGGAAACGTCTCATCTCCCCCTGCCCAGTTTGCCCGCCTCGCCTAATGGTGAGTAACGTTACTCTTACCCCTGCAGTCTCTCACATTCCTTATATGAAAGCTCAACTAATCTCTGATTCTCATACTTACCCCATACAAGTACTGGTGGATTCTGGAGCGGCTGGAAACTTCATTTCATCAACAAACATAATATATCCTGAGCAACGAAACCCACTACAAAATTACCACTATCCAAACTCCCCATTAGGCGATGGCAAAATATCCAGATGGACCAAGGAAGTCACCATCCTCTCTCCGCTAAACCATCACAAAAAATTTGTTCTATTAATCCTACCTTGAGCGACTGTAGACGTCATCCTCGGCAGACCCTGGCTTGCACAGCACCAACCCAAAATAGAGTGGGCTACAGGAGAAATCCTTGGATGGAGCACAGCCTGGAAGAACCACGGTCATCTCACTCCCCCTGCTGGTCATGAACCTACCCTGAATTCTCTTCACATCCACACTACCACCATTGAAAACCGTAACAGCTCCACCTCTGTCACCATCCCGGCCATCTACACTCCAATCCTCGATGTCTTCAGCAAAGAACGAACGACCCTGTTACCGCCATATCGGTCCTGGGATTGAAGTATCGAAAAAGTTTATCACAGCACCCATCCTCAGACATCCAGATCCCACACAGTCCTTCACTGTGTAAGTCGATGCAGCCGATGTAGGAGTCGGTGCTATCTTATCCTAATGGTCTGGTGAACCCCGAGCTCTTCATTCATGTGCGTACTACTCCAGGAAATTAACTCCTACTGAACGAAATTATGGTATCGGTGATCGTGAACTACTTGCCATTAAACTCGCCCTCGAAGACTGGCGCCACTGTCTCGAGGGAGCTCAGTTTCCTTTTACCGTAATTACTGACCATAAAAACCTCCAATATATCCGCAGTGCAAAACGCCTTAATGCCCGTCAAGCCCGCTGGTCACTATTCTTTGCCCGCTTCAATTTCCAGATCAATTCCAGATTTGTGTGTGAGATCGTTCACCCTCCACAACGCCATTCACCTGCTTTACCTTGCTACTGTTGTTGCATCAATCGAATAAATACCCTTGAAGTTTACTCTTCTTTGTCTTCCTTGTGTGACCATGACAGAATCATGGTATGACAAAAGAACTCAAAACCATGTATAGTAAAAACAAGATACTGTAAAATTTAATGGATGTTTCAGAAAATGCAGGTTTCTGTTATTTTTGCTTTTGTTATTTAATGCTTGGTGTCTCAAATTGTCTCAAATGGGGTTACTATATCACAAATTGCAATTTAATTATAAAGATTTAGATCAGCTTTCATAGTTAAAGCTAATTTACAATCAACATATGTGCTAAACCAGCAAATCACATAGCGGCTTTTCTCTTTCCCAGCATACTTCCATAGAGGATGCATTAGCCATTATGCTTTTTAGGCTAATAGTTTTATGTTTGCCTTCAATAGGCTTTCCTTGCAGGCTCTGCTAATGAGCTGATGATCTGAATCAGGTGTGTTTGGTTTAGGAGACATGGAAAATGTGCAGTGATGGTGGTCCACCAGGAACATGGTTGAGTTTAAAGCATTCAGGTACAATTAATTGTACTGTTTGTAACTTTAATAAAGACACATTTTACTGAATTATTTATACAATGAAGACTATCAGAAATATGAAATATCATCATGGCAGATTTTTCCAGTATTGTACAACCCTAATTTTAGTTTAAACTGAAGGGTAGGGGTGTGACAAGATCTCATTTTACGAGATTTGGCATTTATGAGATTAAATCACGACGAGATTTCTCATCAAGGTAAAAAGTTGTCTCGTGAGTTTTGTTGTTAGCATGATGGAGCATGAGGGTAAAACTTGAAGATTGAAGGCAGGATTGGATTTGGACTGCAAATCAAGTGCTTTGCACACACCTGGCAACCCAGGCTGGCATCAGTGTTGCCCATGTCCCTTGGTTGGGCGGGTAGGTGTGACGTAACAGCTTTTTTTTTCTTCACTGGAGTTCAACAGCTGCCCCGTCCGGTCTAACACAGGCTACAACTGCAGCCACACACATTAACCATGGTTCAAAACCATGGGATGGAATAACACTTTAGATATGCTGAAAGTCATAATTGTCATAAACACAAATGGAATTAAACAGTCCATGTTTGTAATAAAGTAAAGACAGTAAAATTGCTGTGCAATTCATCACCACAGCCGCATGTCAGTACAATCATAAAAGAAGACGCTTCAATCCCGGTTTGTGGACATTAAATTGTTTATTTTGTACATTAAAGGGGTGGTCCAGAGTGTAATTTTAAGGCTTGGTTGTGTTTATAAGATGCAAAGCAATGTGTGCTCATGCTTCACTTGTAGAAAATTACATTATTTTTTTTATTATATACAGCTACTCTGCTGCTAACATGAAAACGTTTCCTAGTTCCTCTGAAAGGCTCGCCCTGAAGAGACTCAGCTAACATAATGTGCTGTGATTCACGGATCAGCTTCACGTCACCAGTAAAGCGTCACGCCTCCACAAGCATGCACTTTGCCTCAGGTGTGTAAATACTGTCAGAGTCAGAGTAGCTGTTAGCAGTATCTGTTTGAGCCTTAATCGGACAGAAAATGAAAAGGATGAACCTCATGCCTGCTCTCTAAAATAAAATTTGACAAGTGTCTGTAACGAGTGAAAATAATGTGTGGCTCCTTTAAGAGAATCACCATTTTATGTGTGCGTGTGTGTGTTTGTGTATGAACAGTCTGTAGACGCATGTAACACAAGAAGCGCATGTGTGCGGGACTGATGTTTATTTTTATTTTTCTCTGATGCTCAAATTAATTTATTTTTCTGTAATATACAGTGACGCTGTTGACAGGAGAAAGCACGAGATGTGGAATACGGCCCGTGTGAGCTTTGATGGATTTTTCTGCTTGTTTACATCCTTGCGACAACATAGCGTTAACGGTAGACACTGTGCATGTCATAGATGAATTTTAACAAATAAAAATACTTACAGGTTGTGGCTCACAATCCAGAGCTTCTGCTTGTTGGAGCTGCTCCTTTGAGGAGTTTTAGCTGAAGCCAGCACTGAACTGGGAGAGATTCTGGAAGCTGTCCTTTGTCAAATGCTAGAGTTATATATTTTTTATAATTCTCTGGAACATAATTAAATTAAATTGTAAGCACTTCTGTCTTTGTGTTGTGTTCTTTGGAAGCCCAAATACAGAAACAGAAGAAGCTCTGTGAAAACAGCAGCGTTTGGACGGCATTTAAGCTTTCACTTCGGCAACATTGCAGCACCTCTGGCCACGCCCCTTGCTCCGCAGGGTGTGTGCGCTTGGTAAATGCGTGTAACCGGAAACTATGTGATCTCACTAGCCCGGATGTATTTTTTTGTAGTACCCAAAGTTTCTTCACTGTAGGTTTTGCTAAGCTAACTCTGTAAAAGCCAATGTCTCCCTTTGCATTGACCTTTGAGTGTATTACATTCAGAGATGTTGTTTATGTTCACACAGCTACATTACACATGAACTAAAGTTTAAAATATGATATCGTAGTGGACCACCCCTTTAATATAATGGATTTCAATACAGCAGTGGAATATTAACGTTTAATTAACTCCACAACAAAAATATCAAATAACCATAAGTTCTTACCGTAGTATTTCCCATTCTTATCTGTCACTGTGCTGTTTATCTGACATGAAACGCAGCAGGAAGTAGAGACATGCATCAAAGCAATAGTGAGCAACCTCTGTGGCTCTGACACGCACGTAGGAAGAGTGGGTGGGGAGAACCAGCTCATTTACATTAAAGGCACAGGCAATAAAAAACAGCTACAGTGTGCTCAGAGTTGAAAATTTCTGTGTTCAGAAAGGTATAATAAATAATCTGATAGGTATTTTGAGCTGAAACTTTACAGACACATTCTGAAAACACAAACAGACACATTCGGGAGACACAGAAGACTTATCTTAAATCTTGAAAAATGGGTAAAATAGGTGCCCTTAAAAAAAATAGAAGTCAAATAACATTCATTACAAGTTGATTTTAAAAAGCACCTAAATAGTTTTGCATTTGGGGATTTTTGGGGGATTAAAGGCCCAAACAAACACACAACAAGATACCAGAGTACACAGTAAAAAATATGTTTGTTAACAGTTTTACTATTTTGTGATTCACAGCATTTTCCATTTATTTACAACTGTGAATTGCATTATGGGACCTTGATCTCTACTCTGTTGACTTTTGATGTCGAAAATTCAACTCTACAGTTTAACAAAGTGATTTTTATTGACATTTTAGTAGTTTTAAATAATATAATGTATGATAAAACTAACCCAGACAATATATCACTTGAAACAATAAAAATGTTAATAAAAGTAACTTTTTCACAATTTTCAATATTAAATGTTCATCATTTTCCTTCGGCTTAGTCCCTTTATTAATCAGTGGTTGCCACAGCGGAATGAACCGCCAACTTATCCAGCATATCTTTCACACAGCGGATGTCCTTCCAGCTGCAACCCAGTACTGGGAAACCATAATGCAATTAAAAAGCATAAATAAACAGGGAAAAATAAAAACATGAAAACAAAATACAGATAACTGCTAATTTATATTGTTTTACAGTGTAGTGCGGATGACAGTCGTATAACCATAAACAAAACTTGTACATTTCAAAACAAAAACGCATTAGTGTAAACAGCACCTAACTCTACCCATCTGACTTTTATCTCTCATCGATGGCAGTGATGTGACTTATACCAATTCAACATGCTCATTCAGCCAAAAAGCCATGAACAGAGCTGACTGAATGCTGATACTGCAGAGCGCACTTTAAAAACTGAACTAACACATTCAGCCTTGAAGCTCCCATTAAGCAGCAGGAAGTACTTATAAACTTAGAATAGGAATGGTAAAAAGCTGCTTTACTTTAATTTACTTCTCAAAGTATATTATTTTCCCATTCTAAAAGTCTTGAAACATTATAAATCAAATGCCTGTGCAAATCTGACTTATTTAATTGAAGTAAATGCTGTTTGAGATGCACTAAAGAAGTCTGTCATTCTGACAAGACAGTAATTTGCTTCCCCTGCTGTGGCAATGGTTTACTTTGACAGCCAAGCATTTCACGCAAGAAAGAAAAGGCCCTTTAGCCTTGTCACTGGGTGGTTTTCAGGCCGATGTATCAATAAACAGTGCCAAAAGCTTGATGGATGACAACAAGATCTCTTGAGTTCTGTTGTGTGGATGCATGTAGTCAATAGGGATTAAAACATGAATCAAATTAATGTCCAAGCGTCATAAGAGCCAGGGGAGCAGGACAGTGTTAATTTAAAAAGAAACAAAGTAATAAGCACCTAACTGTGATGTTGGTGGTAATTTAGGAAAGAGTGGATCCCTTTATGGATTTGAGAAATCCAAGTGAGTGATAATGCTCAAAGACAAGCTATTGTTCGCACTCGCCCAGCATGAGCTCGCACTGAACAGGAACAGACACCCATTGTTTATGTTGGTGGTCGATCAATATAACAAACTACTAAAATGAAGATTCCTCTCCCTAAATGCCAATACTGAAGCATCTCTCTACACAGCAGAGGTGGATTCATTAAGTGTTGCTTATATGCTGAGCGCTTTGTTTGTGTCCACAGTGAGAATTCTTGGTTTATGTATCTGACATCTAATATGGCTTTCTAGCCTGGGTAACAGTTGGTGAAAAGCGAGCCTGAATGGAGTTCCTGTGAGCCCTTAAATCCAGCAGGAACTATAGCAGTCACCATAGCCCTGATTAAAAGTTGTACTTATCCCAGTGCATTCATGTGAGTAATTGACTCAAGCTACTGTACATACTGAACGCTTGCACATATGCTCAACGTGCTGATTTTTTGTCAGCTGTCGAACTAACACCTTGTAAAATGCAAGGCCCTATTAAAAGACAGTACGCACAAGCATTTATGCATTTCAGAAGAGGTCAAATGTCTGGATTTTAGAAGGGAAAAAGTATTGCTACAGTTCTCTCATGTGCATTGAGTTCATAACTGTGGCTAGTCAGGAGCTGATCCAAAATTTCCACTTTCCGTCAAGCACAATGACAGATATTCTCAGCTTTTGTGGAAGAAAGGCATCATGCTGATGCTTAAATTATGACTGTTGCAGTCATGCTCGATTTATTGAATACTGACTGAACTGTATGAACAAACAGAGTGGATTTCATCACTTGCAAAATGTCAGTGTCGACAATCAGTCCCAAAGATTGTATTTGAAAACCAAATTGGATTTCTGTGCAGTGTGAACAAAGCACTAGACGTCATTCCCTTCATTTTAGTAACTCCAATGTGTCAAAGAAAAGAGATATGTATATTTTATTTGCTGACAGGATTTCAGCCGAAGACCATGTGTCAGCTTACAACATTCAAGCAGACAAGAGCTTTACCTCGGTAGGATACTTCACTTCACTTGAAAATAGCTTTTAACAAGACGGATGTCGAATGAACTGACTACTGGAGTTTAAAAATGATTTCATTGTATGGTGGTAAATGATCAGCTCAGAAATAAGTCATTTGGTTCTGAGTTATTAGAGTTAAAGGCACAAGATGTAAGATTTTCATAATAAATTATCCAAAAGTCACTTACACAGTGTGATATATTTCATGTTTACTTACATTATGCCATAAGTTCCCAAGAATTTATGAAAGAAATTTACGTTCAATCATGGCTCGTCCCTTGTCATTATCGCTTATCAATGATGAAATATCCAAGATTTCTGCAGGTTTGATAAATTGATAAATAAAACAAGGATCAATAGCAGCGTAGCATTTCGAGATGAAGAGCTTTGCAGCAAAATTGAACTTGTTTTAATTGACAGGTAAGCAAATATATAAGGTATTGTTAGATGATGTGGTGGTGTAACACAGTAACATGTCAATATTAGCACCTATAAACAATGAGAGATAAAAAATCTAACATAATAGCTGATAATACATAGGTAGATTCACTTGAAAACCTGTTTATAATTTTGAAAAATTTATAAACTTAAAAAGTGTTTATAATTTTATACAATTCTATATATATATTTTTTTTTGATACAATTCGGGTTAGCACCATGACATCCCTTTCAGACAGCTTCATCTTGCATTCACAGTTACTCTTGTTGTATGTGGTTTGTCCTTCTTAGTGGTTTGCTAACATTACCCTGTATACCGTGGCTCTTGATACATCACAAAGACTTTATATAAGTGAAAATCCAAGTATAAACTTGTATGCCATATATGTCATTTGCATATATTGCCATATGTCAGATTTCTATATAAGAAACCTTTTTTTTTTTTTTTTTTGGATACAAAAGCACAAATAGTACAAGAAGTAGTAGCCTATTTTCCCATGGCATGTGGCCACTTTAACAAAGATGGCAGCCAGTAAATTGACCCAAAGCCTTGGGTTTAATGTTCTGGTATTCACATAGAGTCAGCTAATAGAGGGATCTACAGATCCAGTCCTCTACATTTCCTCTGTGACCATGAGCGCTTGCTAAAGCTAAACTTATTCAATAAAGCTTCGGTTTTCAAAGTATGAGGGAAATGGCCCATCTCCAGAGTATCAAAAATAATTACCTTACGGCAAGAACACTGACCTCAGGCCTCAGCAATATTCATAAGACCTTCTGTTGTACATAATGAATGACCCGAATACATTAACACCAAAAATGTATAACTCACTTCCAAGTCCCATATCACTGAGCTCTTGGGGGGGATGCTAAATGACTTTTTTCACATGGGAGGTTAACTTTCATGTCTGTCTGTCTCAGGCAGTGTAGATTATTGATTTTGAACAAGACAGATCACATCAACACATCAAGTATGGAATAGCACGGCAGTTCACTAGAAATGAGAACTAGAAGCTGGCTCATCAAAATCCAAAGTAGCTGTGCATATGGTAGTAGAGTAAATATTATTTAGGTTATTTATTTATATAAAAAAAAAAATAATAATAATAAATAAATAAATAAATAAATAAATAAATAGTCAAGCAGCAAGGGGAAAAATGCTAATAGTTTTGATAGTCAAGTTAGATAAACTCAAAAGGTACCCAAAAAGAAACTTAGTTAAGTAACTAATTACATTTATTCAAATACTTTAGAAGAGTGGTTTGAGTGCCAGACTTCAGCTGAACTGGAACCTGACACCTCTTTTTTCTTTCCCAGTAAAGAGCTTTAATTAGCTGTGAGTGTTCGCGCTTCTGCCACCTCCTATTTGTTCATCTGACTGCGTCTAACGCTGCCCGGGCTGACACTGACACAGAGGGCTTGCCCTCACACTCCACTATTCAAAACGGGGTCAACATTTTTTTTTTAAATTTTCAAACACTGAGGCAATTTTCAATAATTAGCCTGTAATCTCAAAGAAGTGCTTCATGCGCTGTTTATCACAAACTGCCAGATTGCACTTTTCCCCTCCACAGCAATCTATCATTCGCTGGCCGGACATTAGCATTCAAAGCTTGTCATCAGCATGACACCAGACAAATTCATCCACATTTGCCTCTTTAAATGCAAGGGTGGCTCCTCAATATGTCCAATGCATTATTTAGACGCACGTTCACTTTGGGTGATTTCAGCTGTGCCCAACTCTCCGTCACTGTTATGTCACAACACATTTGTCCTCCGCACCTAATTTTGTTCACTATTAACAATGTATATGAAACTGGCAATAGCTCAGGCTAATGAATATCCCAAAAATCCCTCTGCAGTCTGGAGAGCATTAAATCGAGTGTTTTGTACATCTCTCATTCATGAGCTCTGGATTACAAAGGATGAAGGGAAAGTTAAGTGTTTAACCTCTTTAATGAACTTCTGCACTTCACCTGAAGCGGCACAGAGACTTATAATCCTTGTTTTGATTTGGGGAATTGAAAATGAACTGCAAATAGCAAATAGTGGGCTCATTTTGCTAAAGGACACAATTTGTCATGGTGTTTGCAAACACATGATGCATTCACAACCATGAAACTATGTTGTTGAACTTGAATATATAAAGTAATAATGACCTTCTTTTACACTGTTGGCCCTCAACAATTGAAAAATAATTCATAAAAACATAAGCAGCGCCTTTAGCACATGAAGCTGTGTTTTTAAGATCTAAGTTGTTGCACTACTAAAATGATACGTCTTCTCAGGTTCCCGTGTGTAGGCTCTGTAATTTTGTATGGCATAGAATTCTGTTTCTAGAAACATGTAGATGCGCATTTACAGACAAACATATGCAGATGATTATATACAGATAATATCTTTCCTATAATAGAATATTTCTAAAATATCTTATCTATAAAAATGTTATCTACAATATATTTTCTATCATAAAATGTTTGTTTTAACATATTCATTTGTCCAAAAATGTAAACTAGATATTTAAATACATATATCCTCTTTAATATAAAGGCGTTTGTCTGAATCTGTCATAATTTTTACTTTTAGTTTGCAATTGCATGGTTTTAGATTCAGCATTTGTTCAAACAAATATTTTATTTTTATTATTAAGAGGTTTGCACAAGAGTTAATGTAAGCTGTGCAAAGACTACACTTTGCTTTGGTTTAACTCTGTAAACTAGAATTACTAAAACTTTAACTAAATAGAAATGTGTTTACAAATAAAACTAAAACTATCAAAACCATTAATGAAATGAGCTAAACCTAAACTGAAATGTACAGCAAATCTAAAAACAGTACATATATAAATAAAAACATTTTTCTTTTAAATGCTGAAATATATTAATCTTGCATAGGAGGCTGAGAAAAATGTTCAATTTAGTAGAAAATCTCAGACACTTAGAGGTTTTTGCATTTACACTATTCTTTAGTTTGATTTGAAGAAATGTTCTTGGCAAGCTATTGAATACAGACGGATCCGAATTTTTTCTCCATGCCTTGTGGACCACACAGGCACAGAACTGACAGAACATCAGTTAGAGAGACTAATTAAACCTTAATTTGTAAAAGCTCACAGTCTCTTATCTAACAGCACACCACGCGTGTTTCCCTCCCTCACTGAATCGGTGCAGGCATGCGTGTCCAAACACACTCTCGCCGTGGCTAAACTGTATAAGAAACACAAACAAGTGAAATAAAGGGAGACTCTCATCGCACCAGTGACTATAATACTTAAAAGTGTCAATATTTTTAACAACTTGAGCACTTCACCTCCCTGTTCTCCACGTTTTACCTTGTTGTCCCGCTCTGCAGTGAGTCGTGCTATTCAAACAAGCCTTTTTATATAATTGATGGCCTCTGTTTGACTCTTCCACTGACACCCTTATTAAATAAAAACAAATGGCGGGGAAAGCAGCAAAAATCCCCCTGCCCACCCTCTCTGCTCATTCCTCATCCAGCTGTGTTTTGCCAACAGTCCACCTGATTCAATCAAAAGCTAATGCCTTTTACCCTTGGTTGCCCTGTGGAGAAACACACTTGTTTTAGTGCAATCCTTCACTGGGTGTCAGTGGAATGCACTAGAATGAATGGTCTGCATTTCAACACTTGGTTTCATGCTAAATTAGTCTCTGGTGAGATAGCTTTGTTTGTTTTTTGCTTCTTCTCTTTTTTTTCCACGAGCTTGCCAGACAGCATGAAAAACGGATTTGCGGTGGTGCGGTTCATTCTCACCTGAGGAGCAAATCTGTCGCTCTGCCTAATGTGTCGCCATCAGTTCTGTTGCAGAGGGACGGAAAGTGCAGAAACACAAATAATGTTCGCCGTTCTGAATGTGGGCGTGAAGAATTTGCAGGCAACTAATTAAGCTTGTGTTATATTGGAAGTCTGTTGAGTAAACTAGACATCGTTACGATTTGTTGTGCACAAAAGGACACCAGTAATCTTGTTTGTTTCCCATTACTAGCAAATGTCACACAAGCTTCACTTTTACTTCACATTTTTGCTTCTTTTTTTTTTTGATATCTTATGACAGCTCCAGTTTAATAGTAATAATGAATAAACAGTTTCTCCTTTTAATTTATGACACATTGCTTTAAAATGTAACATTCTGGGTAGAATTCAAAAGAGCAGAATACGTTTTTGTTCTTTTTTGCACCACTTTCCCAATGGAAAGCCTATCTACAGCATCTGAATCATTTTGCCATATACAGGCAGCAGATGATAATTGTGTAAACAAGTGACGATCGCAGCTTTAATGTCTATTTATAGTGTAGGGGAAGGAACGCTTCTGATTCTATAAAGCATCAAAATTGTTGATCTGTATTGGCAGAAGTGAAAAACTGTTAGTTGTGAATGCATGTCTTCTAAATGTGATTTTTGTCATTGTTTTTGGAACATACCACCTAATAGATAACCTCAAGGCTAACATATACATCATTCATTCATTTTCTTTTCGGCTTAGTCCCTTTATTAATCAGGAGTCGCCACAGCGTTATGAACCGCCAACTTATCCAGCATATGTTTTACACAGCGGATGCCCTTCCAGCTGCAACCCATCACTGGGAAACATCCATACACACTCATTTACACACATACACTACGGACAATTTAGCTTACCCAATTCACCTATAGCGCATGTCTTTGGACTTGTGGGGGAAACCGGAGCACCCACAGCGCCCACTGCGCCACCGTGCAGCCCTAACATATACATATAAATGACAAAAAAAAAAAATATTTAGATTTCACAGGGACTATTTGAAATGTTACAGTATGTAGATGTAACAGACATCTAATTAAATGCATATTTTTCATCTAACTCATAACTAATTTAACATTAAACAGACAGTACTAAATACAGAATGTTTTCTAGATTTTAAAGTTATGAAAATGTTATTTTGAAATGAACATCAAGTATAAATATTAAAGTCATATCTGTATATGTAAAATAATATTCAAAATAGGTCTAATGTATTATTTGAAAAATATTGTTACATAACTATTTATTTGTAAAATTATTGTTATTATTACAGTACTTATTTAGGTACATATACATAGGTACATTGTTTTCTTGTTTTAATTACATTTAAAATAAGTCATCCAAATATTACCTTATTTTTTTTATTCATTCATTCATTTTCTTTTCGGCTTAGTCCCTTTATTAATCAGGGATCGCCACAGCGGAATGAACCGCCAACTTATCCGGGATATGTTTTAAGCAGCGGATACTCTTCCAGCCGCAACCCATCACTGGGAAACACCCATACACTCCTATTCACACACATACACTACGGACAATTTAGCTTACCCAATTCACCTATAGCGCATGTCTTTGGACTTGTGGGGGAAACCGGAGCACCCAGTGAAAACCCACGCGAACACGCAGAGAACATGCAAACTCCACACAGAAATGCCAACTGACCCAGCCAAGGCTCGAACCAGTGACCTTCTTGCTGTGAGGCGACAACGCTACCCACCGCGCCGCCCCACCTTTTTTTTATTTATTTTTTTTGGTAGTGGTGGTTTTCTCTTTTTGTGATTATTTATTTTAACCTCTTTTTAGATTAAATAAATTGTTTCATTCATTCATTAATTTTCCTTCGGCTTTGTCTCTTTATTCATCAGAGGTCGCCACAGCGGAACGAACCACCAACTTATCCAGCATATGTTTTACATAGTGGATGCCCTTCCAGCTGCTACCCAGTACTGGGAAACACCCATACACACTCATCCACACACATACACTACCAATTTAGCCAATTAGCCAATTTAGTTTATTCAATTCACCTGTACCGCATGTCTTTGGACTGTGGGGGAAACCGGAGCACCCGGAGGAAACCCACGCGAACACGGGGAGAACATGCAAACTCCACAGAAATACCAACTGACCCAGTCGGGACTTGAACCAGCGACCTTCTTGCTGTGAGACGACAGTGCTAACCACTGAGCCACCATGTTTATTGTTTTTTATGTTTATTTGTCATGCCTTTTCTTTCTTAGTTTTCTTGTCTTTGCCATGGACAAGAATTTTGCACCACAGAGCACACATTTGTTTTAGTGGCAGTGTCAAAGTATGTGCTTTTGAATATCCTAAAAAATAGTTATAGGGCATTTGCAAGACAGATATCACAATTTCAGGATCATTTGGGATTCATAGACTTTACATCTGTAAGATGTGTGTGCATGTTTTCAGTGCATACTGTACATCCATTTCTCACACATATATGCACATTTTAAAAATGATCATAATTCAAGAATAAGACGACAACATTTTATGGCCTCAGGTCCCGTCCTCTTGGGTAAGAATAATTTAAATTTGAGATAACGCAGTGTGTGTATTCAGAATGGATTTTGTGCCTTGGAACCTTACAGATCTTTTTCGTGCTCAAACAGCAACATTATGTAAGCATGTGAGCCCTTTAAAAATGTTTGATCATAACTTTGGTAAGGTGCTCTTGAGGCTATGAGAGTGTTATAGACATCATAAGCACAGAAAGCTTTCCAATATTTGAAATGTTTAGACACAAATAAACCCTGCTTCTTAATCTTTCAAAACGATATTCACAGTTTAGTACACTTTTAAGTCTTTAAGTGAGCAAAAAGCTTCAGTGCTGGGAAAAAAAATTTATCGAGTTTCATTCCAATGATTAATGACATTACGCAAAGTAAAAGTCATAGCCTAAATTAAAAAGTGCCTTGATGTAATATTCAGAATATGTTATGAGTGGAATTGGAGTGCAAAATATATTGGTGTGCTGGGAATATATCTAAAAAATCATTTGAAAAATGATGACGCAAGCCTCAGTAGGTCTGGGTTTTTATAGAAGTTTTGCCGAAATTTTCCCTCCACCTATTGAAAATGCTCTCTGGAGGCACTTAACACTGACTTCACATCAACAGGAAACTGTTTCTTATTTTCAGCGCATTTAGTCAAACTTTTTTGCATATGCCCGTACAGCATTGTGGGAAACAATAGCGCTTGGTTTTTATTTGATTTCCTGTGGGAGATTCATGAAGATTAATGATTTTATTTCCCAAGCTCATATACCTCAGCCAGTCTCTGTTTTTTCGTATGTTAATTTGATTTCCTCAGCTCCTCTGGGTAGACAATGTCATTTAAAATATGCACCCTCGACATTCGAGCACAGCATTTGTTCCATTGAAACGGAAGACTTCTATGTTCCCTGCTTGATATTACTCATCTAGATAACCAGGCAATTTAGCTGTTATTTATATCCCACGATTCAAGTATTAATGTACTGTGTGGCACAGCTAAATTTTTTAACGCAGACAATTTGCGAAGAAGAAGAATGAAAACTGACTTATGCAACAGAAAGTGAAGTAATTGCATGTTGAAGTTTCTTTATGACTCTCAGACACGAAGCCTTTAGTGGACTGGGGCAAGTGTTTTCATTTTAGTACATTTAGTTTCAGATCTCTCTTATTTAATTAATATTTTTCTACAGGATGCTTTACAATAATATATTTGTGCAGACACATTAGATTTGAGAGTACCAAAGCCAAAACTGGAACTAATCTAACAAAAAAAAAATGATCACAGTCGAAAAAAATTACTACACCCAAATTGATGTTGGGGGGAAATATTAAATACTATTTTAATATATAATTTAGTTGAAATTCAGTTTTTCTGCAATAACTCGTTTGAATTTAAATGTATTATCTTTCTACTTCTAAAGATGTTTGGTGACCAAACTTTTATTTTATTGCCTATATCTGTTTAATAAAACGGTTTTGTTTAAATGTACCAAAATACATAGTCTATATTAACTGAGAAATGAATAAAAATATTCATTTTATAAAAAAGATGTGTTCATGTATGCTGAGCACTGTATATATATTGTATATTTGCAAGTTTTACTTACTGCTAACTATTGTGGGGGTTATTTGTTTGCTTCCACAACAAGATAAACACTTTAGAAATATTCTGACAAACAATCAGTAACATAATTCGCAGAGAGTCTTCCCACTTTCATTTATAGTTAATAAAACTAAATTAAACATTGATTAATTGTCACGGTAGATTGCTGTATAAAGCACACAGTGGAGGAAAACAGTCTATAATAAATCCACAACAGATCTTCTAAGTCATTCACTTTAGTGATGACAATACCAGACAATAAACGGTAAACGAAGGGCTTATACTGTATAGAAAAGGAGTGTAAACAATGTGAAGCTGAACAATTAAAATATATACTCTTTCTAAATACGCATTTTATTCCCTGAACACTGTTTTGTGGCTTGTTACCTCGACCGAATCCCATGCTAGAAACACTTGTTCAAATCCCACTCAGGGAGGTGTATAGGACTAGGACTGGTGTGGTTATGTTGGTGCCATGACCCAAATGGCAGTCAGGCTGTGTGTGTGTGTGTGTGTGTGTGTGTGTGTGTGTGTGTGTGTGTGTGTGTGTGTGTGTGTGTGTGTGTGTGTGTGTGTGTGTGTGTGTGTGTGTGTGTGTGTGTGTGTGTGTGTGTGTGTGTGTGTGTGCGTGTGCGTGTGCGTGTGCGTATGTGTGTGCGTGTGGGTGCATGTGTGCGTGCATGCATGTGCGCGTGTTTGTGTGTATTGATTGCCATCTTACAGGAGCTGTGTAAATAAACCTCACTTTCCTTCCCTCTGTAGGCACTTTAGCCACTGATATTAGAACTTATATTCACACCTGAATAACCTTCCCTAGATGAAGGTTTGTATCTCACTCAGGGTGGTGCAGTATGACTGAAGGAGTAATGCTGGTGCCATGACCCAGATGGGAAGGAGGTTTAGATTGATGATCTTAATGGAGAACAGCTATTAGGAGATGTGCAAGTAAACTTCACTTCACAAATGTTGCCCACTAGCGACTGACACTGAGGTCCTTTAGTGTCCTTGTTAGTATGCACACCTCCAGTACTGGAAACATTATTTTGAACACTATTTTGAATGTGCTGAGTACATTCAAACAAGTACATTACTGCTTTATTACTCAGCCACATCATTAACAAATCAGCATTCAAGCAAGCTGACCCCACTTCTTTAGAAATCCACTCTAAATCTCTAAATTATCTTTCTCATTCCTGTTTGAAAATGTAATCCATACCTAATCTTTACCCCTAAACCTAAAGTAAAAGTAAAGGTGTACGGGTCATTTACATACCGTTTGAGAAGCACTTCTCATGTATAAATGTTAATTACTAACTATTCTATAAATAGGTTATAGCTGCAGATCAATTAAAATGCAAAATAGCCTATAAAATAAACAAACAAACAAATAAATAAATAAATAAATAAATAAAAACATGTATGAACACATACAGACCCTTACAGTCTTCGAAATGTTACCAATACAGAAAAATTACTTTATTCTTTATTCTTCATCAGCACATGTAACCTCATCTTAAAAAGTAATTCTGTCATTCCAAGTTCGTAATAGTCCAAAAGGTGATGATAATCATTAAAATATTGCAGTTTATTCGTGGTTTGGGTTGCTGAAAGGATCCATTGCTTATTTGTTTTTTCATGCTTCTCTCTTGCATTTGTCAATTTCTGAAAGAATGTGAGAAGCACTGCAATAAAAAAAGTTTATATTATGAACTCAACTTCATTATTTCAAATGTAGATGCATGCCGAGTGCACAAAAATAAAGAGTAGAGAGAGAAAGCGAAACCATTCACGCTTTCCCCACGCTTTTAGATGGCCTTGTAAACAACAAGACACATGGCAGATTCTGTTCTTCCTGGCATGTGGCTGTTTGTCACAGAAAGATGCCAAGGTTTGTTTGAACTTGGGTCAAGCATGCATCATTATATGTATTATTAGGATGTAATGTCTTGGCTGTATATTTAAAAATGCAGCTTCTTTTGTTTTCATTCTCCTGGCTTGTTGCACGCAATGGTGATGATTCTCTGTAATCCAATAACGTTCAACATGTGCATCCAGCTTCACCCTTCTGGTTTTATTTTGTTGTGCAAACCCTTTGGAAAGGGTACCCAAAAAGTGGTATGGGGAAAAAAAGTTGGTTTGCTTTTTGGTCTTCTTTTAACAGTGGAAACATGTACCGAACTGTACCATCCCCAAATGTACCACTCAGTGGAAATGGGCCATAACTTATTTCTTGCTCACCAAAGAGGGATTTTCTTGTGCAAATGAATGATAATCTGATCATCTAAATTAATAATTGTGCTGATAATCTGATAATCCATTTTTATGCAATTATTTAAGAAATCTGACAAAATGACAGTTGGCTTTGTGTTCCCTCTTGACTTGCCTAGTTTGCAGTCAACAGCCGCTGACAGATGCTCAACAACGGCCTGTCAACTTGTTGTGTCCCAGCCTTTACATGCTCTCCAGGAGCTTGGGTTCTCTAGGTAAATGTTTTTTTCACAGACTTTACCTTGACTGTTCCCTGTTGGTGGAATGGCCTGACCCAAGCAGTACATTAGAAAAGGAAGAAAGAAAAAGTAACCAGGTCTTGTCTTGGCACTCAAAAATTATGCTCTTTTATTTTTTGTCTGTAAGCAAACCTTCATTTCTTCCCAGTCCAGTTTCAGTCAGATTGTCTCATATTTTATGGCCATCTCAATCCTGATAAAATCAGTCTTAAGGCAAAAAGGCATCAAAGCAGTCACATGCTTTACAAATCAATGCAGACATGAAAGTGAACAAGAGAAGACTCGTTCAGAAACACTAGTAGTTTACAGCTGAACAGTACTATCCTCCATCATTTAGTTATTCATCTTCCCCTCAGCCAGTACATCTCTTCTTTAATCTCCTCCCCTTACCTCTCTCCCTATCTATCTGCTCTCTTGCCTTCACAGGGCATGTGTGGCCAGCTAAAAATTGGTCTAAAAGCATGAAGCTATTGCCTCTGGCCGTGGGGTGCTGTGTTATTATACCCTTCTCACAGTGGCATCGCTCGCACACATCCATGGCCATCATCTTGCCTCCATCAGCACCTGGAGTTGGTTTGGCCGGGGTCAAGCCCTAATGTGGCAGGCTGAGATAATAGCACAGCTGTGCATTCATAACCATCCCACACAAACAAACACACACACAGAGACACACTTCCTTGCTGGACATGATAGTTGTCTCAGCTCCCACCCCCTGTGGCGGTGCCAGATAACAACAGATGCCACCCCTGCATAAGGACTGTTGCCCTTATTGTGTTAGGTTAGCGAGAAGGGGAAGCCAGTATAATGAGGGGCAGGCCGGTCTTGGCATCTTCTGTGTAGTGAAATGCCCTCTGGGTTGATGGGGGCCGACTGGAAAGCTGTTCAGGGCCAGGAATGAATATTAATGTGAATATAGAGATAAGACGTGCAAAATGATTTCTCAAAAACAGACTTTTTAGAGAATTTAAGCACATTTAAGGATACAGAGCCTAAAGCTGACATTTTGCAAAGTGTGCCAATGACTAGGGACTAGGGAGTATCGCATACTAAAAGCTAGATGGAAACACAAAATGTCAGTAAACTGGGAAATTGTGCATAAAAACTAGGATAAACGTTTTGTACGATAAGTGTTGGGTATAAACTTACTTTGAAAAGTCATATATTACAATATTGAGTCACTTAAAAACGAACTAAATCTGTTACTTCTTTATTTTTTAAGGAAAGTATGAAAGCATGTGTTATTGTTAACATTTTTAAGGATTAAAATAGGCATTATATTACATTTATACTTTGAACTTTACCCAAGACTGTATTCAATAAGGAAAAAAGTGCATAAACTACAATGGAAACACGTTTAGCGAATTAAATGTACAGTGTACAACAAAAATGTAATAGGATATTGCAACAACAGAAGATGTGGTTGGGTAACATGACTTATCAGTGAATTATCTCAAATATTGGTTTAATAATTCTGCAAACACCTGAGGCCATGTACATTTTTAAAACTACTTTGTTTAGTTACGTCCTAAAACAGCCTAAAAGTAATTTTCAAAAACATCAGGCATTGCCTCCAAATGCAAGAAAACATGACATGAGCTTGTTACCACGTGTGTCGTCTTATATGGTTTGAGATTTGAGTTTTATTTAATTTCCTACATAGCAATACCAATATTGAATTATTGTGAAAATTACATTTATACATCAATACAAAATACTAAAATAATACAAACTGAAAACAAATTTCAAAATATACTCCACAAAAAAAGTATTTCAAGTAAATAACAGATACAAGTCTACATCAAACTATTTATATACAACCTGCATAAAATTAAAATGATAAGTAAAAGTAATTTTCAACTACTATTTGTTAAAAAGTCCCTAAGCATCCATATTGTTTTCATTAAACAGTCTAACACCCAACAGTGTGAAAGAACAAGGCAGGATAAAGTGCTAAAGCATTTCTCAGCTTGTATAAACAATATTGTTTTATATTCTGAATAATACTTAGAACGGGGTGGTGAGGTGGCGCAGTGGGTAGTGCTGTCACCTCACAGCAAGAAGGTCGCTGGTTTGAGCCTCGGCTGGGTCAGTTGGCATTTCTGTGTGGAGTTTTTATGTTCTCCGCGTGTTCACGTGGGTTTGCTCCGGGTACTCTGGTTTCCCCCACAAGTCCAAAGACATGTGCTATAGGTGAATTGGGTAAGCTAAATTGTCCGTAGTGTATGTGTGTGAATGGGAGTGTATGAGTGTTTCCCTGTGATGGGTTGCAGCTGGAAGGGCATTCGCTGCGTAAAACATATGCTGGATAAGTTGGCGGTTCTTTCTGCTGTGGCGACCCCAGATTAATAAAGGGACTAAGCCGAAATGAAAATGAATGAATGATACTTAGAACTACATATTTAGCACTATAGTTTTAATCCCTTGTGTGAAAAGCCTTTTAGTCTCTAACATATTTCAGTTTGTGGTTGTTTGGATTGCTGGTTTAAGTCATGCACCCTCTCTAGACCACTACATACTCCAAGTTAGTTTGGAAGCCAACAATAAAAGAAGATTTTCATTAAGATTATCCCACTTCTTCTTCTCATCTCAAAAAACTCAGTTCCCAAATGTATGCCCTCCGCCCAGGGCCATGATGGACCTTTCAAATTCATTGATGCGGTACTCAGCAGCCATTTTACTTCACACTTAGACTTCCCGTGAAATTGCCCAGACAAATTTTGCCCCAGTTTTAAGGAAGCACAGTCACCCAGGCACGTTGAAAAGTGGCACAGAACTTCACTCTGCAAATATCAGCACCTGAGGGGCTGTTTGTTTGCCGCTGTAATGCCGTTCCCTATAAATCCATCACTCATCGCTCGACATAAATGTTTGGAGAGACCCAACTCAGCTTCTGCAGTTGGCACGCATGCAGCGCAGTGACTCTTAATTACTTAAAGTGAATATTGAAGCTTTCAGTGGCGCATGCAAACAGGAGGCAGAAGATCAGCTGTACTGCTGTCAAAATGTCCAAGTTTGTCAAGTACACTGAACCAGAAACTAAGTCGTGGATCTCCAATTGGTGGAACATTTGATCTTGTATTCATATAGTTCATTATGATAACTTATAAAAGATCTGAGTCATCTGTTCTCTCACTACATGTCTCTTATTGCTTATTCAGTATAGCATTGGAGTGATTCAGCCTTTAGCTATCTGAATGTTTAATCATTTAGTAGCTTTACTAGTTTTTTATTTAATACATACTAAAAACAAGGTCTGTGTCAACAACTGTTTTATAGTTCTTTTCAATAACTTTTAGCCAATCTAACGTTGTTTATGCTATAATGATATAACTTGTCACAGCAACGAAAATAACAATGTTTTTTAATCAATGTATTGTTAATGTAAGTTTTACCTGTGTATCTTTGTTAAAGAACAATCGTTCTCTATAGCAAAAATACAGAGAATACAAAAATACAGAATATTAAACATATTGTAAATCCTTAACACTTAAATGTAAACCACTTATTGTTACCACTTAAATGTAAACTTCATGTTAAGTGAAATCAACAAACAATGCAGCAATGGCTGTAAACAAAGCAATAGACAACTGGTTAAACTTCAAAGATACGTTAATATAATATAATTGTCAGGGGTTAATTGTCAGCAACAACTTTCTGCATTGATGTTGTAAAGTGTTACAGACATGGTATCAGTTGTCGACAATTGAATCTGGCATCCCAACATACATTTGTTGTTTACGAATCATGCGTCTAGAAAATTGTGCTGAAATTGGGAATAAAATGTGTAATCTGAAAGGGGCTTAAGTCTGTTTATAGTTGACGTAACCTGTGAAAAATATATATTGAAAGTCTTTCATATAGACACAGTACACTGTGCCTTAATTTTAAGGTGTAGAAGTGCATTTGATGCTCTGCTTATCAGTTTTATTGATTATTACTTGCTCAGTGATTTCTTAGTGATTTACACAACAAAGGGACAAGCCAACTGCTAATTATACTAATTAAATCTATTGATAAATTAATTAAATCTATTGCTAATACTAAACTATTTTAGTACATGATATCACTTCCTGGATGATTATGTCATTAAGGAACTGGCTTTTGTCAGTAAAAGAGGTTTTCCAAAAAACGAACATGATGGAAAGTAAAATTGAGTCTTTCTTTCTTTCTTTCTTTCTTTCTTTCTTTCTTTCTTTCTTTCTTTTGCTTGACATTCTAAATCATCTCAAATCTCATACATAATATGTATAAGTACATAATTTAAAAAATATATATATAAAAAAAAAAAAGTGTTTCATGATGCAAGTACTGGCAATGTGAAAAAGTACTGCATAACAAGCAGGATTCATCTATAATTCCCTTCAAACCCTCTCCATTTAAATAAGAGGATCCATTTAAAATTAAACTGCACAGAATAATAAAGATTTTTTTTTTCCGTATAAAACAGACTGTTACTAAACTGCCTTTTACTTCTGAGAATCTGAGAACACGACTGTTGTGAAAAGGCTTTCAGTTATGGGATGATGAGAATTGATCTCTGCATCTTTAAAGAAATCTTTTAAGGCACAGCGCTTTAAGTTCCAACATAAAAAGAGTGACCGAAATATCTTCAGTTACTTCAAAAACAATTTAATTGATTTTCTCAGCTTTCAAACTGTACACTTTGTAGCTTTGTTATATTCAGGTTCGGGGTATTGTTCTCTTTCCTTCAGTGACTCTGAAATGACCAACCCATTAATGGCACACACATACAAGCAGATGATCAAAAGCAATGATTACAGCATCAGAATACATAAATAATATCACTGAGTGGCACTGCTGTTGCCAGAGCAAAAAGAACATTAAAAAAAAGTTCATGATGAACCATGATATGCCTCTATATCAAGAAAGGAGAGATGTTTATTACTGAGATGCTGTTGATCTTTCGCCCACTATTAATTATTCTAAAGATAAATCCCACTGCAGAGATGTAAATGACAGCGGTGTTTTGGCCACTGATCCTCCAGCAGTCACACTCCAGGATAATTTATTATCCGCATAGATGCAATGAACAAGCTTCCATCAGAATGAACCAAAATTTAGATTTATGCAGTTTGGTTACATTTTTGCAGTATTTATAATATTTGTTATCTCTCCAAAGGTAAATTCTGCTTTGTTCTTCCAATCCACCGGTTTTGCATGTTTATACAGGGCTAATATTAACAACGTTTTCACTAATAAAAGAAAATATACTTTTCAGTGATAATGAAGTTGTGCAACATGGCTGCAATTAAGTCAAGTTTCATAAACTAATTTCGAGAGGAGCACGTGATATGATTGAGCACGACTGGATGCTCATCTGTAATCAGTATTAATCCAATCAGATTGATTCAAGCTTACAATAAATGAACCGATTTTCTCTACTGTTCTATCTTCGTTTTGGAAGAATCCCCCCTTCCACCCTATCTCCTCCTTTTCCTCCCTTTTCTAAGGGGAGCTCTCGAGACCTACCTGATCTCGGACCCCCTTATATGCTTATTGACCGGGCGGGAGCCTTGGGCTCAATTACCTCCGAGCTCAGGGTTCTCTCCCGGGACAGCATGCCAAACCTGCTATTAACGCAAAGCATATCTAAGTGGGAACTCTTGAAATGATTTTTAACAGACTATTGACAAAAATATGAAAAGGGGAAAAATCAGTTAGTCAGGCTTTGACCTTTTTAAGTGTTGTGAGCTGAAAAATGAATGAAAACCAGTAAACTAAAGAGCTTTAGCAGGTTAATTAAAACATCCAAACACAATATACACTGATTGATTTTGATATATTGATATATAGATTGATGATTCACATATAAACAACTAAAGTATTGTTACAGTTGATTTTTAGATTTTGTTAAATGTTCATAATCATAGGATTAATTCATTCAAAATGTAAAATTCTGTTATTAATTACTCACCCTTGTTTCGTTCCAAACCGAGACCTTCATTCATCTTTAGAACACAAATTAAGATGTTTTAGAAAGCTTCCTCATCTTCCATAAACAGGTTGAAATTAAGTGTTGGCTGAATTTTAAGGGTATTTTGTAAAAAAAAAAAAAAAATAATAATAATAATAATAAAATAAATATTATAATGAGAAAATGAACAAACATATCTCCTAGAAATGTGATCTGTTTGAAAGTACATGTCTACCCAAGTACCAACTACTATTTTGAGTAGATAGCACTGTAAAAATGCCAGAAAATGCCAAAATGGTCACTTAATATAATAAAAAAATAAGAAATAAATTAAAAAGGAAAACATATTTCTTGAGAATACTGATGTCAACTCTCACGAAAGTCCAGCATGTCTCTAACAAAGGGGCCTTTAAAGGGGTAGTTCACCCAAAAATGAAAACTTTGCCATTAAAGATGTAGGCTACTTTTTTTCTTCAGTAGAACATTAAAAAAGATTTTTAGCTGAATAAAACCATCTTCATAACATGTAAGTCATTGGTTGCTGCCCGTTTTTGAAATTACAAAATAAACAAACAAGTAGATCCAAATCAATCCCCTTGACACCTAATGATACAATGAGGTCTTATGAAGCTAAACTATATAATATTATTAGATTTAACTCACAGCCTGGCCAAATAGTTCTCAGCCCACGCATAGGGGTAGTGAGCTTCCGGTTGCTTGATGATGTAAGTGCAAGTGTGCACTGAAGCATGAGGTGATAAAACAGTGAGGATGCACATTTTTACCAAAATGGTGCAAACCTGTGATGCTATAAATTACGCTCACAGGCATGACTCCATTCTGATAAATGAACTTGTGTCTGAGTGCGCACAGAGAACTCTTTGACTGTGGATTCAAGTTAATAATATTGTAAGTAATGTTCAATTTCCTACACAGACTTTTGCTTTGCAAGACATCAGCGTGTTGCCAGGAGTCATGGCTATTATTTTGGACTTGTTTTTATGTGTTTTTTTTTTCATATAAAAAACTGTAACCATTGACTGCTATTATATGAATCACCACAGATTCAGCTAAAAATCTTCTTTAATGTTTTACTGAAGAAATAAAAGTCATCCAAATCTTGGACGACCTAAGTGAGTAAATTAATATGAAATTTTCATTTTTGAATGAACTACCCCTTAGTCCACAGGATCAGCCATTTCACAGCAGCCCACACACACATGCCAATTTTTCAGCAGTCTCAATATGGCATTGTTTCTGTACTTAAAATCAAATGATGGTCATCTACCTTCCTTTTTTTACAACCACCTTTCCTATGGAAGCAAAACCTCTAATAAAACAGGGCTCATTACCATAGTCAGTCTTTACCATACTATTCTTTACCCATCTCTCACATGTTGCAGTTAAGGCCTTTCCTTTCTCTCCTTACAGCAATGGAAGAATATCAATCAACAAAAGAGTATAAAACTATTAACAAGTAAATGAACTAACTAATTAATAAAAAGGTTCCAAAACAAATGAAAACCCATAAATCACAAAATATGGAAAACTGTAAATAAACCAATATTTTAGAGAATTAATTCAGAACACTTAGCTATTTTAATAACTCCTTATGGCTGTTTAAGTTTAATTGTCCTGTCAAGACTAATCTCAATCTGAACAAATGAAAATACCTTTAGAGAATATTGATGTCATATTTCATAAAGATATGTATCTAATAATGTGCCCTTTAAATGTGCCCTTTAAACCCACAGGAGCACCCATTACACAGCACCACTCATACTCATGTCAAATTCTTTGCAGTCTCACTATGGAATTGTTTCTATGGGAAGTAAATCAAATTATGGCCATTCCCCTTTCTTTTTTCAACTACTTACCTCATGAAAGAAAAACCTGAAATGTTTACCATGCCTTTCTTTTTCCTGCCATCTCTCATGTGTTGCAATTAAGGCCTTTCCTTTCTCAAGAACAGCGATGGAGCTGTAAGTTAGCATTGTGATCAACAGAAGGCTTGCAAATGAGCCCTTCTCTTCTGGCTCCCTCAGCTCATCCCTGATGCTCAGACGTGACTCATTCTGGTCCCATCATCCCATTGGCTGTGATGGTGATAAATATCCAGCAATCAGCATGTGTGATGGGAGCGGCGTGAGGTGGCTGCTTGCAGGCGGGTGAGACTGTGAGGTGGGCACGGTGCGCAGTGGCTGCTGTGTAATTAAGAGCATGCTAATTGCCACGGCTGTTGCCGTAGTGACAGAGGACAGGAGCCGTGATCTGAGTTGGCCCCAAGAGGATGGAGACATTGAAGAGCCCATACGGAGGGTTCAGGTAGGCAGCAGTGTGCCACATGGTACTGCGACACGCTACTCAAATGACCTATATTAGACAGACGTAAAGGAATCTATTATTGCCAAACAAGACTTTGCTGAAAATGAGTGTCATGGATCTCTAGAAGATCAAAATAATAATCAAAAAATGTTTTGGTTTTTTTTTAACCCTTTTTTAAGAGAAATTATTATAAATACATCGAAAGTCCAAGGCACTCTTATGATTTTGTTGATTATCTTTATGAAACCCTTATCCAAAGAGCACCGACACATTAACTACCCCTGATGCACTTTTTGTTTGATTTGTATTTATATTGGGGTGTCACGGTGGCGCAGAGGGTAGCACAATCGCCTCACAGCAAGAAGGTCGCTGGTTCGAGCCCCGGCTGGGTCAGTTGGCATTTCTGTGTGGAGTTTGCATGTTCTCCCTGTGCTTCCCGGGTTTCCTCCGAGTGCTTTGGTTTCCCCCACAGCCCAAAGACATGCGGTATAGGTGAATTGAATAAGCTAAATTGGCCGTAGTGTATGTGTGTGAATGCAAGAGTGTATGGGTGTTTCCCAGTGTTGGGTTTCAGCTGGAAGGGCATCCGCTACATAAAACATATGCTGGATAAGTTGGCGGTTCATTCCGCTGTGGCGACCCCAGATTAATAAAGGGACTAAGCTGAAAAGAAAATGAATAAATGAATGTATTTATATTTTCAGATTTTCAAATCAGAATATTTTATAGACACTGGGAGGTGCAGATTTGATTCTTTATTGTTGCTGTTTTGAAGATTTTAAAGATTTATGCTTTTTTTGGTTTCTTGTCAAGTTGTTAAAAGAAGGTTAAATTCTGATGACACTGTATTTATGCACAAAATGTGCTACAATAATATGTAAGCTGCATGTATGTAAAAATTTGTGTTTCGAGTCTTATCTGTACAAGCAAACATGAGGAAGTATTTAAAAATCCATTCACAAACCAAAAAAAAAGTTAATTAAGAACTTGTGTGTGTGATTCTGGAATCACCAATTCATCATATTTTATACAGTATATGATCAGATCCCAGTGATCATTGAGAATAAAGATTCATACTTTATGCACAGCAGGGTTTCTGATGTGCATGGGAACCCAGCAATCGTATTACACCAGCCCTAAGTAGGCATGAATGAGCCTGCACCATCAACGAAACAATAGGAGCCCCAAAAGACAAAGGATTCGGCTTGTTAATGAAGAGGATCAGGTTCCGCTTACAGCAATAATTATATCTTCAAGTGGACCCACAGTCTGATCGCCAGTAGGCTCAGTCCAAGGTACGGACAGTATCCCAGTCCTTATGCCCAATGCGAACTGCTCTATGCCAAAGGATATGGCTCATTTGTCAGCCATTTGTCTCTGAGCCGAATCGAAAAGACACAGAGCTCTGTTCGCCAAAGTGACAGACAGCCCAATATATTACTCATCTGCTTGGGGATTTATTACTGGCCTATAAGGGTCCTAATTTGTGCAGAGCCTTATTTAATTGGCAAGACTATGGCGTCATGCCCCCATGCCACCTCCGGACCCAAAAATGGAGAAAACTGGATTTAGAATGGCAGCAAACAAATAAGGCCTCCAGCCAGCACATCTGCCAAATAATAAAGGAACGGACGCCTCCAAGATAATTTACCATCTCCTCTTTACTGCCGAGCACTAATTCCTCTGATTTATTGAGGTTTAGACTGTATAGAGCCAACAGTGCGTCTTCATTTTAAGCAGCCAGGACTTTGATGGAAGCGGGCCAAAAATATCAACTTCAAACCAGCCACGCAAATATCCATGGATGACTCAGGTACAGTGTGAGATGTAAGCTGAGCGAGGCGGGAAAACGCGAGAGAAATTGCCACCATTCTGAAGGGTGAATCAGAGGAAGCGGACCTGGTTGCGGGTTTGCTCCCGAGGTGGGCGCTTGTCTCCAGTTGAAACCTAGCCAATTACTCTCTGCCCACCCACCACCTCTGCAGGCAAGAAATGTGTATTTGTTGCGTAAGAGCACAAGAAGGGTGCATTGAGCAGCAGAGGAGAGGCTTTTGTTTTGTGTTTACACTGGCCAATTACACGGTGCAAAAGGGGACTGCAGTTTTAAAGATCAGTCATGACACTTCCGACAACTGTCAGGCAAAGTCGCTTTAGTGTAAGCTTGGTGTATTATTAGAGCAGTACCAATAGTGAAATGGCCTGTCATTACCACATCAGCATGCCAGGTGGGTTGTGCCACGATATTTAGGAGGTTTAAGCTTTCACGCAGCATGATTAAGAAGCCTTCGCTGCAAGAGCTCAGCAACTCTGTATGACATGGAGAGAGCCAGCAGAGATGTTAATGGTAGTCCCCATCAACAGCAAGCAGCTTCCAGCTTCCAGTGGCTAAAAATAAATTGTCAACTGCCCTTGATGCTTCTGTTGAAATGTTCTCATTCTTTCTGTAACACTGAAATAAAGACACCCAAGGGAACATTTTATTGCTCAAGGTTGCTCATTCAGCTCAGGCGAATTCAGGCAAACATTCAGACCCAGTGTCTATCAAACTATTTTTTTTTTTGCCCAACCCAAACTGTAAATGATTGCTAGACTGGATGTCAATTTATGGGTGTTTCATCACTATGAGTCAAGAGAGAAAAGCATGCTATAATTATATTGCATCTTAAAACATCATGAGTAATGGTATGACAGTTTTCAATTTTTACATGATTAGATATTCTACATTTGTGTTTTAATACTAATCTGGGAAACAAAAAAAATAAAGCAATGACTTTACATATAATTTATTTTTTTAAGCTAGCCATTTTCCTTCTACAATAAACAAATATGAAAAAATACAATTGCTGACATGCTGTAGAAGCATCAAGCTATCAAATGAGTGCAGATTAAAGATCTTCTAATTTGTGACCCTCGAAATTTTTTTTGTGTGATTCACTGTTCATTCATTCATTTTCTTTTCGGCTTAGTCCCTTTATTAATCTGGGGTCGCCACAGCGGAATGAACTGCCAACTTACCCAGCATATGTTTTACACAGCGGATGCCCTTCCGACTGCAACCCATCACTGGGAAACACCCATACACTCCCATTCACACACATACACTGCGAACAATTTAGCTTACCCAATTCACCTATAGCGCATGGCTTTGGACTTGTGGGGGAAAACGGAGCACGCGAACAAGGGGAGAACACGGAAACTCCACACAGAAATGTCAACTGACCCAGCCGAGGCTCCAACACTTCTACATAATGTAAAGAATATTCTGTGAAAATATAATCTTGATATCTTTAATATTGACTAAGTTAGGCCATGACAAAGATTTGCTTAGTTTTAGACTGAGAATCTAATTTTTTTTGGAGAAATTCCAATTTAAAGAAAAGCTTCTACTTAAAACTGCAAGACATCTGATCAATCCTGACTTTGTGCCATATATCAAATTAAAGCTGAGATTATCCCTTTTTTATTGCTATGACATTTATAAAAAAATAAAAAAAACATTCTTAAAGTTTTGTAAAATACTCTTTTTTTTCTCAGAAATAGATTATGTGACTTTAGCTGGGGCTTTAGAAACTGTTTCACATTTGGTCTAGGAGCAATTTAATTACAAATGTTGAGTTCATGTTGAGTTGCATGTTTTTTGTTTTGTTTTTTGTTTTTTTGTCAAATCTGAGCACTGTACGATATATTCTGGATCTCTAGAGAGGGCACAGGACAGTTTTTTCCCTCAGCAGACACAATCAGAAAGGCTCCATTAAATCTCACTGACGTTGAGGAGAAACAACAGAGATAGTGAGGAGATCTTATTTGTGATTCTTCTTCCCTGTGGGCACCAAAAAGAAGTCAAGAGTTAGCACTGGGGTTTATGGTGGATGGAAAGGTTGGCTGGCTCCATTATCTGGAAGCCTGCTTGTCCTAGAGCTTGAGCTTGAGACTTCAAAGGCGATCCAAGACCCATTGTTGAAGGGATACTACACTATTAGGATTAGCAAATCATAATACGAGTCTCAGACTTCTCTAGAGACAGGGTGTCTTTGAAGTCCCTACAAGATAGGAATAAACTTACATCTCTTCTTAAATTCTGCACTGGTAATAGTGATCCGACTATGGGACACTAAGGAGATGAAATTATTGACTAGGCCATAAGTTGATGGTAAGTAGGGGAAAAACGGCTTAGTTCAAAATAGCAGATAAGTATTTTTGGGAACGGACCTCGGGGTGGCTTCTTGTTATCTATACCAATGCATCATACTAAGTCGGACTTAGTATGATATACTTAATATATTTTTCATTCGTTCAATACATAATCCCCAGTGTCTTGCCCCAAAGGGAGCTAAAAAAATGTGGTCTGTCCAATAACGTTTAATCCAACAGGCTGAGATTTGTGCAATTTAGAGAAAAAAAAGAAACAAGGAGATTGTTGCAACCTATGTCTGCTTAGACATGACCCAAAAAATAATCAGGAACTTAATATTACTCAAAACCTCTGCCTTCAGGTTTTTTTTTATATTGTTGTGCCTTGCTTTTGTTTTCCTGTCTCTCCTTCCTGCACTGACTGTGATTGGATGCTGATCAAGGCGTAACTATAAAATGGAACTGCTGTTAGCGCTCGAGGAGTTCATTTGTGCTGTGACTGTTGCTGGGTTGAGAGCTCCTGGATTTCCCCTCTGGGTGACAGCCCAACTTTTTAAACATAATTTTTTTGAGAATTTGAACATGTAGGGGTTGCCTGCCTATTTATTTTGACAATATTTGTTACTATTTAGGGAGTGCTTCCTGTATTTTTATTTAAAAATGTATAGGTAAAAAAACTGTATACTAAATATGTTTCCTGTCACAAGCACTTTTACTAGCTCAGATAAGAAATTGTTGATATACTGTTTATTACATGCAAAACCTATAATAGCCCATCATTGTAAAAATACAATAATTTTTAAACAATGATTGCAGGTATTGTCTCATTGTTTGGCGTTAAACATTAATGTATATAGTTAAGAGAAAACCCAAAAAGTTTTTCAAAATATGGAATCCCTTTATAGGATTTCTGAAGAAAGCTGATACAAATCTTTTGTCCATATTACTTGTTTCTTGTATCACCTGCTATTAATTTACCATTGTTTTGATACCTTTATATTGTATGTGTATATGCATTCATTTATTTATGTATATACTTGTAGTTGTTTTGTTGTCTCAAAGTAATGAAGACAGTGTTTAAAAAATATATATAATTTAGTTTATTTTCTTTTGGAGGTTGCTTTTGTTTGTTGTTTTGGCCAGTGGCCATCCTGAGGACATTCCCCTTACTACTTTTCTATGTACAATAAATCTATTTAATTAAATCCATCAAGAGAGTGAATGTTTGGTTGGCATAGCAGATATTTTTCTTTTTGAAAATCTGACACCCAGTTAACCCAGTTCTTTTTATTATACACTTTAGTTCTATTTTCCCCTAAGCTTGTGGCATAATAGTTGGTCAGAGAACCACTTCACATGAAGTAATTCAACGCTTCACGTGTTGTCATGTCTGGTGATACACTTTAAATGCTGATCTATGCAAATCCTTACAGTTCCCCAATGCTAATAATAGAATTCTGTGTGTGAGTTATGAATTTTGAGTCAATCCAAACAAACAAACAAACAAACATAGCCATAACTTCATCAGACACCTGCAGATTACCAGGAAACCCATTTATCAGTCTGCACCATGTGTCTCTGGCTCCCTGCAAATGCTACATGCGGGTTGAGGGTTTCCATAAAAATGAGTTTGAGCTCACATCCCTGATTTAATTTCTCCTCACATTTCATAGCATTTTGTCAACAAAATTACTAGCTTTGTCTGTAGTTTTACTGAAGGGGTGTTCATAAGACTGATGTGACACCTTTATAATCATGACGTGACACATGAATATGAAGATTTGATGCATGCTTATGACAACTGTGCTCAAGTGTCATTAGCTCAATTATGTAATTTTAAATGCAAAGATGACCTTATTTGAGATGTCTTTGTTGTGACAACTTGACAAACAAATACTTCCTAACCTGTCTTTGTCTTTGTCATGACAACTTGACATTGCGAAGACAAAATACTGTAACTTGTCATAACCATAATTGTCATGATACCATTATAATTGTGTCATGAATAGTTTTCTAGCTTTATTATGTGGGCAAATAATAATTTTATAGTAAAATAATTTTATAACAGCGGCAATAATATTTAATGACATTTAATGACTTTTTAATCACAAATTCAGTTTGTACCTCTGTAGTTGATGTGAAGAAAAATATTAATGATGCTTTTATAAAATCCATGACACAATTATAATGGCATCATGACAGTCATGTTTATGATAGATTTATGACAAGCTATGTTGTCTTGATAATGTCAAGTTGTCGTTACAAAAACATGCTTTGATTTATTTGGTTATGTCAAGTTGTCACAACAAAGACATATCAAATTGCATTTAAAATTACATAACTGAGTGAGGCGTCACGGCGGGCGCAGTGTGTAGCACGAACGCTTCACAGCAAGAAGATCACTGGTTCGAGCCCCAGCTGGGTCAGTTGGCATTTCTGTGTGGAGTTTGCATGTTCTCCCCTTGTTCGCGTGGGTTTCCTCCGGGTGTCCAAAGACATGCGGTACAGGTGAATTGAACAAGCTAAATTGGCTGTAAAGTATGAGTGTGAATGCAAGAGTGTATGGGTGTTTCCCAGTGTTGTGTTGCGGCTGGAAGGGCATCCGCTGCGTAAAAAAAACATGTGCTGGATAAGTTGGCAGTTCATTTGGCTGTGGCGACCCCTGATGAATAAAGGGACTAAGCCGAAAAGAAAATGAATGAATTACTGAATAAATGACACTTAACTCACTTGTCATAAAGATGCATAATTTCTCCTTTATATTTTAATGGTTTCATGACAGTCTTATGAACGTCCCCTGCAAGTAAAATGTTACCTTTTATTTTCTTAACAAGCAATCAATACATTATTGTCCCCTTAAGCCAAACTCTGCAATACCCCAGGGTTTGATACCTGGCACAGGGCACATCCTCCACCGCCTCTAGAAGACAAGGGATATTAATCCAAAGCTCGGCCAGGGCAACACAGACTGTGAGAGAAAGGAAAAGATGAAATTTTAATTTCTGTGACACTGCTGGGACTGTGGGCTAATTTATTCCGTAATTTCTCCAATGATATTGCAAAGACAGATAATGAAGTGTGGGCATTATGTGATCAGTGAGATATAAGTCGGATTTAAGAATGTCCGTTAATGCATGTCTGTCCAAATTTGGCATGTTTCAATCAGAGGTTCAAATTGCTCTATGAAAAAAAAAAAAAGTGGAGCGGCATCAGAGCGCTTTTCCGAGTGGGCCGTGCACATGTTCATGACAAGTGAAACAAATAAAAGAAAAGCAGAAACATTCTGGCATATCTCAAGACAATCAGTGATGTTAAGGTCAAATGGTGGCCAATTTATGTGGGAAAATGCCAAGCCGTCTTTCATAATTTGAGCCAGATGAATCTTTGCATTTTCATCCTGGGATATGGCAATGAGATATGTCTTCTGACATGCTTGTTTAAGAAATAACACACTGCATCGGTTAGAGTTAGAAGAATAATTGGCAAGCATATAACAAGCCAGAATGAACTGCAATAAACATTCAAGAATAGAATCTTAAGTATTTACTTATTTGAAAAGGGCAGTTCCTTGGCAGTTTGCATATTGTGATATATAAAATGGTATACTATATGAAGCAAATGGCATATGAAACTTTTTTTAAAGACCGCGTGAACAGGAGGTTGCTGAGACTTTTATTTTAGTATGTGGATGTACTTCCAGCTGAAACTGAATATTGAGTAGTGGATATGGCTTTTTTTTATTTTGCGCTAAGAATATTTTGTTATATTCAATATTCAGAATATGTGGTTGCTATGGAAGCCATCAGGTTGAAATCAACAGAGAAGGACCACCACTCCAAATGCAGAAACACATCTTTGGTCTTTGATTGAAAATTTGATTGAAACTAACTGGTAACAGCGGAAAAGCCGTCCACACGCAGGTAAGCGGTCAGCTGATAAGTGCAAAAAGGAACAGCGTCATACTGCCCCATAACATTCATTTTAAAGATGAAATTCAGTCATATGTTCCTCTGGCTACATAATTTGCGATCTGCAGAAATGTATATAGGGGTACGTTTTCAGAATGAGCCTATGTTTCTACAGTATGTATATATATATTAAAACATATCACAGTTTCGTCAATTTGGAACTAATTGTATTATTGATGCACATACTCGAAAATGCTGCTGTTTTGAAGAGCCCAGGTTTAAATCCAGCTCAGGTCATGTCCCGGTTCAACTCTTTATATCTTAAAGCCTATAAATCCCATCAAAAAAGAAAAGTGCGTTGTAAGTGCTGAACTCCTGTGAAGTGAATGCAACCGCTGAACTTTTACCTCTCAGACGTATTCTCTATTATCCATATCACATGCTCCTGTTTCCAAGGTAACTGAAATTAATTCAGTTCAACATTGATCCAAAGTCATATTTATTTATTTGCCTCTTCCACAGAGCATCTCTGTTGAGCAATGTTAAACACCCAAGAAAGGAATTAGTCGATTGATCGAGAAGCATTGTTATCCCTTTCAAATCAAGGCATTGCTGCAATGTAGTGAACTCCAATGTTGGTCTCTGCGAGTTTCTGGTACACACTGAGGCAAGGGAAATCCCTCCTATATCTTCAGATTCGGTCCTCAGTGGAATACACAATCGAACCCTGAGATGGCCTTTGCTGCATTACATTTTACCTGGTTGGAATAAGGTCCAGAAGAAACACTACTCTGCACTTGCTCTGTCATCCATCTTGAACTGAAATGTGTCAGAGCACAGTTCACAGTGCAATTTACAAATTCACTAGCTCATTCGATGTTGTTATATCCATAAAACATGGGTCTCAAACTCAAGTCAGTCTCAATCATGAGTCCAAGAGTCTGTCTGTGATAAGCTCAATCTAGTCTATATTGAGTCCAAATGCTTCTTTATAAATGGTCTGAGGTTACCACTAGGAGTTTCTTACCACTACGAGTTCATTTCGAGTTCATTCTTTTGCTAAGAATTTCCTATATCTCCACAATTAAAAGATATAGTCATATTGCTGGCAACAGCCATTTTATGATAGTTTCTATGATAGTTTAGTACAGTATTTACTACTCCTAACATTTCAGTGATTTAAGAGCTAGTATCAGCACTAAAACACTTTGTGAAATATACTTTCAGCAAAAGTTTGGGAGTACTAAATTTAGGACTGACACGCCCATTATTTTAAAGAATTGAACCTAAATCATCAAGTTAGGAGCTACTTTCAGCTTCAAGATGTTTTGTGAATACGGCCCAAGGGGCCTACAAGTCGAATACCACCCAAAGAGGAGTCTAATCCATCCCAGAAGATGATTCAAACAATGACAAAAAGTAATAAATAAAATCGTATTACAATGCAATATTTTATTTGATATGCAACAGACAGCGTAGGTTGGAAAACAATAAACAGGAGAGTGTGACAAAAATATCTGCAATAATATCTGTTATAATGATGTTATTGTGCAAGAAATGTACTGTTTAAAAATGTTGCACTAAAAAGTATTTTCTGTTTTTCTGTTTCCCCTTTACAATCAAAAAATCTTCCAAAATAAGTAAAAAGTTGCATGTCTCAGTGCAGCACTGCAGTGTTCTGTTCCTGAATAAATCCATTTTTAACAAATGCTTGTTTATTTTGTGATGCAGACAAAACAAGATGAAGATCTTTTCAAGAAACATTTTGGGCCCGTACACCCTTCATAAATACGAAGCCTCCACTCTGGAGCCCTTTAGAATAGAACAGCACTTACATCCAATGAAGCTGTCAGGTTGGTTGGCATCATTTTTTTTTCTTGGGTACACAGACATAATTCATTCATTCGTTCATTTTATTTTCGGCTTAGTCCCTTTATTCATGAGGGGTCGCCACAGTGGAATGAACCGCCAACTTATCCAGCATATGTTTTTACACAGCAGATGCCCTTCCAGCTGCAACCCAGTACTGGGATACATCCATACAGACTCAATCACTACGGCCAATTTAGCTTATTTAATTCACCTGTACTGCATATCTTTGGACTGTGGGGGAAACCGGAGCACCCGCAGGAAACCCACGCCAACACGGGGAGAACATGCAAACTCCACACAGAAATGTCAACTGACCCAGCCGGGGCTCTAACCAGCGACCTTCTTGCTGTGAGGCGACAGCGCTACTCACTGCGCCACCGTGTCGCCCACAGGCATATTTTTAAAACCTTATTTTTACCATTGACTAAAAGCCAGTGTGGTCCAAAACAGTACTGATCAAGCCGCACACGTTTTCTCTCACACTTTACAATAAGTTTACATTAGTTAATTTAGCTAATGTATTGATGATAACATGAACTAAGAATGAACCATACTTGTACAGCCTTTATTAATAAAAATTGAACATTTACTAATGTGTTATTAAAATCCAAAATTGCGCTTGTTATTAACATTAGTTATTACACGGTTTTCTGTAATACTCGATTCTGATTGGTCAGGTATGTTATGCCCAGATAACGCTAAATAACACAGGCTCATCTAGGAAATTCATATCTCCTTGACCGTTAGTGAATAGGCCTACGTTCACATCCATATATTACATCCACATTCTTGTGTCTGCTATTTTGTTATGCCACTGTTTTTGACGTTTTGACACCATCTTGTGAATGAAAATACGTAGGTTAGCTATTAATAAACAAAATAATAAACTATTACAGCTCAGAACAATGTTTTGTGTCTAGTTTTTATGTTTTGTGGCAAGTAGGCTTGAAATAAATGAGATAAAGTACATCCAGGGTGGTTGTTTTCACAGAATAAAACCCTTCAGTCTTATACAATTATATTGTGAGTTAACATAAACTAACAATGACCAACTTTATTATCTCACATTAACAATCATGAATAAATACTGTAATAAATGTATTGTTCATTGTTTGTTTATGTTAAAAAATACATGAACAAGCATTAACTAATCCAACCTTACTGTAAATCGTTACCATAGGTTTTTTTTTATTAGAAAGTAATGTACATTTGGACTGACATAAAAATATTTAATAATTAAAAATATATGTATTTATTTGTTTGCTGGCTTTTTTTGTCACACAGTAGTGTTTTTATAATTTAGTTGATATATATACACATAAGTTGTATCTGGCCTTTTAAAAAGACTTCCTTATCAGTGTCTCACTTATTTTAGTATATTTGCTTTTAAAGGAACCATGGTAACCAGTCAGCAAACAGGAGCTGGACTCTTTTCGCACCATTAGGTTTTAAATATAATAGCATGAGTGGACGAAATAATCTATAAAACTACCTATATATATGGCCACTTTTACATCAGTTCCACTAATTATTCCTCTTTCAGGTATTTCCCCTTTTGAAAGCAGTGGAGACATCAAATATCTGGTTTCTTTTTGTTAGCTACAGGTCATCTGTCCTTATTCCTGCCATTTACAGAGCTCCAGTAATCCGTTTCAAAACAATCTCAAGAATCACACAATTGTCTTTGCCTGTGCACTGTGCTCTTTAATGAGAGGTAATAACCTGGTAAAATAAAGCACCGCATTGTCCAGCTCAGTGGTTATTGGAATTCCGTTCAGCTTTTAATGAAAACCCCATTGAACATGTTGCCGACTGGGTTCATTAAGGCAGCAAACCCTCAGTATCCCA
>CAIGQV010016735.1:27020516-27050905 GCA_903798115.1 Danio jaintianensis
ATCTATCTATCTATCTATCTATCTATCTATCTATCTATCTATCTATCTATCTATCTATCAACACCATATTATCAACAGAGCCATTTTTAAAACTATATTCTGCCTCATGAAAAGGAATAAATGTAGTTGATGTTACCTGGCATTGCTGTTCATTTCAGCTGACAATAGCAGTGAGTTGTGTGTATAAGTATGTATAAGTGAAAAACTTTACTTATATCTTTGGTATCTGCAATGGCAATGTCATTTGAAGAAATACTTGAAAAACGTTCCACCAATGTTCAGAAATATCTTTAGAACAGTGTGCAGACTTTATGCTTTCAAGATGGATGCTAATACCAAGAGAAAATAGAGTTTCGAATGGAGATGTTCTTGTTTTGTCAAGTTGCATCACTCACTCACTTATTTTTTTTTTTTTGCCAAACACTTTTCACCTGAAATATTTTCTTGAAGCACTCCCTGATATCTAGGCAATATTTCAAGAATCTAATTAAATTCTCTGATGTCACATGACATGCAAATAAATTAAATATCAAATCATTTTAATCACTTATTGCTTATATTTGAAACTGTATATTATGCATAATTTAATATAATTTAAAAAAAATTGTATTATAACTTTTCATCAGCTCTCAAGCTGCCAGCAGTTTCCTCACACACTCCAGTTTAAATCCCTGAAATAGGAACCGTGCATGATTAAACTATCCAACAACCACTCTGGAGTAAAACTGAAACAATGCTTTATTCCTGCATGCCATCCTTCAACAGCCACTTTGTCTTGGACTAAAAGCCCCCCCAGAATAAGAGAAATGGGAAGGGAATTAAGGTATGTCACTGATGCATTAAGATCGGAGCGGAGATAGATGTAATTTCACATTTGGAGAATCCTTGCGCAGAGGCAATTATCAAATGACATTAGGATGTGACAGACTGCGGGGGTTATCAAGAGGTCCTCAGCCCTGCAAGACTGTTCTAACTCTGCTCGGTTCATCTGAGGACCTAGAGCTGAACCCAGTGCACCTCCATCAGCCAGTCTTTACACATTCACAGAAGACTTTGTGATTAAGAGATAAGAGCAGAGAAACTTTGGAGGTCAAACTTTGAGTCCAAATGGCCTAAGATGAGGAAGTCAATGAAAAATTGTAGAAATAATGGGTAACGTCTTAAATTAGAGCTTGCAAGCTACTTAGTGAGTAAAATAAATTCACAGCGTATACTTTATAATAAATGTGCACCAATACTGTGTGAGCATGCATGTTTAAGGGAATCAAGGGCTAAAAAGCATCACTTTAATTTAGAGTCTGCTATGATTTCGTTTTGAATTAAACACTGTAAAAAATATCCCTAAATAAGCAGTTTTGCGTATTTTATGATTCATGTTTTTATTTTAGATTTTTCCCTGTTTATTTATGCTTTTCAGTTATGCTTTTTATAGGACCTTGATCTTTCTTCCAACAACTTTTAACCTTGAAAAGTTAGAAAAAGTTACTTTTATTAACATTTTTAATAGTTTAAAGTGATATATTGTCTGGGTTGGTGTTGTATTTTACGGTACAAAAAAAATTGTAATAAACTGCCAGTACAAAATGTCAATAAGAGTCACTTTGTTAAACTGTAGAGTTGATTTTTCAACATCAAAAAATCGACAGAGCAGAGATCAAGGTCCCACAATGCAATTTACAATTGCAAATAAACGGAAAACAAAATACAAAATGTATTGCACCATCTCCAACTCTTATCACCATCATCACATAAAAAACATGTTCTGATATTCAGTTTGCATGTCATACTCTTAAAGTCCCCGTGAACCGAAAACTACGATCGTTATTCTTTCCGTAATGTGACGCAGTCGGAATTTTAAATAAGCAAACAGTGGGCGTGGCTTGTTTTTTCTACCGCTGGCTGAATGGACGTAGTAAAGTAGGCATTTCATTCAGAAAGGTCGGGAAAGGGGTTTTAGAAGAGTTATTACAACCTAACAGACACCTTGTGCTCACCATTTCTGTTGGTTGTCATAACTGACAGTTGGAGCAGCGTTAGCCACATCCAATACCTCAAAATCACATCATCAGATAAATTAACTGAAAACAGACAGGAAGTGCATTTTCAGATTTCAATTAAAGATTAGAAGGGCAAACCATTTTTTTTTTTGTTAATGGCATGCACAGATGAATTATTCACCACAAAACTAGCAATGTGAGCTAACAAAATCATACAATTAGTTATGATTTCTTGGGGACTTTAAAGTGCAATGTAGCTAAAAACGTCCTGGTTACGTCCGTAACCCACGTTCCCCGAATAAGGGAACGGAGACGTGCGTCTGTTGAACAGACTATGGGAGTGCGTCAGACGACCAATCACTCTGAAGAGTAAGAAAACAGGCCAATGAAATGCCAAATTGCATTGACAGAGCTCTGCTCCACAGCTGGCAGCAATGAGCTATCAGCTATATAAGCTGCACGCTGTGGAGTGAGCCTCAGAATTTGCCTGCTGAAGAGCCGATCACTCAGCTAATCAGCTGGAGACTCAGCTGCTGTGGCAGTGGAGACGCACGTCTCCGTTCCCTTATTCGGGGAACGTGGGTTACGGACGTAACCAGGATGTTCCCCTTCATACGGGAACTTCAACGTGCATCTGTTGAACAGACTATGGGAGACTGTGTGGAAAACGCCACTGCAGCTAAGCCCGTCACACTCCTGATGTGAAGTTTGCCAAGCATAGCGTGAGCGCACAAGCATCACCAGGAGCGCAACCTTCCAACGTCACTTAGGCCCTTAATTACCATTACATGGGAATAATATAATTTAGATCGGGGGTCGTAAATGTGCTTTTACCTAGCTAATATAGACTAGGGATTTTAGAATTACGATAGTACGTTGGGAAAGCGTGCCAGTCCCCGAAGGGGGAGGACGCTGCGGAGCCACCTGCTACCCAAGAGGGGAGACTTGATGGTAATAGAGCATATGGACTAGCCCTGATGAGGGGGAGTACTACATATGATAAGCTGGTTAGCGGGTAGGGAAGACACGGGTCCGCCTGGTCAGGGGGAACACTCCGTGGCTGAAATAAGCATATGGGGTCACCCCAGGGGGGGGACCGCGCCAAGCTGGCACCGAACCTCAGCATGTGGGTAGACCAATTGGGCATACAGACATCACACTGAGCCAAGCGCCCGACTCCTCCGCTGAGTCGGGTGCTGGGGGCCTCGGAGGAATTCTCTAGGGTTTGCCAAGTGGGAAACTTACTAGTAGAATAAAAAATGTGCACGTATCTCCGGGTTAGGGAGCATGGCACGGCAAGCGTTTGTTAACACCGAGCTTAGTTTCCCTCCGATTGACTGGGGTTACCCAGTAATCGGGTGGAAACCGGCTCCACTCGAAGATTATAGAATCTCGCGAATTTGTTAGCCCAGCCCGCAGCTCTACAGATATATGTGAGAGAGACACGGCGTGCTAACGCCCAGGAGGAGGCGACACTTCTAGTAGAGTGTGCTCTCACGTTTGCGGGACGCGGCTCGCCCTGGCATTGGTAAGCAAGGGCGATGGCATCAACTATCCAGTGGGCCAACCTCTGTTTTGATACGGCACTTCCCTTCTGCCGACCACCATAACTGATAAAGATCTGTTCACAAGATCTTAAGTTTTGCGCTCGTTCCACGTAAAGGCGCAAAGCGCGAACGGGACAAAGCAGTGAGTGGGCTGGGTCTGCCTCCTCCGAAGGCAGCGCTTGCAGGTTCCCCACCTGATCTCTAAATGGGGTGGTAGGAACCTTGGGCACATAGCCGAGCTGGGGTCTCAGGATAACGTGAGAGTAAGCCGGTCCGAATTCTAGGCACGATTCGCTGACCGAAAATGCCTCCAAATCCCCGATTCTCTTGAACGATGCCAACGCGATCAGCAGAGCTGTCTTCATTGACAGAAATTTTAACGATACCGAATCGAGTGGCTCGAATGGATCTCTCTGCAGACCCGCCAGGACTACAGAGAGATCCCAAGAGGGCATGAGAGGGGGGCGGGATGGATTTAATCGCCGCGCGCCTCTGAGGAATCGGATGATTAGGTTATGCTTCCCGAGCGTGTTGCCATCCACCGCATCATGATGAGCAGAGATGGCAGCCACATAAACCTTCAGTGTGGAGGGTGACAGCCTATGCTAGGTCTTCTCGGTGAGAAGCGCACCACTCAGTGAATAGACTCCACTTCAGGGCGTAGGCATGCCTCGTAGAGGGTGCTCTAGCCTGAGTGATGGTGTTAACCACCGCCGCCGGTAAGTCACCTAAGTCTTCCGCGCTCCGTCTATGGACCACACGTGGAGGTTCCAGAGATCTGGGCGCGGGTGCCAATGGGTGCCCCGTCCCTGGGAGAGGAGGTCCTCTCTCAGGGGAATGCGCCAGGGAGGGGCTGTCACGAGGAGTGTGAGTTCAGGAACCCAGGTCCGGTTGGGCCAGAGAGGCGCAACAAACAAGACCTGCTCCTCGTCCTCCCTGACTTTGCACAGAGTCTGCGCGATTAGGCTCACTGGGGGAAACGCATATTTGCGCATACCCGGTGGCCAGCTGTGAGCCAGCGCATCCGTGCCGAGGGGGGCCTCGGTCAGGGAAGAAAACAACTGGCAATGGGTGTTTTCGAGAGAAGCAAACAGGTCGACCTGGGCTTTCCCGAATCGCTCCCATATCAGCTGGACCGTACCGGGGTGGAGTCTCCATTCTCCTCGGAGCGTTTGCTGCCGTGAGAGCACATCGGCTGCACGGTTGAGCTCGCCCGGGATATGAATGGCACGCAGCGAACTCAGCCGCGTATGACTCCAGAGGAGCAGACAGCGAGCGAGCTGAGACATGCGACGAGAACGTATACCTCCCATACGGTTGATATAAGCTACCGTTGCCATGCTGTCTGTCCTGACCAGCACATGCTTCTGCTTTAACACCGGTAAAAAGCGGCGGAGAGCAAGAAACACTGCCAACAGCTCTAGGCAGTTGATATGCCAACGCAGACGGGGTCCGAACCACGAACCCGCAGCTGCATGCTCGTTGCACACGGCCCCCCAGCCCATGCTGGAGGCATCTGTCGATACGACAACATGTCTGGATACTTGCCCTAGGGGCACCCCGGCCCGTAGAAAAGCAAGATCCGTCCAGGGACTGAAGGTGCGGTGACACAGCGGAGTGATAAGCACCCGGTGCGCGCCCGCGCGCCATGCCCGTCTGAGAACTCGATCGTGAAGCCAGCGCTGAAGTGGTCTCATATGAAGCAAACCGAGCAGCGTAACAGCGGCTGCGGATGCCATATGCCCCAGGAGCCTCTGAAAATATTTCAGTGGAACCACTATGTTCCTGTTGAGCGTGCTCAGACAGGAAAGCACTAGCCTGGCGCGCTCCTCCGAGAGGCGCGCTACCATAGCGATCGAGTCCAGCTCCAGCCCGAGAAAAGAGATCCTCTGCACTAGGCAATGTTTGCTCTTCTCTCGGTTGACCCGAAGCCCCAACTGGTCGAGGTGCCGAAGCACCCTGTCCCTGTGCATAATCAATTGATCGCGAGACGAGGCTAGAATCAGCCAGTCGTCGAGATAATTGAGAATGCGGATGCCCGCAAGCCGAAGCGGCGCTATGGCACCCTCCGCGAGCTTGGTGAAAACCCGCGGAGACAGAGAGAGCCCAAAGGGGAGGACTTTGTACTGCCATGCTCGTCCTTCGAACGCAAACCGGAGAAATGGACGGTGGCGTGGAAGAATGGAGACATGAAAATACGCATCCTTCAGGTCTATAGCTGCAAACCAATCCCGAGGACGGACGCACTGGAGTATGCGCTTCTGCGTGAGCATCCTGAACGGCATTTTGTGTAAATGACAGTTCAGTCTGCGCAGATCTAGGATTGGTCTTAACCCTCCGCTCTTTTTTGGCACGATGAAGTACAGGCTGTAAAACCCACATTTCATCTCGGCTGGAGGGACCTGCTCGATTGCATCCTTCGCCAGGAGGACAGCAATCTCCTCTCGCAAGACAGGGGCGCTCTCGGGGGAAACCCTCGTAGTATGAACACCCGTGAACCTAGGAGGGCGGATAGCGAATTGAATCGCATAGCCGAGTCTGATCGTTCGCATGTGCCACCGCGACGGACTGGGCAGCGCTAACCAGGCTGGCAGAGCCCGCGCTAATGGCACCATCGGACTGATCAATGACATGCCAACAGAGGGGCAGCTCGTGAGGGGAGTGCTCACCCCGGGAAGCAGAGCGGCCCGAGGAAGAGCTGAAAATAAGAGAGAGTCTCTTACCTTCCTCCCTGGATCCCGCGATGAGGCTGGAGTGAGAGAAAGGAGCCCGTCCTCTTGCACTCCGTGAGCCTGTGGCGAAGGGGCCCGGCGCTGCGAGCTGGAAGGCGGAGCGTCCCAGACTGGCAGGGCTCAGGTTTGCAGATCCGGAGAGAGGGAAATTTGCTCTTTTTTTGACAATTTGGGTACCGCTGGCCTGGAGGCCAGCAGTGGTGTTTTTAAAGTCTTTGCTGACTGTAGGTGTCCTCGGCCCTCCACCGAGGAAAGAGCAGGTTCCCTCTTCTTCGGATGGCCCGTCTCAGGGACGCTTCGCGGTCCGTTTACCGGACTTAACGGCGCCCTGGGGCGGTGGCGTCACGATCCCATGGGAGGCTCGGCGTTGCCGCTTAGCCGGTGGAGCGGGCAGCGGGAGCGGAGCAGGTTTTGGAGCCGCGGGTGGACGGCCTCGGCGAGGGGCAGCCAAGGTGGATGGGGCAGCGGGGAGAGCAGTTTTCCGAGCCCGCTGATAGATGACCTCCCCCATCGCCTGGGACTGCTCCTTCACCGCCGAGAACTCCTGGGTAAAGTCCCCGACGGTGTCGCCGAACAGGCCAGCCTGGGATATGAGAGCGTTAAGAAAGCGAGCTTTGTCAACATCTCTCATATCGGCCAGGTTTAGCCAGAGGTGGCGTTCCTGGACCACTAATGTGGCCATCGTCTTCCCCAGGGCACGAGCAGCCGATTTGGTGGTCATGAGAGCATAATCGGTTGCCGTGCGGAGCTCATGCATTAAGCCCGGGGAAGAACCACCTTCCTGCAGCTCAGCCAACTTCTCAGCTTGGTAGCGTTGATAGGTGGCCATAGCGTGCAGAGCGGATGCAGCCTGTCCCGCAGCAGTGTAGGCTCTGGCCGTGAGAGACTCAGATAACCTACATGCTTTGGAAGGGAGTCTGGGTGGACGTCTCCAGGTGGAGGCGCCCCGCGGGCAAAGATTGACTGCGATAGCGCCCTCCACCTGGGGAATCGCCTCATAACCCCTGGCTGCTCCACTATCAAGGATGGTGAGAGCGGGAGCGCACGAGGACCGGGCAGAGAAAGGTGCCCTCCATGCCTGCGTGAGCTCACTGTGTACTTCCGGGAAGAAAGGGACGGGGGGTTTGGAGGGTCTTGCCCTTCTAGCCCCCACGTAACACCCATCTTCAGTCTTGTGAGAGGGTCTAAAGCAAATAAATTCTGAGGCTCACTCCACAGCGTGCAGCTTATATAGCCCTGATAGCTCATTGCTGCCAGCTGTGGAGCAGAGCTCTGCCAATGCAATTTGGCATTTCATTGGCCCGTTTTCTTACTCTTCAGAGTGATTGGTCGTCTGATGCACTCCCATAGTCTGTTCAACAGACGCACGTTGAAGTTCCCGTATGAAGGGGAACAACCTATACGTCTTTTCATCAATTCTCACAGTGTTGGGGCTAACGCATTATAATGTAATGTGAGTTATGTAATCAGATTACTTTTTTTTTCTCAAGTAACTAATAAAGTAACGTGTTACTTTTTCATTATCATGAAAATATCTACTTTTTTCAGAAAAGTAACGCCAGTTACTTTGTTATCTCATTTAATGACTGATGTGAAAAGATAGAAAGATTGAAAATACGGGAGAAATACGGGAAAATACCTTTACGGGATGATAGTGGGATAGAACTGTAAAATATGGGAGAATCTCGGGAAAAACGGGAGGGTTGACAGGTATGCTCTATATCAGTTGCATCGACAAAAAAAAAGGATCTTTGGGAAAAGAAAAAAAAAAAAAGAGTCTCAGGTTCTGGTTCAGCCTGACAGAGGCCACCAGCATTCAAGGCTGGACAGAGATGAGACACAAAGACAGACAGGGGGAACTAAAACAACAACCAAAAAAAAAAAAAAAAAAACTAAAACTGTTGAAAATATAAGCAAAGAGAAATTAAATTGGATTTAACTTACTGAAACAAGAAATAAATCCAATAAAAAGGAACTAAACACTTAAAGCTACTAAATAAAACAAGATAAATAGAATAACTTAAACAAGCAAACTTGATAATGGATAAGCCAGACGAGGAAGACACTTAAAGCCTAATGAAAAAGACAAACATTAGACAAAGCACAAAGACAGAACAAACAGTAACACAGCAAGAAGCAGGAGCACAGTCAAGAACCATGTAATAACATGTAACAATGAACAGACAAAGACATGAGGGAAGAGAGTACAATATAAAGAGAGGGAAGAACATGAGGACCAGGTGTAGACACTGAGACTAACGAGAACTAGATGAGGGCTAAACAAGAGGGCGTGGCATCTGGAAACAAGGAGGGAGGAACAGAGGAGCACATGGTGAACACAAACACAGGTTGAGCCGTGTGCTCAGACACAAGATAAACATAGACACATAGAACATAGACAACACAGAAATGACAGACAAGGAAGAGCTCTGACAAGTAGCTAAATCAACTATTTTTTATTCATGAGCAAGCATTTAGTGAAACATTAGTTTAGAATATTAGTCTATTGTTATATCCTCTGACTTATTCTCAGACTGGCATGTGTATTTGGCCAGCACAAGACTGGGATGGGATGTTTAAAAATATAGTCAAATATCTATATTGATGAATGTGATCTGCTCCTTATTAGAAACACAGTCTATTTTTAGAGATCACTTCAAATTGCAGTCAAATTAATAAACTCGGAAATACAAATAAAATAAAAATAAAATACAAATAAATAAAGTGTATATATATATATATATATAGAAGCACTAGAAAAGGCATACACACATTTAACCTTCGACCACACGTAATTCTCTGCTTGGGCTCATACAGTAGATGAATCCTTACATAAGCAACACAATTTGTAACTTTTTTTAAATAATGCAAGATTGTAATATAATACGTTTATTAGAATTAGACGAATTTGTAGATTTGTCGTTACGCGAAATGAAAAATAGGCAAGGCAAAAAAATGGGGAAAGCTAATTTAAACATCTCTCTATTGTTTCCCCAAACCTTTCATACTGTTCCCTCATTTTACATGCAGTATAAGTGCTGTATTATTATAATAGACATATATGCTGTCAATGTGGTTTACTTGTGAGCTACAAAGTTACCAAGTTTTGTTTTCTGGCCCTTTTGTTGTTAAAACAATTAATTGCATAGAGTCATTCCAGTAATGTTGGGTTTATCCATTATGAGGATTATAACATTAAAAAGAAGGACTAGGCAATACCTAAAACTGGCATAGTGCAGTGGCAAGGCTACATAAAGTGCAAGGAAATAATTGTATTTTTCTAGGAAACAAAACAAAGCCTGCATTAGTGGCAAAGTATAAGTTAAAGAATAAGTAATAAAGAACACTGGTGGATTAGTGGTAATCTTCCAGTTGAGTACGTCCATTATTTGGCAAATAGTAAATGCAAGAGCTGTCAGTCTTAGCTATCAATTCCAACTCAATATTACCATTGCACAACATCTAGTTTCTGAATTGTTTGAACCTCCGATCATTTTCAAACAAAAGCATTGCATCATCATCATCATCATCATCATTGTGATATGATCAGATCCTGGATGTCGTATAGCTGTAGCAAAGCAGTGGGATGTCACTCTATAAGGATTATCTCAAGGTCTGTGTGTCATTCTATGTTGTGTGTGGGCTTGTTTGAATTTAGAACATCTGCTTTAAATAAATATGTAATATGTAAACGTCTAATTTAGTGGCTAATTCAAATGAATTTGTACAATCTCATTTGTACATTTAGTACGATTGGTTCATTCCCCCAGGGTTGGGGGCACACTTCCTTTTAAAAATCCTACATTTTTGTACAAATTAAATTATATAAATTTGTATAAATTAGACAATACATAAAATAGTTATGTTTCCTTGAGATCAGGCTAGATTGACTATGGGCTACTAATGTTGAAGCTGCAAACCAAAATGCAGCCCAATAGCTGCAAATGCTGTGTACAATTATGATATATTTTCAACAATATATGACACAAGACCATCTGTTACATCTGTTACAACATCTCAATTTAGTCACATTTTTATTTCATTATTTATTTATTTCATTTTTATTATATAAGGCATATATTTTCTGCTTATATTTTGGCATTTGTAACTGTCAAAATTTCAATCCCCATATTTCAATCCCCATAGTTTATTTCATGAATTGTAAAATGATGTACTTTAGTTTGAGAGTAAGCGCTGAGGTCCACCCTCACTTTAATGGGTGAATAAATTTTAAAATGTCTGGGATCACTTGCATGTGGTTACTGAAAATTGAAACGTGTGAACATATAAAAGTGGTAATTTAGAACATTTAACACATTAAAGTGGCATAAATTTTGTTAACTCTTGAAGTAATTAAATGTGAAAAGAGGAATGCCCAGTATGTTTAGAGTGTGTGTGCGCGTGTGTGTGCATGCGTGTGTGCGTGTGTGTGTGTGCGTGTGTGTGTGTGTGTTTGTGTGTGCGTGCACGCTTGAGTGTGATTTGGGAGCAGTCGTAATGAATTTGTAACTATACAATCTGCTAAATGACATATTCAGTTATTATCCATTGATATCAGATATGTTTTATCTGTCTCTGTCAGCATGTTTAATGAACGGGTGTCTTATGAATCTGCATAACCTGTCATCACTCATTACGACGAGCCATCATCGCCCTCTAAGTGAAGACAGCAGCTCTTGTAAGAGGGACAGATGAAGTGATTCAATATGATCTGACAGAACAAACAAGAGGACTAATGACGAGAATGACTCTGAACACAGTCCTTGGCTCTTGTCGTCTGCTTGTTCTCCAAAATAATCATATCATTATTCATTTATTTATTTATTTGATTGTTGGTACCATGATAATAAGTCTGTTTAACAAGCATTTTCTAGATGGGTACTGTCCATAAAATTCTTCAATGAGGCCTGTTTCAGAAAAAAAAAAAAAAAACATATTTATTTGGTGGCCATTTTTTAAGTATACGGTGAAATCAATCAGTTAATCAATCAACCAATTAATAGGCTGGAAAATATGAATACACATACACACATGACGTTGTTTCTGTTTGCATTACTACATGGGCATTCAATGCAAAGTAGTTATAAGTTTTAAAGTGATAGTTTACTGTTGCTGTGGCCTTTTAGAAATTACACTTCCCTAAAACACAGTGTTCAGACTCAATCGTTTACTTCATTTGTCTGCAGTTCTTCTACAGCTACTGGAGGTGCTGTAACCTTCAAGTAATCCCGAAGACCATAATTGGCTTTTACAGGTGTTTGATTAGACTGGAACCTTGATTTAAGACTGACCTGCACTGTGTAGTTTATACATCAATCACAGAAGAATTGTGTTATTTTACAGTACTAGGCAAGAATTTACAGTTAGATCACATACAGTAACTAATACTAACCATGATTATTACTGTATAACTGCTCATCATGTTAACAATACATCTTCAAAATTAACATAAGTAAGCCTAAAAAAAAATTAGATTAAAAAAGTATTTGTCATTGTTAGGTCATATTGTTATCTTGAACAAAGCAGAAATTATTATTTTGAACTACACTTTAGTTTGATAGTCTGATCAGACTTATCTTTGCATGTCAACATTGGATTTCAAGTATTAGTAGACTGATTTGTTTAGATTAAGGTTAATAGAGTATATTGACATTTATATGAAAAGATTGTTGTAATCAATAGAATATGATGCAGTTACTTTACACTAGTGAAAATTATATTTAAACATTTTTTGAATCAAATGGCAATTTTCTTCTTTAAAAAAAAAGCTTCTTTAGTAGCATCAATTGTTCCATGAAGAACCTGTCATGCCCATGGAACCTCAAACAAAAGGTTCTTTGCAATGAAAAAAAAGTTATTTAGATCATGAAATTATTCTTCACACTCTTCACTAAACCTTTAATTAAAGTGCTCTTTGGGGAACAAAAAAATGGTATTATCTATGGCATCATTGTGAAAAGCCCCCTTTTAATTATTCCTGACATCTTTATTTTTAGCTGTGTGTATCTTTATAATATAAAATAAATATTATCTCAAACTGTTTTGTCATTTTACATAATTACAGCACAATAATACACAACTGCACAATGACACTCTTTATATGATCAGGATTTTTAAAAAGTAATCATTGCTTTATTTTTTATGAAGGGCAGCAAAGAGATTTGTGTTATTTAAAATGTGTCTTAAAAGAAATGAATGTTTTTGTCAATTTACATGTACAATGTCTCTTTTTACATGAGTATAATGTCAAATTGGTAATAATTGTTTTTTGTTTGTTTGTTGGCATTTCACTGTTAAGAAAAATAAACATATTGATCTGCAAAAGGCAAAATCAATAGACAATGGAGCATGATATACATACAAAGTTTTAAAGTGTCTTTCAAAGAAAGAAAGAAAGAAAGAAAGAAAGAAAGAAAGAAAGAAAGAAAGAAACTTGTTTGTTTTAATAGAAATTGGTCCCTGAGAAATAAAACTGGCCATAGTTGAATAAACACCCTAATACCTCGAAGTTAGCAGTCCAAATGGGTCAATGTTCCTTTTTAAGGTGATGTAGCTTCTGTTGTACTAATGTCACTTAGGGAAATTACAAAAATAAAGCATATTTTTATACGCCACTTACACTCACAAACTGTTGATCACAAACACACTGTTAAGCTTACTCTTTTTCAGCTGCTTCATCATATAAAGTATGTTCTAGTAAGTCAAGAATACAGCACTTATAGATCTATTTATAAACTGCTTACTATTGTCTATTAAGCGTAAAAAATTAATAAAATAAAAACCTATAAACAATTATCGCAAATAAAATAACAGCTGTGGTTGCTGTAATTTAACAGTTAAAAATATGGTAGAAATATGGTAGGAACGTACAAGGTAAATATTCTATGGTACCATATTTTGTACATTTCTTTATCATACACCAATGTTTTGATGTACTAAGATCTACACTTTACTTTTACTTTACTAAGATCAACTTAAATTTGTTACACAGACAAAAAAAAACTACAACAGCAACAACCATAAACAGGTGTGGATGAGAAAGCCATATGACAACCTTTAACCTTTAAGAGAAACATAATAAATATATAGGATGCTCAGTGTCATTTACATAACTACTAAACACCATCATGGTAACAAACATTAAATTTAATTAATGCAATAAACATTATTTATCAACATTAGATTAGATTAGATTTAACATAAAACTCTAATGTGCATAACTCAAGAGAAAAAAGCTAAAAAGAACCATGGTAATGTCAATAAAACAGCATAAAATAAAATGTGAATGTGTCATTCAAGGAATTCTGGGAAAGAGAATTACAGTTATTCGCTGTAAATTTTAAGGAAACTTACTGTTATGAATTTTGAATAATGAATTTTTACTGTAGCATTTTTACAGTTTTTCCTGTTGGGAAGAGGTAAAATGTGTAATTTTTACTGTTGATTATCAGTTGGCATTAACCCTTTAGATTAACCCTGTACAAAAAGGTTTCTGGTTTTTATATGGAGTTCTGTGGAGTAAAACGGCAGATTATAGTGTGCATGTGTAGCACGCCCGGTGTTCACATGCATAAATACACTTGCTATGTTTACTATGTTCTGGGAACACACACACTATACTCCATATAAAAGCCAGAAACTACACTTTTTTTGATTGACAGTAAAAATGACAAATTTTACCTCTTCGCAGCAGGGAAAACCACTAACAATCAAGAATGCCTGATTATATGGTGCCATGGCTTTTCAATCAAAAAAATAAGTAAATAATGGAAGTCAATGGGGCTAAAACAGCCACTAACCAGCTAATAGGGAACATTCCCAGAACATTCACTAACGTTCTTTAAAAGTTGTGTAAATGTTAGCACAAAACATTATCAATGAAGCGTTTTTAGAACATTCTCATAACATTGTTAATGTTCTTGTAACGTTGTTAAAAAACTTTCTTAGAACAAAGTTCTTAGAATGTCTTCAGGACGTTATTTGTACTTAATGAATGTTCTCATAATGTTGATAGAAAACGTTCTTAGAACAAAGTTCTTGGAACGTCTTCAGGACGTTATTTGTACTTGATGAACATTCTCATAATGTTGATAGAAAACATTCTTAGAACAAAGTCCTTGGAACGTCTTCAGGACATTATTTGTACTCAGGGATGGGCAGTATTTATGATACATGTATATCAAATACGTATTTCAAATACAAAATAGTATTTTGTCATTTGTATTTGATAGAGTTGATGAAAATGGCTTAATATTTTGTAGCAAAATACTTTAGTGTCTTGTATTTTTGTAGTTTCAGAATACTGTAAAATACTTTGCAAGAAGTCTACAATACATGATGACATCTAAAAAAAATGAGGCCTCTGATTGGTGCTTCTCAGTTATTTGCCTAAGCTTGAGATCAGAACAGAAAACTGATTTATTTTTAAGAAGGTGTGGTCAATGATTGGAGTAAAGGGTAGTAATTTTATCCAAAGTGTATTTTTGAGTTTTTGAAAAATTCCAAAGCATTTTCCCAAAATATGTGTCAAAATAAGATTTGTCACCAAAAATCATTCCATTTGCTGAAACAGAGAAACGTGTGGCCAAATTAAGCCTCAAAATCACCCCAGAGTGGATGAAAACATCCTCAGCAGCACACAAGGGTTAACACATGAAGAATGAACTATTTGCTAACACTTAATAAATTATTGAAAGTGTGCAGCTATCATACATTGTTTTTAATGTATAAAACAACAAACTTTTTCACCAGTTTGAATGTTATACTTCCAAAGAACAATGCTTTTTCTTTTCCTCTCAACTATCTGTTCACCTGTCTATAACTGAAAAAACAAAGATAAAAACATAGAGTGGGTAAAAGAGACTAAGGTCTGGTGGAGGCAAACAGCAGTACTGCAGACGGAGAGTTACTGCATGATGCATGAACACACATCTCATATAACACCCTGATCTCTGGGTAAACACAAATAACTGCACGGCCATAAATGGACCTGGGTGACAGAGAGCGGCGGCTGTGTGATAACATCACAGACTCATCTCAGCCGAGCAAATACAATCACTGGCGCTCAATCAGACCCTCGGCTCGGCCCCTTCACTTTACAGGGACCACGAGACACACACACAGACACACACACACAACATCATACAGAGAGCGGACAGTGGAAAAGGACATCATGACAAATGATAAGCTATTCTCATTCAGCCTCATGTGCACGAGCTAAACAATAATCACCCGTACTTACTCACTGTCATGGGAGCTGAAACGCTGATTGCTGATATTTAATGTTTGTGTGTAATAATAGTTGAAAGATGACCTTTTAGCAACTGCATGTAACTCTATGATGGAAGTAACTATATAAGACTTATTGTGGCTGCCTTTTTTCTGCTTGCTGGACTTTCCTTTCGGTTAATCCTATAGTTTTATTCAGGGTTTATACTCAGCGGTGGAAGCAGACCATAAAAAATAAGAAGAACAATTTTTTTTCCTCCAATTAAATAAACACACTATTTTATGTTTCAATAATGTTTATGTATTCTTTAATATTTTGTATTTGTAAAAAGTAACAATAAAAATCATGTTTATTTCAATCAATGTGTTGGCATCATGTGCCATTAAGCCAATTTGTATATTTTCTTTTTCCTGTAAATATATCAAAATGTTTATTTTATTTTTTTATTATTATTATTATTAGAAATATGCATTGCTTCATTTGGTCAACTGGATTTCTCAATATTTAGATATATTATATTATATATATATATATATACATTAACACTGAGATTCACATATATATATGCCAATGTGTTGGCATATGTAAACATATTAATAATTGCTTATTTGTATATTGTAAAAATAAATTATATCATTGGACAATATTGAATATCAAACAAACTCAAAAAAATTATGTTTTACCAAGTTGGTAATAACAAAGCTATTTATTCTTCTATATTATTATTATTATTATATAGATTATGACATTAACTTAAATTTGGATAGCATACAGCATGTACAATACTTTTATTTCAAGCCTAAATTAAACAATTCAAAATTATGCTTGACATAAAAATGTAGACACGTTATATATCTCTCTGCCATGACTGTGTCTTATCAGTGTGTGCTACTATTTTTATGTAGCAGTAGTCCCTTAAGAGAAGTTTCCCGATTTTAATGAGTCACTTTGCATCAACATACTCATTAAAAGCAATTACAAGAAGCCTTATACATATGTGCATCTTATCAAAAACTCCAGCAGCGATGTAAGTGATTCCCTCTCTCTCTCTCTCTTTGCAGTAATTGGAGGTTATAAAGGATGGGGCGTAGCTACATCTAGTGGTGAGAAATAGCACTCTGGACAAAGACAAGATTAATGATCTGACTTTTCTACAGAGCCTTTGAGCGTTTTTTCCTCTCCTTGATTCATTCCTTATTTATGTCAGGTATTGTTAACTTGACCTCAGTGCGAAAAGGTGACGGAAAAGATCCTGGAAAGGTTACAACAGCATTTAAGTTCTGTGGACAATGAAGAATCGTCCTACTGCTGGGTTTAGGAGCAAAGAGCATGTGAGGTCGAAAACTTTATATTTTATTTTCGTCCTGTTTGTCCAAAGCAAGAGCCTAATTCCCTTGACCCATCTTCCTTTGGCCCGTGTGTGCAGATGGTGAAGGTCAAATAGTCTTATGTGTTGACCTACTTCTAACAAAAGCTCCTGTAATTCACAAAGTGTTGAAAACTGCTGGGTCATGACCCAAAAAAAATTTGTGGCAAGTCTGTTTTAAACAGAGTAAATATAAGGTAAATACAAATGCAGCTGTGTTTTACAGAAAATAAAGCTGTTAAAGTTGCACTGTTAAGAAGGGGGATATATCAGTCACATTATAATTTAGTTCATAAATACATTATTAATCAGTTTCCATACTCAAAAAAAATAAAATGTGTGCAGTTTACATTTGTTTGTTTGCTTTGTGTTAATTAAATTATAGCACTTAAGGCACTTTGGAATATAAGGGCCTGTTTAACATTGTCTTTAACTAAAAATGGAATATGTTTATTGTGTACACATGGAAGAATAAAGAGTTTCTTTTTTTGTTTTAAAAGGCAGACATGATATTTACCTACTTCAGGAGGAAATGGGCATATAAAGCTTTGTCATCATTTCACCAGATCTATGCCATTGCACATGTGCACAACCTCAAGTTTCTGTTTTCATTCCCATCAAGTGTTTACTTGTCCCCTCAGCTGGATTAGAAAAGGTACAGTACCACGCCTTACAATCCAATCACTGAATTCAGATCAACTTAGTCAGACTGATAAGTAATGTTAAATGAACACATTTAGGGAGAAACATGCACAGATGTTTTGACAAGGCTAATTTATCATTGACAATCATTCTACTATCCAATCAGCATGAGACCCCTATAAATAATCAAGCATGTCCTACCTTAGTTATCTCTTAATTTCAGCATCCCTCTTCCACCTTCCACACCCTTAAACCCAATTATTCCTACTTAAATTGGAGTAGGAGAGCGTTCTGGACCCCCTGTATCTCTCTCTCTTCTGACAAGAGGAATAATATAAGTTAGGTTTCTGGATATTCCTTATTCAGTTAAATATCTGGTGTGAACTCATGAAGGTATGACAAGGTGATAGAAAAGCCTCAATTATTTTTCATTTTTTTTCTTTTCGGCTTAGTCCCTTTAGTCTCTTTATTAATCAGGGGTCGCCACAGCGGAATGAACCGCCAACTTATCCAGAATATGTTTTACGCAGCGGATGCCCTTCCAGCTGCAACCCATCACTGGGAAACACCCATGCACTCTCATTCACACACATACACTACGGACAATTTAGCTTACCCAATTCATCTATAGCGAATGTTTTTGGACTGTGGGGGAAACCGGAGCACCTGGAGGAAACCCACGCAAACGCAGGGAGAAAATGCAACCTTCTTGCTGTGAGGCGACAGCACTACCCACTGCGCCACCACGCCACCCTCAATTATTATAATTTTTTTTTTTTTTGTATTATGCTACAAGCTTGGCAGATATATTTTAGGCAGTTTCTCCCATTCTTCTTTGCAGTTCCTCTCAAGCTTCATTCGCATGGATGTGGAGTATTGGTACAAAGCCATTTTCAGATCTATCCAGAAATGTTTAATTGGGTTCAAGTCTGGGCTCTGGCTGGGCCATTCATTAAATAATATTTTATTTTGAAACTTACACCAATAGGATTCCGCTGTGGATGTCATCTTGTAGTCATGCTGCGTGCTGCAAACAAACTTCATTATGGGTACTGTTTGTAGAATTATAATAAGGTAGCATAAAAAGATGTGAAAAAAAGTGCTGTGAATACTTTCCAGATGCACTGCATTTGGTAGCAAGAATCAACGAAAAACAAATATTCAAAATGTAAAGACAACCCTGTTTAGCTTTTCAAAAGAAACAACAACAAACCATTAAAACGTGTGTTGCATCTACTGAGGACACAATCTCCAGCCTGCTCCACCTCACACTGACACAGACACCTGGAAAACAAGAACACCTAAACCAGGATCTAACTAATGGACTTCAGCTAAGCATTTAATACAATCTCGCCTCTATGACTGGTGGAAAAGATGTTGCTGCTGGCTCTGGATTCAGGAGTGTATCAGTGGATTATAAACTTTCTAAAAGAGAGACAATAGACAGTCAGAGTTGAGGATTTAACATCTAAAACGATATCCGTGAGCACAGGTGTGCCACAAGGGTGTGTTCTGAGTCCTTTTTCAGGCTCTTAACATATGATTGTACAGCCAGTTTTGATAGCAACCATGTCAAGTTTGCTTGTGAACAACACACAAGTTGGACCTTAAAACCAATAAAACAAAGGAGATGATTATAGACGTCAACATCACCATCTCCTTCTAAATAAAAACATCCCTGAGGTGAAGGGGGTCTTATGCACCAAGCTTCTGGGAATCAAATAGACAGACTGACTACTAGAGCTGCGCAATTACTTGAAATTTAAGAAAATTGAAGATTGCAATTCAGCAAAAGCTGCGATTCTTATGCATATCTTATCAGAAAAACACGGCTCTGTGATCACTAGTAAATCTCCCCCAAAGGCCAGAGGGCGCTCTCGCTTGGAATACGCCACAAAGAAGAGACAAGTTTGGGAAATCAAACAGAACAGAAGATTTAACTGCTTTTATTAATTCAACGTCAGCTATGGAATCAACTCACAGAGTGATTTTTTTTAAAACACTCCACTGAAGTTATGTGGTGAGTTAGAATTTAAAATATGTTATTAAATGTGTTATTTTCACATGTTTTCAGGTCAGCAGCAACACAGAGGCGTAGATCACTGAGAAGCAACACAACAGTTGTCAAATTGCAGAAATATTCACTTCGATTTCAAAATCGCGCCGATTAAATCTTCCATGATTTAAAAAAAAAATCTTTTTTATCTTTTGCCAGAGTACTATGGCTCTGTGTAGTAAATGTTGCTCCATTTGAATGCAGCTGCTGGAGACTTATTTATGATTACAGCACAGATTTTACTGTCAAAATGTGCATGAATATTACCTTCGATTAATCCTGCAGCCTTACTGGCTACCAGAGATAACACTTCAGCTGTCATCAAGAAGACCCAAAAATGCCTTCACTTTCTTCACAAGCTGAAGAAGGTAGAGCTTCCCATCCGAGCCATGACCCTGTGTTACAGAGGGACAGTAGAGAGTCTGATTACCTACTGTATTTCATCCTGGTCTGGTTTTTAATTCTGCCACAGAAATAAACAAAAAAAAAGAAAAAGAACATGCATAAATGCAGGCATAGTGACTAAGGTCGAGATGCAGGCTGATGAAATCATTGTTTCACAAAATATACAGACTGGCTGTACACACAAAAGTGCAAGCGCATCATTTTTCAGATTTATCTACTCAGAGACCCGGTTTCAAAAAATAGCGTTTTCAGTCTCCTAAAATGCCAGATCTGTCTGGATGAAACAAAATTGGCTTCCAAATTTTTGCAACTACAGCTCAACACATCTCTGTGAGGACAGAGCCCAAAATGCTTTATTATACATGACAGGCCAGTAATTGACAATTTCACTTTGTAAAGTGGAAAAATAAAGAAAAATGCACACATACTGTACAGTCCTGTAGTGTGCCATTGTTGCTTGGGTTGTTGTCAAGTATTTCAAGTCAAGTATTTCCACATCAATATGATTAAAGTATAACATTTAAACCATGCACTTTGAAACCTGTTATCAATAGTTTTCTCTTTCAGGTCCCCAAAATGCCTTTTTGCATTTTATTTTTAAAATGCTATTTGTAAACTTAATGTAAATCAATAAATTAGCATCCTAAATGTCCACAAAACAGAACATAAATGTCACTGGAAAAACTAGAAGCACAGCACATTTAAGTTACAAATGGTCCACTCTTATGCTAAAATTAGGTGGAAAAGATGTGTTTGAAAACATTTTCCAGAAGCACCAGTTGTAAAAAGCACACTGCATTCTTACAAAGAAAAAAAAGTGGTGTACAGTGAGAAGCACCATGAACCTTTTTGCTCTCTTGAGAAATACACTTGAATTGTTTGCGTGTGTGTGTGTGTGCGTATAATCTGTCTCTGTTGCTCACAGCATCTGTACACCTCATCACATGGAGTCCCGTGTGTGACCCTGATATCGCATCTGTCTACCTCTGACCTGCTGCTCTGATGGGTTGTAACTAGAGCCTGTTTTCCTCTTTGGAGTTTGAGCTTGAGGAAGGCAGCTAAATTTACTGTGGAGGTCCCACAGAGTGGCCTACATTTCAAACCGATATCTCCTCCATGACCGTAGCCTGGGGATACCAGAAAGAAACACGATGAAGCACAGAGCAGCTTTCCTTACCAGCGATAAGGTTCACTAGCACTAGTTATTCAAACCAATGTATGATATATTAATATATACAGGGAGACTAAGAAATAATGTATGTAGGCTTAATTGGTGTATAAATCTAGCAAATTTCCACTTTCTGTTAGTTATGTCAGGTGCAACAGATTAGTTCCAACAAAAATGAAAATTATGTCATTAATTACTTACCCTTATGCCATTCCAAACCCCTGAGCCTTTTGTTCATTTTCAGAACACAAATTAAAATATTTTAGATGTTGAAATTCCAGAAAAGGAGCCAAAAACATGGTCAAAACTTTACATGTGGTTTAACTTTAAAAGTATGTCTTTGTTTGCCTGTATATCATCTCTTTCTCGTTGGGTCTTCAGAGTGCACGTTTACTATGGCTAGTACAACGTTTTTCCATTAAAGTTGGTTAAGTCTAAATGGCATACAGCTGTGGATACTCACATCAGTATAGCATAATTTTTGTGAACCTGTACAACAAGAATTAATATTTTTATATTACTGTGAGGAGCGTCACTGTGGCGCAATGGGTAGCATGATCGCCTCACAGCAAGAAGGTCACTGGTTCGAGCCTCGACTGGGTCAGTTGGCATTTCTGTGTGGAGTTTGCATGTTCTCCCCATGATCGCGTGGGTTTCCTCCGGGTGCTCTGGTTTCCCCCACAGTCCAAAGACATATGGAACAGGTGAATTGGGTAAGCTAAATTGTCCGTAGTGTATGAGTGTGAATGAGTGTGTATGGATGTTTCTTAGTGATGGGTTGCAGCTTGAAGGGCATCCGCTGTGTAAAACATATGCTGGATAAGGTGGCGGTTCATTCCGCTGTGGCGACCCCAGATTAATAAAGGGACTAAGCCGAAAAGAAAATGAATGTATGAATATTAATGTGAGGGTTGGGGTAGGGGTAAACCTTAATAAAATACAATTTAATGGGTAATTTAATAAATAATATGAATAATACTTTGTATAATGACTGTTTTTACATTACTGTGATGGTTGGGATTAGGGTTGGGGTAGGGGTAAACATTAATAAAATAGATAAAATAATTAATAATAAGTCAAATAATTCTCGTTAACATTTGTCTGAAGCTGTATCCCTTCTAGCAACAACTATTAAAGTCAGCAGCACAACACACAAGCGTTACCTATACTACATGCGCATCCTGATGTGATACAGAAGATTTAAGCGAACAGAGTTGTTTTTACCGTTTTTGGTGCACAAAATGGTTCATTGAACTTTATATGATTACACCTGAACCCACTGATGTCGCATGGAATGTTTTGGCATTGTTTTTGGTTCATTTTCTAGAACTTGAATAGGTCAGTTTCTGTCCTTGCAGGATAAATGAGCTTCTTTGTGTTTGTGTTCCAATAATAAACAAAGGTCCCAGGGTATTGAAACGACATGAGGGTAAGTAATTAATAACTGCATTTTCATTTTTTGGGTGAACTAATCCTTTAATAGCTGTAGAACCGGACTGCAAAACTGAAAGCTTTTTCACTTAAAAAATAAAAAAGTGTAATGAAATCCAAAGATCAGGGAAGGAAGCTGGAACTGGCAAACGAGGAATGTAATTTTAATCATAAAATAAACAACAAAATTAATTGAAGTGGCTGCCTCTCACAAACAACTGCCACACAATCAAAACAGTGACGGAAATGTCCCAGACCTCTCATCCAACATCATCACAATCACTTCCTTCCACCTGTACTTCTGTAGCTCCTCCGTGAGACTCAAGGCTGGTATGGTGCACACCTCCGCAGACTGTATGGGACTGCACTTGAATAAAGTTACAGGTGAAATCTGCCAATTGTCATCACAACTGTGTCTTCATACGATGCACATTGGACTTTTATGATTACTCCAGATTACTTGTAGATCTACGACAATTTTTAAGTGCTACTTAAGTTACAATGCTTTTGGGAAACAGGCTGTAACATTAAGGTCAGTCACACAATCATTTTTAATGATCTATTTAGGCTTACGGTGCTTTTGGGAAACAAACCCTAGGAGGTAAATGAAAACAAAATAAATGTAAAAGAAATGTTTCACCATTTTATAGTTCAGTAATGTAAACAAGGGGCTTCGTAATTGGGGAAAGGGGGACAGGGACAAGTGCTTGGAGGGGCTCACAGTGAATCTTGGGGGTGTGGGACCCAAAATGTAATTGTAACTGAGAGGGAACCACCAGCCCACCAGCCCCTCAGAATGTGAATTTTAGCAAGGAGGACCCCAGCTGCAGAACACAGTTTATATCAAAAGTGGAGACCCCCAACCCCCTGGTTTTTACCAAGGTAGACACATTGTTGGTTTTTAAAACAAAACTGGACAAATTTATTAAAGTGCACAAACACTTCCTAGGTTTCACAGACTTTCCAAGCAGTGTTTGTCTTTAGAATCATGTCCTCATAAGCTAAGCCTCAAGCTAATCTTAAGATAATGTTTTTTTTACTGATGCTCTATCATAAATGATGTTAGCTCAGATGTGACGCATACATGAACTAACATGTCTGTCACTTTACACTGGAATGCACGCAGCATTGTGCCGGCTTGCCTCCGAAGAGTATTTTTTGCATCCTCTCCAACTTCACTAAAGTGTTTAAAAATAAACATCATGTCAGTTGTGAAATGTGTTTGGATTGGTTCACTAAACTGATAACAGTACATGTTTCTGAAGCCATAATCTGCTGCTTGTTTCTTTAAGACTTGTTAAAGATAACTGACTGTGGAGTCATGAGTGACACAGAGCCTTGTAGCTCCTTTCCATATTTATAAAAGCGTACATCTCGCATTGCTTGCACGTTCTTGCTGAGGGCAAAGTTATGTACAGCTAAGCAGCTGTCTGCACGCGTTTTGCATGAAAGACACGCCTTGACGTGAGCTATGTTGGGATGTAAAACCTCTCTGACCAGACGAACATTACTTTGAACATATCACACACCCTTCAATGAGGCAGTGTCACAGCCTCTCAACGTCTGCTGGGTTCTGGGAAGATGCCAACATAAATTGGAATTGCTTCAGGTTTCGTTGTGAACCTACACGGAGGACAGTGGATGTGAGAACTAATGAATATTTAATTTATACCCTTGCATTTGGGAATAAAACAATTCCATGCATCTGATTAAAATGTGAGCCATATACATTAACAGTTGCATTTGTGTTTGTTAGTCACAGTTTGCCAAACAACGGGAAAGATTCGCTGTTAGCTAGAAAATTAAACACAAGGGTATAGCATTTAATAGGAGTTGAGAGAAATGGGGCAAAATGTGGTGATGTTGTTGTTGCTCTTACGTCCAGATTACACCGGCCTGGTCCCCCATCTGCTGCAGTCATGAGTGTGAGCGGTGCACATCTAGCCTGGAGGCCTCCATATGTACACATTTTCCCTAAGTCATTAATATGAGCCTCACTATCTAAAACGTGTTATTACAGTCTAAACAAACACATACAAGTACACCGATTGTTGCGCTAAATTAAGTCTGTGGCTGTTCTTACAGTTCAAGCCCTGTTGACTTTTGTGAAACTGCAAAACAGTACTTCAACATATGTTTGACTGCAGTTTCTAGGCAAAATGAATGCTGCTGGGCAGTATGACACCAACAAAATGTGTTCCTTTTCACACTATTGGACCACTTTTTTTCATGCGATTCTTTGAACAACACCAAATAAATACCAGAAAAACACCTTAACAATGGCTTGGAATCAAATACAACTGTTCTGGCATCGTCAGTTTGCTCTGTAGCTCACTTTGTATGATGTAGTTCTTGTGATGCAGAGCACTTGGGTTTGAATCCATTGAAGCATAGTTCAACAAAAGAGATAAAAGTAATGTAAAACTCTTCTCTTACATTTGCTTTTGAAAACACTATTGTATGGGTTTAGGTCAGTGGTTTGCTGGTCTATGTGATCGAGAAGGGTAAAAAGGGAGGTCAGAGCCAGCTCCAAATGGGCTGGTCAGCTCCAAGTGGGTGGGACTTGAGCTCCAAGTGGGCTGTACAAACATCCTGGACTTTTAATTATTGTCTTCTACATGACATGGAGTCCAACCTATTGTGTTGTATTACTGTCTACACCTACCACAACCCTAAACCCAACCTACTTATACCGTAACTACCTCCCACTTGGATGTCTCCGGGCTGCAGCAATACCTACTTGAGGTGATCTGTATGACAAGTCCTGTCTTCTCATGAATATGTACAAAAAGGACGTGTATCTGAAACAAACAACAAAATGCACCCAAAGTAAGGCATTTCAGATTCACAAAAATGTTGACAGTTCCCTCTAGTGGATTTGTCATCTGAAACATGCAACGAAACATACCCACAACAACGTATAGTATGTTTTTCAAAGATATTTGCTGAGGCACATATTTCCAATGAGATTGGACTGTAATTGTCTCTATGTGTAACTACAAAATTTGCTTAATATGGCATAATGTGTAAATATATTCATGTCTATACACTTTGTAAATACAATCTATTACACGTATACACTTTTTTAAACACAAGGCCACAAAAGTCCTTCACCAACACTATATTACTAAAAATAATACATGCTGCAGTGCACAGTATGGAAGTCTGTAGCATATTACAGTGAACCGCTCACTAGTTGAAGATGGTGAAGTGTCTGAATGAAGTCTCCTGCAAGCTTTATCTTTCTTATATCTATGGAATTTTGCATGATAAACATTTTCTGGCCACAACCAAACTTAGATTTTCAGATTGCATACAATGAGCAGCTGCACAAAGGAATCATGCATCACTTAAAGCTACAGCACTATAAACTTTTATAACACGCATCAACATCAAGTTGCATAGTATAAACTTATATTATCAATGATTTAATACATTAAGCCATGATTTAGAGGCTGCAATACTGTGCAATATACAGTATATGGACTGCAAGTGACCTTTTTTGTGAGGTAATCTAAATGTTTATGGCTTAAAACAAATGGAATCTCTACAGCAGTTATATGGATGGTTTACCTTCCAAGTGTATACACCATTAATTTTTCTTCTAAATATTTTTTAACATACACTAGCATTAATGTGTAGCTTTGTATGCTCCCTTTATATCTTATTTTACAACAGTTATATGATCCCACTGAGCCAAATAATGAGAAAGAACCAAATCTCTTACCACAGCTATGCTGTTGACACTCAGATCTACTTGGCTTTATTGCCTAATGACTACAGCCCCAATGACACCCTCTGCAAATGCATTGATGAAATTAACAGTTGGATGTGCCAAAACTTTCTTTCCAAAGACAAAACTGAAGTCATTGCATTTGGGAACAGAGATGAGGTTCTCAAGGTGAATGCGTACCTTGACTCTAGGGGTCAAACAACAAAAAATAAGGTCAAGAATCTTGGTGTGATTCTGGAGTCAGATGTAAGTTTCAGTAGTCATGTCAAAGCAGAAACTATATCAGCACACTATTATCTTAAAGACACTGCAAGAATTAGATGCTTTGTTTTCATTGAAGACAGAGAAACTGGTTCATGCTTTTATCACCAGCAGGGTGGGTTACTGTAATCAACTCCTCACTGGCCTTCCCAAAAAGACAGTCAGACAGTTGCAGCTGATCCAGAACGCTGCTGCCAGGATTCTTACCAGAGCCAGAAAATCAGAGCACATCACACCTGTCCTCAGGTCTTTACACTGGTTCCCAGTTACATTCAGAATAGATTTTAAAGTATTATTACTTGTCTATAAATCACTAAATGGCCTAGGACCTCAATACATTACAGTTATGCTCACTGAATACTAACAGATCACTCAGATCATTAGGATTAAGTAAATTAGAAATTCCAAGAGTTCAGTCAAAAAAGCAGGGTGAATCCGCCTTCAGCTACTGCGCCCCCCCATTGCTGGAATCAGCTTCCAGAAATGATCAGATGTGCTCAACATTAGGCACTTTCAAATCAAGACTTAAAATTCATCTGTTAAGCTGTGCCTTTACTATCATGTCTTTCTCATGATCACACTATCATGTCTTTCTTTTCTTTTTCATTCCTTTAAAACCTGTTTTAACACGTTTTAATCTGTTTTTAACCATTCTTATTTTTTGTTTTTGTTGTTCCTTATACTTGTATTTTATGTTTCTTTTATTCTTGTTCATGTAGAGCACTTTTAAATACCATTGTGTATGAAATGTGCTATATAAATAAACTTGCCTTGCCTTGCCTTGCATAGCTGAGAGAAGGAGCAAGCAAATGACAGATTGCAGAAGGTTTAATAATCCAATTGTTTTTTCACCTGTTTGGTGCTCAATATACATTTCTAATTATTATTACTAATGAAACAGGGATTCATTTAATTCTGCAGTGAGTTGGACTTTTTTATTGTTTTTCAGATACAATATGGGTTAGCACCCAGACATCCCTTTCAGACAGCTTCATCTTGCATCCAAAGTTACTCCTGTTGGATGTGGTTCATCCTTCTTGGTGGTATGCTGACACTACCCTGGATACCATGGCTCTTGATACATCATAAAGACTTGCTGTCTTGGTCACAGATGCACCAGAAAGATGCACACCAACAATTTGTTCTCTTTTGAACTCTGATATGTCACCATAATGTTGTGTTTTTTTAAACAAAACTGTGCTATTACTATTAGCCTTCACACTCTGCCCTTACTGGTGGTACGTGCAATCAATGAAGATTGGCCAGCAGGCTGGTCCAACATTAAATTGGCCAGTGTTTTAGTTTCATTGTCCAACCCCTGTAGTTAATTTGTAAGATTATATATGTCTTTACTTTCATTTTCACTTTTACTTTGATTGATTTAATACATCTACGCAGAACAAAATAATTAATTTATTTCAAAACTTCCAAGAATTATTGTATGTTGCTATACTTACAGAGAGACAGAATAATAGTAGTTAGACAGATGCACATTTTATTCTCTTTCTCTCTCTCTCTCTCTCTCTCTCTCTCTCTCTCTCTCTCTTATTTAATATCTAAGAAAGTATTGTTAAGGTTTACCTGCATACAACAAAATATCTCTTCTCAATATCTGTAAATCTGAATTGGCTGACATTGTAAATTTCTTACAGTAACAACCGGTAAAGAATTCCTGAGACTGTGGAAAAAGAATGGGAAACAGTTAGCAAATACTTTGTAATGACAATCCCAAACACTGGTTCCTGTAAAAGCAATCAGGACTTACCTGAGTGTGGAAAGCACTCATAAACAGATCTGGTGCTGGGGGAGCCCCTGGTGCTTGTTTATATTGCCTATAAGAAGGATGGTGTACATGTGTGCGCTGAGGGTTTTCATCAGATGGTTTCCACATCAACTCTACTCGGACCATCCGGTGAACAGCCTTCCTGACAGGCAGATACAGTAGTGCAGCTTGAAGATATTGAGGATGGCTACGGTGAACTGTGGGTAATAACACAAACTCTGAATAAGCATCTGGAAAGTGTAGATAACACACACACACACACACAAAGATGTGTTCTGACCATCTGACTTGCATTTTGGGTACAGAAACAATTAAATTTCTCATTTATATCTCAGAATGCATGTGAATATTCTTGATGTTTCTCTACAGTTGCACACATACATACATCCATATGTACATACGTTAATAAATAGGTTTTTAAACATCATATACAATCAACAAGATGAGTAATATTTGATGACAAAATTTGATGTCAGCACACACACACACACACACATGTGTCTAATTTAATAATCATCATGCTCGTATAAATTAGCAGGTTGGCATGTTTTTAACATGGGCTGTATTCAAAATCACCTCCTATACCCTCAAATAGCAATTTTTAGTGGTGTCTGAAACCATAGTGGACATTCTAAAATGCACTCAATCAATCCCACAATGCACAGCAATAGTTGAGTCTACAACAACTACAAAATCCCCATAATGCAATGTAAGTGTTTGCGTGCTGAATGAATTTCGACGTTGAAAAGATTATATCATTAAATTCATTAGATTGAATTACATGAAATTAGGCTTTATAAATAAAATGGTGTTTAAGTGCACCCTTGTGGCTGATATATTGCAGGAATTTTGGTGTTTTGTCCCTTTGCGCTTACAGTAGATTCACAGAAAGCGGTATGACTGTTAGAGAGGGAGCTCAATGTAAATCCTAGACTATTTCCTGTATTAAGTATTTTTGTTTTATCTCAGATGGAGAAAATAAATCCAAAGTTGATTATAATGGTGGATGGCCTCTTCATCAAGTGCAAGATTTGAATGATTATGGACGGGTGTGTTGCTAATGGGACTCCTGTGCTGGCCCATATATACAGTATATCACCAGTGCAAAATAGAAAAAGACTAAATGACATACCAAAATTACTTTAAATTAACACACTGAAGTAGTCGAGCATCAAAAGTTGCTAGGGTGAAGAATAAAAAAAAGAAGGAAAAGTTTTCAAGTGTTGTCTTTTGAGTTGTAGTAATTAAATATGTAGAAACAGTGGGTGAGCAGATTGCAAGAGCACAGTGTTTCTTCTCAGCACACGATCAAGAGAGCTGCAGAATTTGAGCAATAATGATAATTGCTTTAGCAAACACCATTTATGACTAAAAATAATTAGTTTAGATCATTTTTTTCCGAGAGTTACTAAAATTACAAATTACGTCTTTTACCCAATTACTGTATTTCTCACATAAATAAATAAATAAATAAATAAATAAATAACAAAAAATGCCCTCCTTATCTGAGAAAGGTATCAATGCAGCATTTAGATATGGGCCAGAGGCCAAATTCCTGCTGCCATGTTCTCTCTACTCTGCACAGGTCTTCAACCCAAATCCTTTCTGTGATCTGGCTTCATCCATCTGGACAGCTGCCAAAACATAGAGCTGGCCAGCCATTGAAGAATGCCAGGTAGACTGAAAGAGTCAGAGTTCCTGATGGAGGATTGTCAAATGTTTGATGTTCTCCCAGTATTGGTATTGTCTGTTGACAGCAGAGCTCAGAAAGAGTTGATTACACAGATTCCAAAGCCACTGAGATCTATCTTCATGTTGTAATGAAGCATATGCTTGAGCTGAAATCCTGGACTGCCTCTGAAGACTAACAGCCTGCCCTTTCAGCAGCTCATTATATAAATGCAAGATTCATTCATTCCCCCAAATACAACATGACTATAAGTCTAAGTATACTTGATGGTACAAAGTTGTTAACTAAAATATGAGAAGTGCTTGCCAATGCAAAAAAATAATAATAGTCGTTGGTAACATGTTCCTAT
>CAIGQV010016735.1:27051005-27091258 GCA_903798115.1 Danio jaintianensis
TATATATATATATATTGAAGAATGCTGGTTGGTGGAACCCATCAACTTCATAGTAGGAAAAATAGGTATAATTTTATTTTTATACAGTAAATAAAATAGACATATTTCCAAGTGTTTAATAACTATCACAGGGTCTGCCTACGAACTTGAAAATCTAATCTGTCTAAGGGATTTATCAACCAGCAAAGCACAAACAAAACTGCATCTCTTCCGGTGCATTGAGTACTCGAATTCACTCACTCGTTTCATTCACTTCTTCAAGTGGACTATATTAGTTGACTAATGTAGGGAATAATAAATGAGGGTATAGGGGGCAGCTTTGGATACAGCAATGGTCAAGACAATTCAACCAGAGTTCAACCATACTTCTCGGTGGAAAGAATCCATAAGTAACTTTAAACACACCATGGATGTTTTTGCCAGACAGTGTGGTCTGAGTTTTTCTGAAAGTATGATCTACTGGGAATTCCATACACTTCTATTAATATGGTAACCTATCCAGTGATCATCAATCCTATGAGCAAAAGTCCCTTGGAGAGGTCAGAAGAGAATGGTCAGATTCATTCAAGCTGGTAGAAAGGCAACAGTATGTCAAGTAACAGTTAGTTACAACCGAGGACATCTCCAAAGTTGCAACAAAGCAGATGAGCTACAGCAGCAGAAGTGCACACTGAGTGCTACTCATGTCAGCTAAAAATGGAAAACAGAAGCAATTCACACAGGCTCACCTAAATTGGACAATAAAGGATTGTTTGACACACTATTGGCTGCCTTGAGCATTGTTTAATTGCAGCAGCCTACCTAAGTTTTTTTCTGACCATGTTCCTCACTTAATGACCACAGTATACCCATCTAGCAATGGCTACTTCCACCAGGATAATATTACAAACCTTAAATCATGCCAAACTGGTTCCCTGAGCATGACAATGAGTTCTCAATCTTAAATGTCCTCCAAAGTCATCTCAATCCAATACAGCATGTGGCATGGTTTTAAACTGACTAGATCATTGTTATTTATTAATAATGATTATTCATTTAAGTGACAAACAATTTCCTATTTTCATGATTTTTTTGAAGTATTGCCTATAAACCTTTATCATTTATGAGTTTGGAAAAACAGCTGTCTTAGAAAACTCCTTGTCTGGTCTCAGAAATCCTCCTGTTAGCTCCACAATGTGAGCCCAGATGCATGCTATCAATGTTATTATGGGATTACTATCTATAGCCTTCTACCCAACCCCACCATACAGTAGAGGCTCATAAAAGCAGATGTGATCATTTAGAGACATCCAAGCTGCAAGTGCAAGACATCTTGCACTTCATCTTCAAGACATCAGTAACCTCAAGATCACCCTTCCTGAGATATTCCAGAGCATATTCCACCTTTCTTGCATTTTCTGTCCTATGGAAGTAATTATCATTGTTTTTTTCTCCTCAAAACTTATTGCACTACATACAATCAAGGCTCAGCAGAGGTCCTCAGGCAATAATATAAGGGTCTTGCCCCTGTGAGGCAGGTGGGAGTTATTAAAAGTGTGCAGTTGCCAAATCCTTTCACAGTTTTCATCTGGAAGTGATGAAGTGTCGTATGGCAGGGCAACACCTGTTGGCACATCTACTGAGCCCTGGGAACAAGGCGAGGATTTTCTTCCCTCGGGAGCTGGAGGTCTTGGCATGAAAGAGATACCAATCATTGCTTCAAGAGGTACTTGATGTGTTGTTGTCGTCTGGGTATGATATATTTCTGAATTGTTTCATTAAAAACATTAAAGCTTTCCATAGAATGAAAATCTGGACATACCTAGGCATAGATGAATAATAAAAGTTCTGTACATGAAAATAGCATACCATGAGCCTGAAATGTCACTGTTTCCTCATTTTTGTGTATAACCTATGATCATAAAATCCTGGTGAAAAACAGATCAATTGGAACAAAACATAGACCATAATGTTGTACATGGGGTTATTAATATGAACTCCCCAGGCAGCATTTGATTGTTTGATCACAACATTTACTAGTGAGATTATAATTATAATTTTCCGCTTACTTTTAAATTTATCTAAAATAGTGTGGGACATGCTTTAAGGAAGAGTAAGCAGTTCTGTGTAGCAGGCAGTAATGCATGACCATGAACTGTTCACAGCTCGTCAGAACACAAAATGCAGGATATACGGATTACAAATTTATTCAGTGCCACCCCAAGATAAGTAATATATTGTTTTCGGTTTATTGTTATTGTTTTCATATACATTAAAATCACAAAACACTCTATATACACATCTCTTTCAACCGCTTTTGTCAAGTATAATTATAATTCAGCCAATTTTTTTCATCCACAACACAACTCAGGAGCAAAATAGGTTACTCTGATGGGTTCGAGATAGCTCAGTCATTCCTCACTACTCACACACTTGCTAAAATAAACCTCTCTACAACTTCAAGTTGAAAAGATTGTCATTTAACAAGGTATATCTGCTAGATTTTGTTGAACTATTTTTTGACAACTGAAGTATGATTATTTTGCATATGTGTGAACATCAGGCACTGACATGAGCTGCTGGAGCATCAGAGCAGAGCTCATTAATATTCACAACTCTTCCAAATATGGTCAAAACCAGCCATAGAGGGCCATTAGGGCCGATTCCTAAGGTTGGAAATTGACTGAAATTACCTAAGCCACATACTTTCTATATAGATATCAGAGAACAATTTAACAATTATAACAATAGCATCTCTAAATCTGAAGCATTATTAAAAAAAAGAATAATAATTTTAAATAAAATAAAATAAATAAATATATATGATGACATGACAGTTATTAACACTGTAAATCTGTGAGTATTTCTAAAAGAACAGTAGGGTGGTGACAGTAAATTTGAAATATTTCTCTTTGCTGATCAATATCTTTATGATTTTCACATCAGATAACCCTGGAAATGCCTAAAACGTCCATAATTCAGACTCATGACAGCATGCACTGTTGTTAAAAATTGAAAAATGTTTATGTGCTTTGAATAATTCCTCATAAAAAGGGACTGAATCTAAATTTCTATGCAAGTAACTCCATCTGTCTTCCATCCTACGCTCTCCTCAATAAAACACAGCAATGCTGATAAATGAGCTATCAAAACAGTCAGATGGAAAGCTGTTCCATTCAGGAAAAAATATTACATTTAAGTGAACTTAGCTGGCTTTTTGGCCATACTATCAACTAAACACATATACCAAAAGCTAGAGCGTATATGCATGCATTGAGAGCGTGAGTTACAGGACTTAGATCCTAGAGAGATTTACAGACAACTCAGTATTGGTGGGAAGAGCATGACAGCCCAGCAGACTCATCAGACCATGGATTATGTTCCTTTGGAAATGTTCCATGGATTATGTTCCTTTGGAAATGCTCAACAGATCACCCCAGAGATCGCTGCCCAGTGTTGTATCATGCCAAGAGATGTTGTCCTGGCTAGGGTCCATTGGCCAGGAGAGAAGAAGCAGCAGCTGGTCTTTGTTATATATATTTCCATTCCCCTAGTTCTTTAAGAGAGGAACCAAACCACCTTGTTGAATCTGGGCTAATGTATCTTGCAGCAAATGAGATGTGGGAGTTTTGTCTTGCATGATTGTGAGGCTAATAACTGATGGTCTTTGCTGGCAGTTGTGTACTTTTTTTTTTCAGACCTTTTTCTTCATTGGTTAAAAAGTCAACACCGTATTTTTTTGTAAACCTTATTAGTTTATAATCCAAGAGTGAAGAATACTTTCAGCCATCCACTTCAATTGTGGACACAGGATATGTGTTTTGCAGCAGACTATTAACTAAGGTGATGGTTCAATCTCCTGTGGTAACTTGCGATAAAGAAGGGAATAAGGCAAAGTGAGTGAGCAAGTATTAACTGAGGTCACATGAAAAGCAATAAAAATCATGAAAAGCACATGAAAATGGCACTGCTAGTCACAAACCATCTCTAGGGGCCTCATAGACAATTGACCATGTGCAAAGTTCGTTCTGACAGCTCGGGAATGTCTGGAGAACTGTCAGATGTCAAGATGTCATTCTATACTTGGTTCCTTCAAAACCTGCTTCAAGTCAACATCACTGACACTCTGCCTGACTAAAAACCTAAAGAGGGTCTCACACTAGACGAGAAGTGCTGCGTTCACACCATGCCACATCAAGCCAAACCTTTAACATATGAATACAATGTTTGTAGGAGTGTACACATATCAGCAGTGTCACTTGTCCTAGCAGTGTGCAAATTTGTCAAGCAAATGAGAGAAAGGATTTAAGTGCTACATTTCCATCTACTGTACATCAATGACTGCAAAGGTAAGTGTAGTTAACAGTTTTCAGTGCTTATAACAACTATAATAACAACTTGTTGTCAATGCTATAGATGGCTAGGTAATGTTATGCTATACATAGCCTAAACATTGTCAAATGAATGAAGTCAGTAATTAGAATATTAAGTTTGCAGCATTGAATTGTAGATATGTCTCATTGATCTCTTTTATATCAACATGCTTGACACTAACATTTTATAATGTGCTTTATTATTATTTGTGCTGAATAAAGCCCATTGAGACTACACAATTTTTATTGTTGTCAGCCACGACAGTCACTGTTTCAAATCATGCTATTTTGACTAGATAAAATCTTGACATATTACATGTTGCTTTGTGATCAATCATTCCAAGACATCCACAACATGCATACAATACAATTATCTCCACAGATGTTAGTTTTCCCTGAATGTGTGTGTGTATTCTGAATGAAAACAGTAGATATGTAGATTAATTCTGTGCCAGCAAAAGGTGTTTTGGAGCTGCAGAAGCAGATCTTGTGTCCCGACATCCTTACAAATCGCCACAACACCATAAATCAAGCAAATTACCTTGAAATAAAAATGTAGCAAAGACACAAGAGTACTCAGTTTTACACTCACAGTGCTAAAACTTAATAAATGCTGGCTCTAACTATTTACTGACTATGTTTTTTTTTTTAATTAAAGTAAACAATTACATTTAATTATTACACTAGTGATGTTGTTTAAGCAACTTCTATAAATTGAAGACATCACCACACCAATCATGTTTTACCAGATATATATATTAGGGGAGAAACTCATGGGTTTCATGAATTCAATCATACTGCTAAATTCAAAGACAATTATATTACATAATAAGAAAGAAGTTATATTTAGATCCAGGGACAAAAGAGCCCAATGTATTCTGTCAGTGGCTTATTTTTATTGATCTCCATCTGCAAGTTTGAGGTTTATCGTTTTGTATTGTAAAACAGTCTTTACAATACAAAACGATAAACCTCAAACTTGCAGATGGAGATCAATAAAAATAAGCCACTGACAGAATAGAATGCTTCAAATTTACTGCAAACAAACTAAATCTGTTAGAAGTGTTAAAAGACGGGGGAAAAAATGAAGCGCACTAAAACACAGAAGCATTCGATGTCAAGTCTTCATGTGTCTTCGCCAAACAAATATTAACCAGAGCATTCAAGCAATTTGGCCTCCCCTCAGGACGTTCTTCCATCTTCTTTATCGCACAGAATTGCTCACAACATCACCATTAATCCCCTTTCCCTTTGTTTGGATTGCTATAAATACCACTTGCTGTTTCCAGCAACCCCTGAGAGAACTTCCACACTTCTACAGTTTGTAAATGAACTTGCCACACACTTGAGAGAAGACAGAATTGATGATGCATCGCTTCTATGGAAATTAATGAGTGTCTGGTAGGAGTGTAATGGATGGTCCTCGGTGAGACGGCAGTGAATTATCAGCGCTTATTGCCCACAGCCAAGCCATCAACCCCAGAGTCCTGACAAACCTCAGAGCCTGTCTATTCCAATAACGTTGTCCAGCAATCTCCGCTCTAATTTGTTGATTAAACTCTTGATTCTCCTCTGGTGGTGATAAGTGAGACCTCAGACTAAAATGAGAGGTGTCCCCCGGAGGTTTTTCAGTGGCCTCTCGGTGAGGACGGAGGATTTTCAAATCAGAATCTGACGCCAGTCCTTGCATTTTAATTAGGCCTAATTATAATTGCAAAGTGAAAAAGTAAATAAATAGAAATATTAGAAGCTGCTGGATGCCTTATTGAATCCATTTGGGTAATTTGGCACAGACATGAAATAATTGGCTGCTGCTATACCAGGAAGTCGCAAGCTATATTATTATTCCAGTTGATAACGACTAAAACAGCCAGTAGATATGAAAATGATTCAAGTAATCTCAAAATAGTCTGTTGTTTTTATTGTGGTAATAAAAGGTCGTGGCTCTGAGGAAATCACACATCTGGTCGCAATTTAAAGTTATTAGCAGTGTGTGACTAAATACTGTTTATCGAGGGAGAGCCGCAAAACATTAACAAACAGGAAATAATTGTACTCTGCCAAGGGTCTCCTCGCTTTTATTCAAAACCCGACGATTATTTCTGTGTACTTTGTCTAGCCCTCAACAACCTGGTTTCATGTGTTTCGAGCAACATTTAATAGATGTAATTTCTTGTTATTAAAATGCATCTAAGACGGTAAAATTATACCAATAATTATAACCACATCAGGGTTAGAATGCAAGTTTCCTATTAATGGGCAATATTTCAACCCTGAAATTGATTTCCGGGTTGTTGTTATTTTTCTTTGCAAATGCCTTTTTATTTTATTTATTTATTTATTTTACATGTGTTTTTTATTTAAATACCTAAAGATACTGATTACTTCAATCAGCTAGAATAAATTGACAACATTAAAACATTACAGGAAAGTTCAATTTGATTGCAAATTTATAGTTTTTTTTTGGCAATTGATAATATAGAAATGATTATTAATGTTAATTTTAAAAAGAATGTAAATAAAGTGTTTTCTGCATGTGCGTGTGTGCGTGCGTGTGTGTGTAGGGGAGCACGGGCATTAAGTAACACGGGTAAAATGTAACACAGAGTTAAGGTATTTGCTCAGGGTTAACCATGGCATGCTTCCGAGGTTTTCACCACAGTGTTGGCAGACGTCTTCCTGCCAATTATTGAAAAAGTTTGGTGAAATTTGGATGAGAAACACAGGAGAAACCATTTTTGCGACATAAAAGTATTTTTTACTATATATTTTTTCTTTTTTAAAAATCTGTGAAAGTATAAGTAAAATCTTATATTGTTGTGACTACCGTCTTCTAGGCTAAAAGATGGAACCATTTTGAAAGATGTAAAAAACACAGTGACTGCTAGCCAGTTTTGAGGAAAACGCAACACAGTGGGGTTAGTTGTAACAGGGTGTTACAAACAGGCTACACACTGTTGGACACCAATTAAACTAACACAATAATTTTTGAATTTTGAGTGTAATGTTGGGAACTTTTTAAATAAAAAATGTTTTTTTAATAGAAAATATTTTTTAAAAGAAAACAAATAATGGAAATAATAATGGATAATAATGCAAATAAATTCAAATATGTTTATCCAACAGATAAATAAATAAACATGCGGTGCTATGTAGAATAAAAAAAATTGAGTTAAGTACTGAGGAAAATACTATTTAAAGTAAACTGAATTTAAATTAATTGTGTGAAATCTGACTTTATAAGCACATGTTACATCTAACCCTCTGTCTGTTACAACTTGCCCCGCGGGTGGGGTAAATAGTAACATTTTTACTCCTGGCACATTTGGCAATACTGCACAGAAACCATAGGTCCGGCGATCATACTTTCAGTGCTCATTTGTAGGAAAGGCTTGTGTGTTGTTGGTAAAAAAAATATGGTTTGTCAAACCCCATTACTTTGTTCATTATTTGGCCAAAACCAAAAAGTGTTACTTTGTGCCCCGCTCTCCCCTATATATATAACATCTTTAGTGTATATAAGTCTATGTGTCACACGTCGCTCACTCCACAGACGCACAGATCGCAGGACTTATCAAAAAACACGTATTTATTTACAATATTAACACTCATAACAGGAACTGGAACCATTAACCGCTTGATAGGGAGGGTGGCAACACTATACCGGACAAGGGACAACAAACACACTAGGGTATAAAAAGACAAGACATGATTAAACTGAATACATACAGGGATGAGACATAGGTGGAAATGCTGAACACTAACACACGGCGGGAAAACAGAACAAAGAAATCACATGACACAAACAGAAAGCACATGGAGCATGGCACATGGGGAAATCACATGACATAAACACAGCAAAGCAGTGTTTCTCAACCACGTTGCTGGAGGACCACCAACTCTGCACATTTTCCATGTCTCCTTCACCAAACACACCTGATTCAGAACATCAGCTCATTAGCAGAGACTGAAAAACCTTTAATGAGTGTGACAGACAAAGGAGACATCCAAAACATGCAGTGTTGGTGGTCCTCCAGGAACGAGGGTGAGAAACACTGATCTAGTGTATAAAGTTACTCAATTATAATTTAAAATTCCAAAGGTTTTTACATTTTACATTAACTGCAACAGCTGTGACAGATTTTCTGGGCAATGATGTATATTTTGATACTTTTTTTGCCTCCACTGTAATAGACTAAAATAAGTAAATAAATTTGTAAATCCCCCATAAATCCCCCAAACAACATGACACTTCAAATAATTAATCAATTATATTATTATGCCAATAGGTGGCAACAGGTAACTATTCAAATTGTATTTGTCACTGCTAAATCCTTCATTCAATATATTCATTCAAAACACTGATTCATCCAGTAATGAAACTACTGATGTCTTTATTGAATAACCTATTCAAAGTTATGTATAATTAGTTCAAATTATGCAAATAATGACAACTAAATTTTGGGTGCACAAATGTTAACATACATATTCCAAAAACACACTCCAAATCATAGACTTCTGCCTTAAAAGCTAACTATCTGATCAATTCCCCCATTTATACAATACACAACAAGCACTGTATTAAATCAAGGTATATTGATTCTGGCTCAAAGAGCTTTAAAGAACAAAAGCTCCATATAACCGATTTGTTCTAGAACACTGTACAATCCCAGCAGCAGCACTAATAACAATAGAGCAGAAGAAAGAGCGAGGGCAGAAATATACTTGATTACACACAGTGAACTTGATCCAGCACTTTAAAAAGCCTTCAGCACAAACACAGTGGGCTTCCTTAGGGAAATAACATATATCTGTGATCAGTTGAGCCATATCCCACTGGTTTGTTAGGATTTCAGGCACAGAATAGCATGCTAGTTCAGCACTCGTGGGTATCGTGCTCAGCCCTGGTTAATGAGCAGCAAGGGCTGGAGAAATTTCTGTGCTTGGTGGCAGCCAGAGGCTACTTGGCTCAATGTCTGCTGCCCACGCCGTCCGCCTACACTACTATTCACATACTGAGAGCTTAGATATCCACAGCACTACAGTAACCTCTCACTTGCTACGTTTGGACATGAGTAATCTAAATTATTTACCTTACAATGAATTCTGATAATGTTATGATTAAGGTGTTTACTTGAGATGCTTTTAGAATATTAATTTACGTTATAACACATCGAATACCATTATGTCCCCAAGTGACCTTATCTGACACCAGACGCCAGAATTTCACATATCAACATACAGTTTGACTTCATTATCATTTTGGGGTGTTTCGGTTTTTTTTTTATGAAAGCTCTGCATACAGTTAATTTGTTGTAATCATGCTATTCATCTTTTTGTTTTGCAATGCGAAAGCATCATTACTTGCACTACAAACCAGTTGTAACATGTCAGTGCTGTTATGATTAGTTTTCCTTTGTTTCCCATCGCCATTTGAGTTCATCAGTTTCACCTGTCTGTTATTTAGTTCATTAGCATCTTCAGTCTGTATATGTAAGTCCTTCTGTTCTTTTCAGTCTAGGTCTGGTCTGATCATTATATTATGAATTTGTCTTGTTGCTGTTTGGATTAAATTTGCCTGTGGATTTATTTAATATATGCACTTTTATTCCCTTCCCTGTGTGCTTTATTATATCCCTGTCAACATATCTGTGATAGAAGACCTAAAATGCATCACTTTGTAGTTTAGAATTTCTTTTTCTGTTTTCCCCAAACTACACCTGCTGGAGCAGAGTGACATAAAGATCTCTCAAGGACCATATCAGACTTTTTCTGGAAGTCTTGTCATTTAACCACCTGGACCATGCACTTTGCTCATTCCTATACATAAGCATCAAGATCATGTTTAGAGTGCAATAAATCATCCTTGAGTGAGTTTTGGTGCGTTTGTGTAGTGGGTGGAGTATAGAGCATCAGCCTGAGCCCACCACAGATGCAAAGCCACCTGTTGCAATGACAGAGTTGTTGTCAGCTGGAAGGACAATGTGGATCATTGCTTCAGAGGTGGAGTTCTACAGCCCATCTGACCAGGTGCATGAGCTGTCCAGCTCACCCATTTTTTTCCATCAAGCTCTGACTCTCAGATGCCCTCCACTGGTCCTGTCCAGCTCTGACTCTGTAGTGCCCCTGCGTTTTCTGTCCAGCTCAAAACTCTTTTCCCTTATGTTAGTTGTGTCCAGCTTTGTTTCTCTAGTGCCCCTGCTAGTTCTGTCCAGTTTCTCGTCTGTGTCAGCTAAAGGCTGATTTATACTTCTGCTTCAAGTGCGCGCAAATGGTCTGGCACAGCCTTCGCACAGTTGCATACCCTTCGCCGTGGCTGAAGTCAGCCCTGATGTGCACCTCTCAAAAAATGTGGGACTGGAACCTTTGTCTCAGCCTGCTGCCTCCTGAAAACTCCACCTTGGCCCTTCCACCCACTGGTTCCATCTTGGCTCACATCTCTCTCGTCTCCACCATGACCTGTCATCCCACCATCTTCACTGTGCTCCCTTCTCCCTATGCCTCTGCCTTCGTCAGTAGTCATTCTGTCTCCACCTCAGGACTCCACTCCTCCAGCTAAGCCTTGTTAAACACCATCCCAGCAGCTCTGTTTAGCTTCTACCTACCCATAGCTCTACCTCAATTCTCTGTTGCTCTGCTTTGATGTGGGCTTCTGTATCTCCGACTCCATCTCAGTTGGCTGAGCCTCCTGTGTCCCCTTGGCCCTCTGGAGTCTCAGCATTGCCCTCATTTCCATCTTGGGCTTAATCACCATTGGCTACATCTCCATCAGTCAGCCTCAGGTGTTGTCAGCCACTCCGATTTCCTGATTTCTCTCTCCCTCGACTCCAATGTTGTCCATCAGTCTGCCTGTATCCTTGGTCTCCATCCTTGTCCTCCTACAACAGTCTCCTTTTTGGTTCCTTCATCTGTAGCCTCCACCCTGGACCTCTCCTCTGCCTTTCCTGCATCAGTCTTTTTTGACTCCTCCTTCCATCATCTCCGCCCTGCTCTTCTGTTCTCCTCCAGATCCCCCACCCTGTCTTTACAGTTGCACCTTTTCTGTGTGCCTTATTATATCTCAGCCTACTTATCCACTGTTGTACTATATGTATGTGATTGTATCATGTTAAAATCAGAGTAGTGTTGTCCATGTTAATATACTGTTTGTCAGGTGTCTGTTCTGTGTTGTGATCATGTGCTCCTTTGTTCTGTTTCCCGCCGTTCATTAGTTTCACCTGTGTTCCTCTCCTGTGTTATCAGTTCCATTAGCCCGTGTGTATTTATACTTAGTTTATTTCCTTCATTGTCCGGTATTGTACGTCATCCCTCCTGTGTCTTCACCCCATAATCGTCATTCCTGTGAATTGTCTTCCTACGTGTGATTCCTGTGTTCCGGTTGTGAGTGTTCTGTTTGTAATAAATCTACGTGTTTTTAATAAACGCCTGCGATCCTGTGCCTTTCTGAAAGAGCAGCCGTGACAGAATACTGGACCACCAAAAAACAGTTTGCTGTGTATTTTCCCCTGTTTTTTCTTTTTATAGTCTTTTTGCCCCAGTGTTTTCTTTTCCTCTCCCCCGTGTTCCCATGGACCCCATATACCGCCCCGAATTTCTTTCCCTCCTGCTGGAGCAGGGGGAAAGCAGCCTCGAGGACCATACAAGACGGTACTGGTTTCTAGCAAATGTCACCAGCTATCCGGACGACGTGCTCTGCGTGTTTTTCAACACCAGCTCTAACACCTCTTGCAGAGCACGAAGTCGTCCGAAGATGGTCCTCGGGGCAATTTCGTCGCTTATGTGGGGTGGACACTGGGGAGAAATGGATCAACATTCTCCGTCTGTGTGGAGGAAGAGCTCGCCAGTGCCACTCCCGACCCAGTGACCAGCCAAACACCACCCATCTTAAGTTCTTAAGCAGCAGAACTGTTCACAACTGCACTCTTAAAAATGAGGAATTCCATGCCTTCTCAATTTCCAATTTCTCCAAATTAGCATAGGAAAATGCCATAAAGGGCATGACATACTGTGTGCAAGGAATGTTAGGATGTCAAAGATGTAAACTATATATCTTATTTGGCATACTGTACAAATGATTCCATATGTAAGCTACAGGAGGCTAAAATTAACATATGTGATTTCAACAACCAGATGCATTTATATCTGTCCAGTTTGGTCTGCAATAACTGCATGTAATGTGAAAACAGTACACAATATAATAATTAGTACATTATTTTGTAATGAAATGTTCATAGTGTAATAACTTTCTGAAAATGTAGTAAAATATTGACATATTATAAGAAACATATCATTATAAATGATATCATGAACCAATGAACCAAAAATAGTGTTACATTGTCATATCTGAAATAAGCTTTTTATACATAAAAAAGCACCATATTTAAATATGCATGCAATAATAATAACTAGAAATGTACAATTTGTAAACAAAATGTGAGTGACGCAACATCAACATCTCTGCTTCAGAATGTCATAGAGACATGGTGGTTTGCGGATTTGACTCATGGTAGCAATGACTAGCTACCTGCTAATAACAATTAAACTATTACTATAACATACTACATATCCATATGAAGTATGTTAACATCACCTAGATACATGCTAAAACATGCTAGTAGCAGAGTCAAAGGCTAAAACATTTAACAAACAAGATAAACTAAAGTCATGGTATAGTATAGGACTGTCATGGTCGGCTCACTCACAAAGGCACAGGATAACAGGAACATCAAAAACACGTAGATTTATTTACAACACACTCACTTGAGACACAGGAACATGGAGACACTGGGACATAGACAATACAATACCGGACAAAGGAGGAACTAAACTAAGGGGTATATATATATATATATGCACATGGGATGATGACACACGTGAAACTAATGAACAGAAAAACGGCGGGAAACGGAACAAAGGAGCACATGATCACAACATAGAACTGACACCTGACAAGGACCCATTTGTGACCCTGAAATTGTCAAAAATGTCTTGAAAATGTTTAAATGAGTCCCTATTCTCATAAGCATATGATTTCAGTTATTCTTCAATTAGCATAAAAAATTGCTGAGTGAATTACACTGGCAAGTTTATTACTTAAAAAATGAATGACTTAGGCGACGCGGTGGCGCAGTGGGTAGCACGTTCGCCTCACAGCAAGAAGGTCGCTGGTTCGAGCCTCGGCTGGGTCAGTAGGCATTTCTGTGTGGAGTTTGCATGTTCTCCCCGTGTTCGCGTGGGTTTCCTCCGGGTGCTCCGGTTTCCCCCACAAGTCCAAAGACATGTGGTATAGGTGAATTGGGTAAGCTAAAAAATTGTCCGTAGTGTATGTGTGTGAATGAGTGTGTATGAATGTTTCCCAGTGATGGGTTGCAGCTGGAAGGGCATCCGCTGCGTAAAAACATATGCTGGATAAGTTGGCGGTTCATCCCGCTGTGGCGACCCCAGATTAATAAAGGGACTAAGCCGAAAAGAAAATGAATGAATGAATGAATGAATGAATGAATGACTTCAATGCATATTGCATATTCAGTGGCCTTTTTGCCACATATTTATCCCATTAGACAAATCTTGCCCACACATTAGTTGAGCAGGATAATTAAGGTTACTCATTAATGTAAAAAGGAGATGTTTCTGAAACCCTTTGTCACTGAAAATCCAAACCACAAAGAATAAAATGAAAGATTCCTGAAAAACTTTAATTGTATCATCGCATTTCTATAGTTAATATACCACCAATTGTACATTTGAGCTCAAAATAGTATGTTTCTGGTGGCTGACTAAGATGTGATTGAATTTCGCAGTGCTCTTTGCCTCTATTCTGCCGTATAATGAGTTGTATAATGAGATATTATGCAAAGCCTCTTCTCCAGCCACCAACAGCGTGCTTCAAGCTGTTCTTAGTTAGAATAAAAAATATCACACACTTGCCATTGCATTGTTTTATGTAACCTTTTTCCAAAATGATTTTTCATTTCACGAATGCTTCCAGAGTTAACCCAAACTTGTGGTTGATACAAACTTCTTAGACCACATAAGTTAATCTTCCTTCACCAAATTTTCTACATTTTTTATGACTATTTCCCCTTTTAGTGAGCCCCATTTGGCACAGCCCTGATTACTCTTGCAGTACTTAAGTAGTATTAATTTTGAGGCCTAAAGCTATTTGCCAGAGCTGAGAAGAATGCTGTGGGAAATGTAACATTGGATTATTTCTGTACAGTGAGAGCACTCAAACACTACTTCTATCATTCAGTGCTCATTTCCCATGTTTATCCTTTTTGCTTGATCCTTTTCATTCCTTTCGTGTTTAACCTTATTCAAAAAGATAGTTCACCCATAAAAAATGAACTCACATTCAATTGACTCTAAACTTTTGTGAATTGATTACTTCAGTTGAGGATGAAAAATGTTGGAAACCAACAGCCTTTGTGGATTCAATGGCTACTGCTTTCTAACATTCTTTACTAAATCTTCTTTTGTGTTCAAGACACAGAAGTGTGTTCAAGCTCAGTCTGGAAGAATTGGAAGTTAAGTAAAGGATGACAGAATTTGCATACTATATGAACTATCACTAAGGCAAGACAATTACTGTACATATTTTTACATAAAGCCTCAAAATATATTCTCAAAATATATTTTTCTCCGGCACTGAGGCATAAATCTACACTTACAAACATCTTGAGTTTTATTCATGTCTATATTCTGAAGGTTTTTACAGGGGGATATGTTCACACATACTGTTATATGCCTAATTAGAAAAAATTAATATTCATAGTTTTTCTGGCTTTTTAAGGATAAGATACATAAAATCCCTTCTGTAAAACATTTCACTCCAATATGTTTACCTATTATTACCTGTCTACATCCAATGATCATATTTTTACTAGAAATGTATGCAGATTAGCAAATATTTCATTAATTCAAAATTTGCATATTCAGACATAACATTTAAAAAAAAGTGTAATACAAAAAATTTCTGCAATTCTTAATGTAATGAGTCAAATGGAATTTTTTTTCACCCTGAGGCATCTTGCCTTAAAAGGAAAATTTACCCAATAATTCAAATACTTTCATCATTTACTCACCCCTGACTTGTTCCAGACCAGTTTGAGTTTTTTCTTCTGTTAAAAAAATATTCATATAATGAAGAATGGATGCCACTGGTTATCAATTTCCAACACTTTACTAAATATCTTGTGTTCAACAGTACAAAAAAAAAACTCAAATAGATTTAAAATAATTCAAGTGTGTCATTTCTGAGTAAACGATCCCTTTAAGTGTCAAAGCATAACCACTTAATGTCCAGCAGCAACCCAAAACTGGGAAACACCCATACACTCTCTCATTCTCACACACACACACACACTATCCCAATTCATCTATACCACATGTCTTTGGACTGTGGGGGTAACCAGAGCACCCAGAGGAAACCCATGCGAACACAGGAAAAACATGCAAACTCCACATAAAAGTGCCTCCTGGCCCGGTCGGGACTCGAACTAGTGACTTTCTTGTTGTGAGGCAACAGTGCTAACCACTGAGCTACCATTAATGTTCATTAAAAATAAAAAATATGGCAATTACACTATTAAGCAAGGCTTTAATATAATGTTAAACATAATAACTCAAAGGTCAAGAGACTAACTTGTGCTATGAATGTTGTCTTTTGTGTTTCTGTGACTTAATCTGATCTGTGTGATTTTGGCCAATCTCATTAGCCTACCTATACAGGAGGTGGTCAGCCTCCTCAAGTGCTCTAAATGTCCTCAGGTAAAGATTTCTCAAGGTTTTACTCAATTGTGCGATTATTCTGGCTCCATGCTCTGCGTTCAAATGCGACTCTGAGCTGCAGTGTAGAAAGCACCTAAATTAATTTGCCAGCTGTGGCTGAGAGACAAGGCTGGAATGATGAAAAGCATGCATTTCCTCCCGCTGTTGGAGGACGGCAGAGTGAGAGAGAAAGAGAGAGAGAGGGGATCGTGAAGAGAAAGCAAAATGAAGGATCCATATGCGCCTCACAGGGTGCGAGAAAACGAGGAATGCAGACTTATTGACTGGCACACACTGACAGGACGCCACAGCTAAGAAAAGCTGTGATATCCAATGCAACAGTCAAAATGCATTGTTTGTGTACTTTGTGTGGTGTTAATGTGGAATGTTATTCTGGTGTAAATTTCATAGACCGATAGATAGATAGAACTCATTGTCATGTTCAAGAAACCAGTCTGAGATGATTCGCGCTTTATAATATGGTGCGTTATCCTGCTGGAAGTAGCCATCAGAAAATGGGTACACTGTGGTCATAAAGGGATGGACATGGTCAGCAACAATACTCAGATAGGCTGTGGCCTTGACACAATGCTCAATTGGTATTAATGGGCACAAAGTGTGCCAAGAAAATATCCCCCACACCAATACACCACCACCACCAGCCTGAACCGTTGATACAAGGCAGAATGGATCCATGCTTTCATGTTGTTGATGCCAAATTCTGACCCTACCATCTGAATGTTGCAGCAGAAATTGAGACTCATTAGACCAGGCAACGTTTTTCCAATCTTCTATTGTCCACATTTGTGAGCCTGTGCGAATTGTAGCCTCAGTTTCCTGTTCTTAGCTGACAAGAGTGGCACCCGGTGTGGTCTCCTGCTGCTGTAGCCTATCCGCCTCAAGGTTCAACGTGTTGTGCATTCAGAGATGCTCTTCTGCATACCTCGATTGTAACGAGTGGTTATTTGAGTAACAGTTGCCTTTCTATCAGCTCGTCTGGCCATTTGCCTCTGACCTCTGGCATCAACAAGGCATTTACGCCCACAGAACTGCTGCTCACTGGATATTTTCTCCTTTTCGGACCATTCTCTGTAGACCCTAGAGATGGTTGTGCATGAAAATCCCAGTAGATCAGCAGTTTCTGAAATACTCTGGCACTAACAACCATGCCTTTCTTCCCCATTCTGATGCTCGGTTTGAACTGCAGCAGATCACCTTGACCATGTCTACATGCCTAAATGCATTGAGTTGCTGCCATGTGATTGGCTGATTATAAATTTGCGTTAACGAGCAGTTGTACAGGTGTACCTAATAAAGTGGCCGGTGAGTGTATGCTTAAAATAACATTCTGAAAATAAAATGTAAAAATATGAATGAACAGCCTGATCTCACAAGGAAACTTGGCAAAAAAAAAGTGGTTAATTCGTATGAATTCCTACAATTTAATTTGTACAAAAACAATGATCTTTTTAAAAGGAGTCATGACCATAAACCCAACTGTCATTCTACCATCTAGCCATCTACACTCCAGCAACTACACTAAATATAGAGCCAGTCATGTGCATTGTGCACCAGGATTAAACACCTTCAAGAACCATGTATGTACGTTTTTGGACATATCTCCCAGACTATATGCTCATTAACTTTTGGCAGGCATCTGATCTGCCAGAGCCTTCCAGACCTGCTACAGCCGTCTGACCCACAAAGTCATCTGACCTGCCAGTGCCTCCTGACCCAGAGCCACCAGAGTCACCTGACCCAAGCTCCATGGTATCCACAGCTCCATGACCCCTCACAGTGACATCAATAGCTCCATTGAGTGCATTGTGTCTGACATTGCATCTCTGAGATATGCAGTCTCAGCTTGCAAATCAAAGTTGGCATCCAGATACCCATCACACATTGTGTTCCTCCAGTGCCGTCCTCCAGTCTTTGCTGCAGGTTTTGTCTCCGTTTTTCCAGTGTTTATAATTGCGTCCTCTGGTTACCATTGAAAGAACTGTAAAGGAGATTGTAGTCATGTCGATCTTTGCACATGCACAGTAAAAAATTGAAAATGAAATTAGTTTTATATGTAAAAAAGAGCTTAAGCAATGACAGTAATTGGAGAAGTCACTTCAGATTTTGTTGCTGATTTGAAAAATGTTATTTAACTGCGAGTTCAGCTAACTGTTTTCCAGATTTCAGGATGCCCCCATTCATTAAGATAGGACTTTGAGCTTGGAAGAACTGCCCGGTGGGGTTGCAAATATGGGCGCCGAGTGAACTGACATTCCTTGAAAGGGACTTTGAGCTGGACCACCATCCTTACCCAAGCTAAATGCTATACACTGTAAACACTGCACCAAATAAACTTTTGCATCTCACAAGGTGTTATAACATTCATCCATAGTAACTTCAACTCTTAAGCCTGTTTTCCATCAAGGCTGCTGGTGCCCGACCAGAGGGTGACACTCGTATAGAACCAGCTCACATTGCCATTAAAAGGACAAAACACACTGTTTGCTTATTGATGTCACAGTCTTTCACACATTCAGTGGACCATATTAGGGGATACATCCTCTCTTTCTCTTGCTTCACACAAATGCAGCTGGCACCATCTTGTGTCTCAGATAATTATCACTTGTAGTGAAAATGACCTCAGGCAATATCGGTCTATATCTTTAATATGGCAGTTTTCTTGTTTCTATGTTGATTATTTTATAGGTTATAGTGGACCTTTTTATCAAAGAAAAAGGTTTAATAACATACAGTAACAGTACTATTGATTAATAATGTATAGTTATACATTCTTGTTTTTTGCTAAATGTATTGTCATATATATATATATATATATATATATATAACTGGAGCACAATATAACTAAATTAACCTTGTTTGCTGCCATGTTAAAGGAAAAAGTGTACAACATGTATCTGAAGTCAGTGGTCATGTTGCTAAAATAACCTTTACAACTTGAAAAAAACACACATTTATATAGAAGAATCAATATAAGCACTTAAAAAATATGAATTCAATCTCTGCTTCCTAGAATTTCACTGCAAATGTGAAACTGAGGGACACGTTCAAATTATTTTCCTTGGCAACTGAAATCCTTCTACTGATGCTGTTGTTAAAATGTCCTTCAGTTTGCAAAAACAAAATTCTTAGAACTGGTTTTAAACCCAAAATCTTTAATTCCTTTAATAGACAAATATGTTTCCCCAAGGTTACCAAATAAGCACAACTCTTTGGTGCCTTTTTGACAATGAACTTCCGTGCTACTTTACCTATTCATTTATTTTATGAATAGTTGATTTGATTAATATTTTGCACACAATAGTTTTGTCACTGCCAATTAGCCTCTCATGCATTAATTACACTTTAGAAAATAGGCTCTTGTGGCCTTTTGAAAGTTCATGAAACAACAGCTGGAAACAGAGCAAAGAGGGGAAGATAAACAAAATGTGAATGTCGGAAACAGAAGAGGCAAACAGAGATGAGTATGTGCATGCATATGCATAAAGTCATTAATGTGCTTAAAAGTGAGAAAACAGAAGAGTGAGAAAGAGAAAAGTGGAGTTGGAAGAGAGCAAAGGGCAGGTACCAGGAGAAAGAGAAACATCATAAAAGAAACAGCTTCACCCTCAGATCAGGAAGCTCAGGTAATGGAGGAAGAGAGGGGATGGATGGAGGCCAAGTCTCCCAGCATTCCCTCCCCCTGTACAGGCCAACTCAGAGGAGGAGTGTAGGTGGGAGTTAAGCACTTCTCCAGATGTAGTTGACTGCTGCTTCTTGAGTCTGACTTTCACCAGACAAGCCTCCATCACACTTCTTGCTCAGTCAAGTCCAGGGATAAACAAACGTACGGAAGGTTTACGAGTCATCTGCAAATAATTACACACTTCGTCTACAAGTGTAACGTTTTGCTAACAGGAATCCAGAGGTAAGTCGCAATATTTGTTCCAAGGTACTCAAGTTGAGATCTGTCTCAGAATTTAATTATCACAAATAGCATGCCTTTTTTTTTTTATACTTCAGAACTTTCTTAGTCATAAATATTTCAGTGCATATTGAACAGTTCACTGTAGTTCCCCTTGGACATTAGGGAGAACTTTGTGGTTTCATTAGTTCATCTGAGTTTTATGCTATTCAAATGAATTCACATAAATTTTGACTTATGACCTGGCATGTTAAGCAGAATTGAAGCCTGCACAAAAGTTAACTTCAAAAGAGGTTTGATGATCTTAAAAATATCTTTGATGTAATTATGTATGAATTTAGTTAATATTTCAAAAGTGAAGCAAACCTCCGTTTGAGGTCCAGGGCAATCAGTCAGTATTCTACAGTAATTCAAGTCACTAAAGATCAATTAGAATTAATTGCAACATAAATTATGCCCTCAAAAGTAAAAGCATATCTGATTTGTATAAAACTTTAATATGCTCTATCATTTGCAATATACTGTATAGTAATCTTATGATTTCCAACCTACAAGGAAAAAACAAAGAAAGAAATATAGCATGCATAAAACATGAGTGTATGTGGAATGTAAGTCGTTTTCTATGTAAGCAGTGTGTGAAACAGCAGTTAGTCAGTTCAAATACCTAACCAGAAAGTACTAAATGTAAATTGCTGGGATTATTAACAGGCCAGTGTAAATATTCATTCAGTCAGTCTGCCGATTATAGAGTAGCTATCCGACCCGCAGCTGCAAACATCATGAAAGAGTCAGGAATGCAGTGAGAATAAAATTGTCCAAAATAGTCTGAGTCATCATGGGTCATTATCTGGCCTCTGTCAGATGAATAAATCATGCCTGACGTTTCACCTTTTTGGCCGCTCTGCACTAAACAGCAGATTCGAGCAACCTAAGCTGGCAGAAAAGTAATAAAAATGCAAAACAGGGGCCTCGTCGTCTTTCGGCGCCTGAAATCTAAACATCCTTGTATTTAGGAAGTGCAACACTTGTCTTCTTCCTCTTTATGTAATTAAGTTGTGGATGAGTTGCCAGCTTGTGGTTGGAAAGCATGCGATGCTCTTGCTGAGATAAACACTTGAGCAATGATTTATTTTGTGTGGGCTCAGCAGCTCTGTGGGCGAGGACAGATTCTACACTAAAAAAATAACATGCCAATATATTTGTTGTCTGTACAAAATACAAAATGTTCATAAATATGTGCATGTTGGTTGCAACGATTGGTTGTCAGATAGCATCATATTAAATCATTGTGTGAAACAGTGTGTGCTTAAACATTTTTCATTTTATTTTCATGCAATAGTGATATGCAACTATAGACGGGTCCACATGCTACATGTTGCTTAGGCTATTACACACACAGGGATGTGCAGCAGCACACAAACATCTTTAAAATATGATAAATTCATGGATTAAAATGTAAAGGATTATTATCATCTACATAAACATAAAATCTCCTCCCATGCTCTCTTCACCTCAGGGGGCTTTAGTGGAATCCAGTTTGTTTCATAGATACTCTGTTTGCATGCTTTAACTTCAAGCATGAGCAGATCCACTAATAAATCATTCAGTTTTTCTGCTTATAAAGTCTGTATGTAAATAGTGAATTCACCATAGAGTGACCACAATAACACCCATAACTCAGTAAAAGAATAAGGCACCAAATCAATATTTTATTTTTTGCGCGATGTTCTAAAAACAATCACCTGAGAGAGCTTCTCCAACTATCAAAGTGTTTTAAAACAAATGCAGAACACTGAGCGTAAAATGCATTCTCAGTGCCTGGCTACGCAGCCGGCTTTTTTCAAATGTGGCACTTCCATTGACAACAACATAAAAAAATGCTGTTTCTGCAGTGCAAACATGCTTCGGTGTACACCAGCCTAAGAACCAAACTTTTAAACCATGCACACCGACCATTTTACCCATCCTTTTAAATAGCAAAAGCTTCAGATTCTGACCTCCTTAGTGCACCTGCGCCATGTGCTTTAGACATACGATTTAGATAGAGAACAATATAGTGTATTCTAAACCTGGCACTAGTCAGGAATGGGCACCACTTTCAGAAACTAATGAGTCATCACACTTTAGGCATATTGTAACATGACATCTAAAAAAAACTTCTAGAAGACATTCAGATTCAGTGAGTCAAACATCCAATAACGCCCAGTGAGTAATACTGTCAGTTATTCTTAATTTCTCCAAGTAAAATGGTAGACTGATTGATTGCTGCTATATACTGATTGACTGTGATGTAAAACTTTGCTTTGCAGTCACACTGTTCCTAAATCAGATAATGGCATGAGAGGGACATGGCTCCAGTGGGTGTACCTGCTCTCCTGATGTTGGCAGCTTTGGGTCTGTTGCTAATCTTGCCCTCATGCCTCTATGCGTGTCCGAGGTCCTGCAGTTGCCCGAGCCCTAAGGAGGTGCACTGTACCTTTCGTCATCTTCCCTCTGCCCCGCAAAACCTACCACAGGACACAGAGAGACTCAACCTAGGGTAAGATACTGTGTTGTTGACTCTAGTTTTGAATTGAAGCATTGGTGGCATTTAGGAGACCAAACATATTCATGCTAGGCCCTGCTCACATTGTGTGGTTTTTAATATTCCTAAACAATTGTAGCTTGTCAGATTGCATGAACATGACTCCCATGTCACACTGTAAGATCTCAGTTGCCATAATGTCAGACTGAATGACAAAGAAGATGTGGCAAAAAAATAATAGCATACTTAGATGTGACACCCAAAGATTGACGTCATCCATCTTTGACACTTTCACTATCTCGTGTTCTGACATGATACCTCATGGCAAACATTAAAAAAAACTGTAGCGATTATTTTGCTCACAGCGTGCCTCAATATTAAAACCAGAAAAACTGTTTTGACATTTCCTTCCGCTGGTTTGAAGTTGTCAAGCTGATTGCATCATCAGATTCGGCGCTCCTTTTGGTTCTTGGTTTGATGCTTGTCGCAGTTGAAGTCACACTGCTGAAAAGTGTCTGAAATCTTCTGACACTGCCAGAACTTCATCGGAGGAAAGATTTGATTTCTGTCAGTGAACATGTAAAAACCACCATCAAAGACCACAGATTTTAGCCTAGGATTACAGGAATCTTTTAGGATTTCCCAAATTTGTCTCAGATGACCAAATCGTGGCTTAAATCCCACAGATTGAGTGGGGCTTCAGAGGAAATAAAAATATGCAAGTACTGTATGGTCCTTGTAGTAGCTATAGGTGTCTGCTTTGGTGGCTGCCCCCCCCCCCCCAAAAAAAGTTAATTAGTCCAAAACTATACTTGAACAAAACATTTTTTTTTTATCTTTAAAGAAATGTAAATATTCAAAACATACAAGGTATTTTGGCTGCTACAACACCCCCCCCCCCCCCCAAAAAAAAAAATTTGGACAGTTAAGCATAACTGTACAAAATATATATATTTTTTAAAAAGCAACTTATAGTTTGTCCTGTATTGTGACAGTCTGTGGTTGTGAAATATCAGTCGAACATGTTCACATTGCTCCAAACCTTTCTCCTGTAGAACACAAAAGAAAGTATTTTGAGAAATATGTTTTGTTGGCCATTCAATGGAAGATGTCAACTTTTTATACTTGTTTTGTATTTCATGCAAGAAAGTCATATTTTCAATTTTGAGTGATGGCATCTAGAGATTTTTCTTTATACACCCACTAAAACTCGGTACACCACACTGTGCAGTTTAACAGTCAATAATTTCCATAGTGTATTTTTTTTTGGTGCCACTCTAACATTGGATTGTCACATTGATGTGAGATTCTTTAAAATTATTAACATTCTCCATGATTATCTTTGTCTACTCTAAAGCTATAACAGCATTGGGACGATTGAGTCTTCAGATTTTGTCAACCTACGGAAACTGGAAATGCTTATGCTTCATGGAAACGATATCTCTTCTGTTTCTTCTGGATCCTTTTACCACCTCCGGTCCCTGCAGGTATATGTTCATAAATGGTTATATGAGATTCACATTAAACACGGTGCATTTATCTACTGTATCATCTTTGTGTCTATACTTTGCAATAAACCAAAGCATTTGAGTAAGTTATGTTCTTTTTTTTTTTTTGTATAGATACTCAAGTTGAGCTACAACAAACTGAAAAGAGTTGACCCCAGCTTATTTGAGGGCTTGACTAGCCTGGTACGGCTTCATTTAGACCACAATCTCATTGACTTCATTGAGCCCTTTTCATTTAATGGACTCACATCATTAAAGCTACTACAACTGGAGGGGAACCGACTGCAGGACCTCCATTCTCACACATTTATTACAGTCTCAGTTCTGGGAACATTTTGGAGCTCAGGACTGCGGCACCTGCATTTGGCAGACAATCAGCTAGAATACTTACTGCCTGGAACTCTGCAGCACTTAAACAGGCTGGAAGTCCTCTCCCTGCATGGAAACCCCTGGGCTTGTGATTGCCACTTACATTGGCTCTTGGAGTGGAACAAGAATCATGATGGTGAAACTTCTTTGATTGCATTTCTGACCTTTGCACCACTTACTAGGAATTTAATGTATTGTAAAGAAAATTTAAAGATGAAAAATCAGTAACACTTTACATAACTTGTTATAAATCTGTCATAAACATAGCAGTCATGAGGCCATTACAATAGTGTAATTAATTTGATTGCAGAGTCATTAATATTTTTTTTGATGTCAACTAGTGATACAAATTTTCCATTAAAATATCAGCAATTGTGATTAAATATTAATGACGCTGTTGTAAAATTATCTTGACACTTTCACTGAGAAATTTTAATGTCAAATTCAGTTTGTTCCACGGAAAAAGTGATCATAAAGATATTCATGACAATCATATGACAGATTTATGGCAAGTTATGTTGCCTTGGTAATGTCAAGTTGTAATGACAAAGGTTGTGATGTGTTTGTTTTTGTCAAGTTGGCATAACAAAGACATCTCAAACAAATCTTCTCATTTTAAATGACATAACTGAGTGAATGACACTCAATGACAGCTGTCATAAGCATGCATAAAATTTCCTTTATATCGTGATGTGTCACGTCATGATTATAAAGCTGTCTTTAGTCTTAAAGGGGTGGTCCACAGTGTATTTTTAAGGCTTGGTTGTGTTTCTAAGATGCAAAGCAATGTGTGATCATGCTTCACTTGTAGAAAATCATGTTATTTTTTTATATATCTTACTTTGATTATATACAGCTACTCGGCTAACATGAAAACGACTGTCATATTTCCTAGTTCCTCCAAAAGGCCCGCCCTCAAGAGACTCTAATTGGTCAGCTAACATAATGTGCTGTGATTCGCGGAAGCTACAAGCACTCGCGTTAGCGCTGTGTAAACAGAGAAGCTGTTAGCAGCATTAGCTGCCTGAATCAGACAGAAAATGAAGAGCACACGCCTGAGCACACAGCTCACGCCTGCTCTCTAAAATAAAATCTGACAAATGTCTCACATGTATTCGGAATAAGCATGTGTAAGTAATATAAAAACGTTCACACAGAACGCACAGAAAGCTGGCGCATAATTACAGAGACACTGCACGCGGCCGCATAGAGAGACATTGCACGCGCAGCTAAAGATTGTGTGTGTGTGTTTACAGCGGTTTAACGGATAAATATGAATTTGTAGCTAAATTGTTAGCGAAACAGCCAAACAGCATTTCCCGTTGTTTACATCCTTGTTCACGTCCTCGCTACAACATACCGTTAACGCTAGAAACTGTGCCTTTAATAGATCAATTTTAAAAAATAAAAACACTTACAGGTTGTGGCTCATAATCCACAGCTTTGTCGGTTGGAGGAGTTTTTAACTGAATCCAGCACTTTACTGAGAGATTCTGGAAGTTCTCCTTTGTCAAAGGCAAGCTGTATATTATAATTCTCTGGAACATAATTAAAATTAAAGTGTAAGCACTTCTGTCTTTTTGTCGTGTCCTTTGGAAGCCCAAATACAGAAACAGAAGAAGCTCTGTGGAAATAGCAGCGTTTAGACGGCATTTTAGCTTTCTCTGCTATAATATTACAGCGCATCTGGCCACGTCCTGTTGCTGTGCAGGGTGTATGCGCGTGGTGAAGCTGAAGCATTTACGATCTCATTAGCCCGGATGTATTTTTTTGTAGTCCCCAAATTCATTTGCTGTAGGCTTTGTTAAGCTAACTCTGTAAAAGCCAATATCTCCCTTTGCATTGAAATTTGAGCATATTACATTCAGAGATGTTGCTTTTGTTCACACAGCTACATTACACATCAACTAAAGTTTAAAATATGATATCGTAGTGGACCACCTCTTTAAGGACACTCCCTTCAAGTAAAGTGTTCCAATTGCACATATAAATATTTTGACCTTCTCATAAGTTTTTGTACATAATTTATTCAAAATTGTCACATTTATAATTTGTGTCTTTTATGTATTATTTTGTCAATAAAAAAAAAAGTTAAATGAGTACAGCTGAGTATAAAAACTACTATACAAGTAATTTTTCAATTTCTCTTAATGTCTTTTTAGGAGTTATTAAGTGCAAAAAGGACCGTGATTCTGGAGATTCTGGCAACTGTGCCGCATGTGCCTCACCACAGCCTTTAAACAATAGCCAGATCTTGCAGCTTTCAACCAATCAGCTCACCTGTGACCAACCCTCCCTTCAGTCCCCTTTAAAAATTGGAGAGAGTAACATGGGGGAAGATCAGGAGCCAGATGCCCCCTACATCAAAGACCTGGAGCATCCTCTTGGCCACCTGACCTTCATTCTTTCTGACAGCCATGGGAATCGGGCTCATGTGGCTTGTAATGTAACACGTCCAGTTGAAGGCACCTCCATAGTGTGGGAACCAGTGAGGAAAACAGATGAGATTGCTGTAAATGTTACTTTACGAACACTGCTGGAGTGTGAGATCGATAGAGATGCTCTTCAGAACCTGTGGAGGTTGATTGCTTATTACTACGAGAGTCCAGCCATATTGGAACGGGGAACCAGTCTTGGGAATTCTTCCAAGGTGACTTTTCAGTACTCTCAAGCCACAAGTGAAGAATCACCATATTTCACTGAGCTCAAAGGACACTTAATGGCTGAACCAGCCTGGCTATTGCAACCAAGGGTCACTCTTCAGTTAAACAGGCGCAAAACTACAACTAAGAAACTGGTGCTGAATTTCTCCACTTTTATATCAAAACAACTCATTGGAAGAGGGGATGAGGAGGACGTAACCTCATCCTGGGCTATTATCCAAAGAAGAACCCCAGGGAGAATTCAGTCAGTTCTAGAACATTCTGAGGTCAGTCTGGATTGTAGCGTGCTCAGCTCAGGGCATCACCCTGTGGAGTGGATGCTCCCAGACTTAACACCGATTGATCAAACTGATTCCCATAATTTAAGGTTGGAGAATCACAGGCTAGTAATCAAAAACACAAGTATAGCAGACTCTGGACTCTATCATTGCTTTGTGAGGACTGACACTAATGTGGACATAGTCTCCTATAGACTCACAGTCAGGATGCACCTCTTGAGTCCAAGTGATTTAAATGGAAAAAAGATTTCTGTGGGAAAAGGGGACACTCTTAATCTTCCCTGTTTAGTAACATCTCCTCATCCAATTGAGACAAAATGGTACCTACCAAACAATCAGATTCTCAAAGCATCAGACAGAAAAGGACCTGTGCAAGTATCACAGAACAACACTTTGATAATCAAAAAAGTGACATACGAGGATGCTGGAGAGTACAGCTGTTTAGCGGCTAACCTGTATGGAGCTGATATGTTGTCTCATCTAATTGTTGTTACTGGTGAAAAAGAAGAAACACAAAGAGGTGTTCTGGTTTCCAAGGGCGAAGTACCACTTTTTGAAAGTGAGGGAAGTGAAGGGTCAGGTTTTGAAGAAATCAAACGACCAACAGCTAAACTCACACCTCAAAGGGTTAATGGAAAACACAGGGGTGGTACTATCCGACAAAATGCAAAAGGGAAAAAAGTCAAGGAAAGTGTAAGAAAACCAAATAACTCTGTCAAGGACCTTGACCCTAGCCGATGGGAGCAGATTGTTGCAAAAGCTAATGCTAAACTCTCAACTGTTCTGCCAGTTACAACACATCTAGAAAATGTAATAACAACAACCACTATCTCTTCCTCAGCCATTCAAACTACTAAAACAGATGTTACTGCTAGCGGTGCCAGTACACCTTCAAGCCTACAACATTTCAATGCGAAACAGCTGGAACTGGCACCCCACAGTGAGCATGTAAAACACGAAACTACACATGGAGAAGAATCAAAACAGAAAATAGATTATTCCAACAATTCAGATTTGACTTTAGTAGATGTAGACACAACAACAGAGCCTGAACATGAGACACAGCTGGTAAAACAGGTAGACAGACACACAATAGAAGAAAAAATAAGGGCTAACAATAATTCCATCTGGAACCAAAGACGAAGATTACCTTATAGGCAACGCAGGCCTTTACCACGTAGACCACTTCCAAAGAAACCAAATATCACTGCAATACCCACTACATCAGTGTCATTTACTCAATCTCCAGTCAATAGTATAATTATGACCACTAACTCTTATTCTCCAGCCCAATACAAAGATTTCAGAGCAGCAGTGACTTTAGAAGTTACTCCTGCACATTACCCTGTAACTGAAAGCTTAGTCGTGGCAGTCACCGAGAATACCCTTAAAGTACCAAAAACAACAAGAACAGATGGGAAGCTTAATGAATTTGAAGGCAAAACAAAACACTTTGCTTGGTCTCAGCAAATTAGTACAACATCTCTACAAGAAACTAAAGTAATTCCTGTTACACATGCCCCCAGACATATCAACAGGTATGGACATGAAAATAGAGAGATCATTTTGAGAATTAACAGCCAGACAAATGACGATAAGACAAGGCAGACTTCAGCAACAGCCACCCCTAATCTTCAGATCAGCAACATCAATCCTCCAGAAACAAAAACTGCACATACGACTAAGAAACCAACAATTACCAATGTGGACCAACAGAGAGTTTACAACTGGGGATTGCATCCTGAAGGTGTACCTATCCACCCATGGTTAATCCAAAAGAATACACTCAAAAAAGAAATCACAATTACACCCCGTCCCTTCACGCAGTCTTCTTTCTTGGTCAAAAACAACGGCATCCCCTTCTGGCCCACAGTTAAAAGCTCAAGGCACCACCATTCCCAAGACAAATCTTGGTATTTCCTACAAACAGGAGGCAGGGGTGCAGGGGTCACCAATCAGCCTCAAATTAGTGCTCAAACATTAAAGCCAACAGTTTACATTTCAGGGTCAGTGACGGCTTCATTTCCAAAGACCATAGCTCCACATGTCGGCTCATCTCGTGTACGAGACCAGTTACTTTTCAACAGGCTCAGAAACAGATACAGACAAACACAGCTTGATGCATATCGATTAGCCCAGCTGGCAAAGCTTGCAACTTCTAAACCAAGGATTTATCATCCCACTCCACAACCTAACAAAGCTCCAAATATCCCAAACATCTACAAAAAGGTGACTCCTCCATCCATCCTAGCATATACGAACAAACCACCCTCCACTGCTAGCATACCGCATGGTGATCGCTGGCACTACAGTAATTTTGGAGCAAAGAAACTGAGCACTGCCATACCCTTTCCAAACCTGATGGGCAGTGGTGTCAAACCCAGGATCACAGCACCTGAATCTGCGACTGTATCTGCTCTAGCAGAGGCAGATATGCTCTTGTCCTGTAGATCATCTGGAGACCCCAAACCTATTGTTTCATGGACCAAAGTTTCCACAGGTTAGTCAATTCTACATTTCAAGGTTTTATAAATGCATTCATCTGAGTACATAATACCCATCCTGGTCCAACTTTAACAGTCAACATGATTGAAAACTGCTCAAAATAAAATAAATCTAGGCCTGTATTCATCAAGCTCCTGAGAATTACTCATAAGAGCAGTGCTGACTTAAAAAAAATATTGGTTAAAAGCTGCACTTACAAATTACTTATCACGCACATCAAATGTAATTTAAGTGAAGTGTAGGAGTAAATATTGTGTCAGACTTAGAGGTGATTTATGACACTTGGCATTTTGGATGACAACATAGGCATGGACCAATCACTGAGTAGATTTCTTAATTTAAGAATATTTTCAGAATAATTAATGTTGAATGGGGAATTCCTAAGAGTTTACATTCAACACATATTTGACAATAAGAATATATTATGATATACACTTGACATTGGAAAAATTGGACACATAAAAAAATTAGCAGTTTCAAAAGGGAAGCACCAAACAAAGTATCGTTGTCTGGCTGGCATTTCTTTGCGAAGTGGAAGTTTAGTCATGTGTGCTGCTCATCACCATTTCAGCGCATCAGTATTCAGTCAACAAGATCACTGAAAAATGTGTCCTGTACAGTTCTCTACTTCACAGTGCCACCACAGGCCCCTACTGTCAATTTCTAACCACTTGAGAGACCTCTCGAGGAGTCTTAAATAACTGGAAGAGTAAGAGTGATTCTTAGCTTTAAGAAATTTTATAATTTGCTATTATACTTACAGTAAGTTTGTAAGTAAATTTCATGAACTCTCAGCACTTAAGGCTAAAATGACACTTTGAGAAGCTTGATAAATATGGACACTAGTCTACTATAGGATGATGAAAAAGTTAATTTACTAAAAAAAAAAAATCCTAACCATTGAAATTAAACCATACAATTCTAATATAAGAATTATTGTGGTTTGTATTTAGGAGAAAAATTGGCCTGGAGACATAATTGTTTGGGTCACTCTAGGCTTTCCATATTTGATGACAGGAATATTTATAATCACTGCATAAAAGAAGGGAACAGTAATTTTGTGTTTGAACTAGTTAGTGAAAGGCTGTATCCCATAGTGTTTAACATTACAAAACTCATGTGCCACATCACTATGGCATACAGGTATATTTTTGCTTATAAATAAAAATGAGTGAGTGACTTTAACAAAACCCTATTTTAGAAGTTCACAAGCTTCTATAAATGAACTAAAGAGCACAATTGTGACAGTGATGCATGATTCAAATCAAAGCATACCCCAACTGTGCTGATTGTCTGAGACAAACTGAGGTCAAACTGTTCAAGAATTGTTGGACATTATTTGATTAGTCTGTTTTTCTTGATTATTTCTCCCCCAACTTCTTTACAGGTGCAACTATTCAGAGCAACACAAAATTTGGACAAAGATTTGAGGTCCTTTCAAATGGTACTTTTGTGATTAAGAATGTCCAGCTGCAAGACAGAGGCCAGTATCTTTGCACAGCTCAAAACAAATTTGGCTCAGACCGCATGGTAGTTACATTAGTTGTCCAGACTCAGCCACCAAAAATCATGAGCACAAGACCCAGAGATGTCTCAGTGTTTTTGGGAAACCCAGTCAACTTGGACTGTATTGCAGTGGGTAAACCGGAAGCCCAGATTTCATGGATTCTTCCAGACAGGACATTTGTGCGAGACATTGGTGCCCTTGACCGAAGAGTATCACTTTTTCCAAATGGAACGTTGAGCATTCATTCAGCAAACTTTTCAAATAAAGGTGATTATAAGTGTATTGCCAGTAATGCAGCAGGAGCTGACACACTTACATACCACATTCATGTTTCAGCCCTACCTCCAATAATTGTTGAGGTTTCATATGAGACTATATTTATGAATGTTGGACGAAATGTTTACATGGATTGCACTGCTAAAGGAGAGCCACATCCTCTTATTAAGTGGGTTCTCCCTGATGGTTCAGAAATGAAGCCCACACAGTTCATTGGAAGCCGGATATTTATCTTCCCAAACGGAACTCTTTATATAAAGAATGTCATTCCCAATGATTCAGGGAAATATGAATGCTCAGCAACCAACCCAGTTGGCTTTGCTAAAAGGACGGTGCGGATGGATGTTAGACAAGAGGCTCCAGGCCCCTGGAAAGGCTTATACCAACATCACAGTGTCACAGCAACATATGGTTCCACAGTTTTCTTGTACTGTCCAGAGTCCATAGGTTTCCAGAGAGGTACAGTCTGGAGACTGCCATCTAAAACCATACTGGAACATCAGTACAGGTACTGTTGCATATTTTATGCTTTTAAAGATTTTACAATTCATTCATTCATTTTCTTTTCGGCTTAGTCCCTTTATTAATCTGGGGTCGCCACAGATTTTACAATGTTATCTAATAAAAAATAATAAAAAGTTGATCTCCTTAACACTAGAACTATCGAGGCATTTTATATTATTATTTTTTTGGTTTGTAATGTAATAATTTTGTTAAAATAAAACCCATATTACTATAGTACCCTGACATTTCTTAAATGAGTTCTGAGTATTTCTACCTTAAATTACCATAATGGTCAAAATGACCGCATACATTTCAGCATCTACTACATTTCCCATGTCTTTGAATATGTGTGCCTCTGTTGCCTAGAAAATTTCTGATAGCAAAATATAACTTTACTTCAGGCATGTCTTTCAAATTTTCAAAACATTATTTTCACTTTTGTAAAAACAAATTACAACTACATTAGAAAAAAGATCATACATTTCATAAAATATGACAACAGACATTCAAAGCTTAATTAAAAAAATCTCAATGGAAGCTTTGAAAGTAAATATGACGTGACACAAATTTTATTTGGTATAGTCTTTTATGACTGGTCAAAATGACCATTAATTTTTTTTTGTTCCAGTGTTAATGTGTGTAACTTGTTTCTCTTTCACAACAACCCTATATTGAGATTAGTTATGTCAAGCAGTCACTGCTTTATTGTCATTTCTTCTATATTAGGACACCCATTTGAGGTATTATTGGTTCTCACTTTTCACACCGTGCCGTCTGACATATGCTCTTAAACTCACAGCAGGCCAACTTCATCACTTGTTCAATTCAAACAATGTCTGGTGTAAATTAAACAAGCAGTCTGTCTCAGACTGGAAAGCCCAAACAACCCCTGCTGATCCAGACAATACAGTAACAGAGTGGGTTGTAAGGGAAATATGTCTACTTTGAATGCTTATTTAGCTATACAACAGGCTACTTAAAGCAGTTAGATAACAAAAGCATAACATTACTTTGTCAATTATTATACCTAGGACAATAATTCATCAAAAATCAGTGATGTTCTGCAAATTCAAATTAAACTTCTAACAAATATGATTATTTATAGTCTTTCAGTTAGATTTAATCTACAACATTTTAATGAGAAACCATAGGTTTACAGCAATTGAATATGACAATGTTTGTGCGTGAGAGAATATTTGTTATGTTCTCTCTGTCTGTAAACCTGTAAAGTTTGTCATAAACTCATACTTTCTATTAAAAACTTTTAAAAACTATTAAAATTTGATCCACTTTTTAAAATGTTACTGAAATTGGAAAGGCATTAACTGAATGGCACACAACCCTAGACTAATGGATCCAGATTGACATGTCAGCGTTTTAATAAATCATGACCAAAACTAGAGCTAAGATCTAGTACAAAGTCTGAATAAACGAAGATTTCCCACTGACCAAGTTAGCTTTTATGTAAAATCTCACAAGTTTCATATTGTATAATATGACAATAAATAATTGTATAGGACATGGAAAATATATTGCACTGTTCAGATACTGTAGCTTAAAAGGAAGTCTGTGAGCTTTTCTATTCTACAATTACAGCAATTATTATGCAAGTAATTACTATGAAAGGGCTCGGCTGTCATGAGATAAGATGTAAACAATTTCTCTCTTTTTGTTCTCAGTCCACAAAGACACATCACTGCTTTTCCCAACGGCACTCTGAGGATTCTGAGACTGACTGAGAAAGATGGAGGCAATTATTTGTGCATGTACCAAAGACCAAATGGTGAGGACATGGAACTGTTCCAAGTAGAGGTTCTCATGAGGCCACCAAAGATAGAGAACACTGGGGCACAACATAAAAGAGTTGCTAATGGAGACAACTTTCTAGTGGACTGTATCGCCTCCGGCCTTCCAGACCCTGAGGTTTCATGGGGCCTCCCAGATGGCACCATGATCAACAATGCCCTTCAGTCAGATGACAATGGATCCCGTAACAGGCGCTATATCATCTTTGGGAATGGTACGCTTTTGTTGCAACAAATGGGAAAGAACGATGAAGGCAATTATACATGCTACGCTAAGAATACCCTGGGGGAGGACGCAATGAAAGTAAGTGTCCAAGTGGTGACAACCCCACCCCAATTATCCACTACAGAGCAGGAAACCATGCGGGTGCCTTTTGGTCAATCAACCCAATTAAAGTGTGATGCTCCAGGTGTTCTACCACATACAATTATCTGGATCTCACCAAGGAATGAGATAATTACCTCATCTTCAGTCAAATACCAAGTTCTAAATGATGGGACTTTAATCATCAAAAAACTGACTTTGGCTGACCAGGGAAAGTATGCTTGTGTGGCACAGAACCCTGCTGGAGCAAACATCGGGAATGTAAAGCTCCTAGTTGAGGTTAAAGAGCCCCAAATCAACGGACAAAGTGGGCAAACTGTAAGCAAAGTCCTAGCTGTGTACTTCCAGACTCTCCTTCTAGACTGCAAGGCAGATGGAATGCCTGAGCCACATATCACCTGGACCACACCTTATGGCATGTCTCTACCTACCCCATATTTGGGAGGCAGGTTCCAAGTTCACAGAAATGGCACTCTTGAATTGAGGGGCATCCGAAAGACTGATAAAGGTCGCTTTCTGTGCATAGCCAAGAATTACTTGGGGGAAGCAAGTCTAGTGGTTGACCTGGAAGTTGCATCACTTGCTGAGAAGCCGAGTTTTATGGTGCCAAACATTGAGGTTCTTCCTCTCAAACCAGATGGAGATGACATCTTTCTGGAATGTCGTGCAACAGGAAAACCAAAGCCAGAGTTTCTCTGGATTCTACCCAATGGAACAGCGCTGAATCCAGGAATGAAGCTTCATCGGTTCACTCACTACCTGGAAAATGGGACTTTACACATTACGCAGCCAGGTGCCATTGACAAAGGTGTATATCGATGCCTGGCCAAAAATGTAGCTGGACAAGCAGAAAAGCGCTATTCTTTAGAACTTGGACAGAAGCCTCAGATTAGAAGTACAGCTGCTACAATGAAAATTTCATTTGGGCAGACGCTAAATATGCCATGCAATGCTGATGGTTATCCTCAGGCAACAATTACCTGGACTCTTCCTAATGGCCTGGTCTTAGACAAGCCTCAGGCTATTGGAAGAGTAGTGTATTTATCTAATGGCACACTTCAGATAAAGGAAACTTCCAAATTTGACAGAGGAACATATATTTGCAAAGCCAAAAATACATTTGGATTATCAACCTTGTCATATCCAGTAAGTATCATGGTGTTTCCACCTCAAATCACTCACGCTCCACCTTCAATAACCAGAGTTAACAAGGGCTCTCCTGTGGTTTTGAACTGTATTGCTGCTGGCATACCTAAACCAGACATTTCTTGGACTCTTCCTGGACGTACTACACTTGTACCTAATAATCGCTTCACAACACCAGGTGGAATTCACATGACTGAGGAGGGAAGTTTGGTCATTCAGGACCCAGGCCTCATGAACTCAGGGATTTACAAATGTAATGCTAGAAATGCCTTGGGAACAGACTTCAAAGCAACATACCTTCAAGTGATCTGAGCAACATACTCAAATCCCTTTGGCCAAGTAGCATTAAGCTTAACAATTAAGAAAAATAAACGGGTAGCTTTCTAAAATAAACTGTACTTACAATAGCCCCAGCAATGTTGTTAAAGGGTATGATTAAAGAGTACTTTTCCAACAACAATTGGTGTTAGCTTTGAGCTGCCCATTCAGTGACCCAAGGATGAGATTTCTTTAGTATTCTGTATTTAATTTATGAAAATTTTTGTTTGTACATATTTATATATTCCACAGATAAAACAGAATCATATTCATATATACACACATAAATTGTACTGTACATAAAACATTCCAGAGTGTCTGCAATTTTTCAGATGTATTCTGTATGATGGATTTGTTAGAATGGCTTGTCAGAGCAGACTGTGGTCATGTATCATGATACAAATCTTGCCATGTGGAAGCTGTACACCCTTATAGAAATCTGATATGGCAAAATATGCAAATGACATATGACATACACTTTCATATTTTATTTCACATATATAAAATTCATGTCCTATTTTCAACATATATTTCAAAATATTGCAAAAATGGCCATTAACATATATACTCTTTCTCATATGTATGAGATATATGTTCAAATATATATATACACACACATATACATTTTGATGCCATAATTATGTATATAAAAAAGAAAATCTAACATGGATAGTCTCAAAAACCCTTTTGTAAGAGGAACTACTTTCTTCCGCCGTTCATACACATCTGCAGCTGACCGTCAGAACAGCAGAAACTGTTGCTACTTCACAAACTTCACTTTAGAGCTAGTATTTGAATGATTCTCTAGCATAATATCTAAGATGCTGACAAAACAGGTGATTTTGCTCACATTTTAAGATTCTAAGGCTAAACGGCATGAAATGCCATCAGTCTACAGAGATTTCCAAGTCACCACAAGATGGCGACAGAGACTGCAGTCAGCTGCAGATGTGTATGAACGATGGAAGAAAGATGTTCCTCTTAAAAAAAGGGGTTTTGAGAGTCTCCGTGTTTGATATCCTTTTTTAAATACAAGATTATGTGGTCGAACTGTTGTATAAACGGAATATCACACTTTTAGCAGTGTGATATGGCTGCATATCGTCACTGGTGGAACACTGAAGCAGTCGTCCTGCGACCTCAAGCCAATATCTATATTCAGCCATAATCGAACTGCTATGAGTGTGTGTGTGTGTGTATATATATATATATATATATATTAGTAAAACTATATGTAAAATTTTCATTTTTTGCTATATTTTGAAACAATTGTTGCATATATGGCACATTTTTATATATGTAAAATCCAAATATGAACTAGTGTGTCATATATGCTATTTGCATATATTTCCATATGCATAGATTTCGATATGGGTATAAAAACAACACACAAATAAATACAGGTATGTAAGATACTTACTGCCAAAATAGGCAAATAAATTATTATATTTGATTTGTCTTTTCATTTTAAGTCTTTAAAACCAAGCCAAACCACTATTTATCACTATATGTTTATAGCAATATAAACAATACAGACTCTTTCAATCCAGCTTCAATTAACAGAACAGCTATTCAATAGAAAAATAACACTGTTACATTTAAATTTCCTCAGTTTTGATTTAACTACAATTTCAACTATAAAGAAGTTTTACAGAAGACAATAGTGTCTCTATTCAGGTCAGTTCAGTGTTGTTTCAATTTACTTAATCTATTATGAAATATCTTCAGATACAGCTAGAGCAGGTCTCGAGAAAAAAAAAAGATTCAGTTTACTTCCGTAAATTTTAGTGTTGCATTATCAAACCCAGTTCATTCTGAATTTTGTCATTTCCAAGAGTCAGTGCAAATATATCAGTACATTGATATATTGTCTTTTTTAATATTTAACATTTAAAATATATCAATTGTACAATATTATTAGACAAAACTGAACATTTAAGTAACCTATCAAGAAAAGTAGGCCTATTGCTGTGCATTTGTGCATTCCTGTAGGAAATAAAAAATCAATATTTTTAAATGAAATTCTGACAGACCAAAATGAGCTATTTTATAGCCTACACATTAGTTTGCATAGCCCTGTAGCCTACTTTTACCATATATATAAACATTTACGTCAATTTTTTGTTTATCACATTAAAAAAGCAATCCTGTCTTCTGACAACTTCCAACATAGCGCACAAGTCATATGGAGCAGTAGTTTTATGTTTTTTATTTTTACAATTTTTAAGTATTTATTGTTCTTTTTGGAATGCTAAAATGTAACAGGAGTACAGCATACAATAATTATAAAGGGTTTACAACTTAGGGGTTTTATAGGTACATAACATACAAATATGACAACAATAATGTGATACAAAAATGTCTATTCATCTGGAGTCCCATTCCAAAATTCTTCACAGGAGGTATGACCCCTCTTCTCTACCACTCTATAAGCATAAATTAATCAAATAAATTTTAAACCATTGCTCTCCACTCTTTCATATCTGGGGCTTTCGCTGTCTTCCACACTAGAAAGAAAATTCTTAGAGTTTTTGTCCTGTTTCTATTGCAAACATTTATAAATTCTTAAATCAAGAATAAAATCAAGAGTAAAACAGGTCTTGCTTTCAGAAAAAGCAAGTCAAAATTAAGTAAAGTTTTACTTAAAGCAAGTTAAATAATCTGCCAGTGGAGTCAACAATTTACCATACTGGAGAATTATTTTTATGAAAACCAGACAAAACCCTTTACGTGTCTAAAAATGCTTTTTGATTTAAGAATTTTCAGATATTTGTACCAGAACCAAGACAAAACTTTTAAGTAGGATTTTATTTCTTTCTGCAGTAGCACTAGTATCTCAAAATGAAACAGTAGTTATAAGATTCTTGGTGTTTTGTTGATAGATTTGTGACTGGAAAAGAGCTGCCTAAAGATTCTTCAAAAACTCTTAATTTTATAGCTATTTCACCTAAATAGGCTAAATCCTATAAATTAAATACCATTATTTGACAACAAATACAGCATTTTATTTTTGAGGGTGAACGATCCCTTTAAATCTCATGTTGTTTTGTTTATTCAACAAAGGGGAAAATATAGTTTAGTTTAAAATAATTCTAGTAATTAGAATTTTTAAAATAGTTCTAATTGCTTTGTAAATCAACTACATCAGTTGGCAAACACTTGTCGGGCTATGTAAACTCCCTGCATCTGCAAAGGGAGTGGATCTGTCATCCCTTCCCCCATCACCACCACCATCCTCACCGCCGGACCAGCGAACACCAGGCTCGGTACATCATTTTACCGTTATGGCAAATGAATTTCCAGAAAACAGAGACGGAACTGCCAACTCACGCCATGCCAACCTCACGTCGTCTCTAGACCTGAGCACGTCTCTGGATCACAGCGTGCAGACGCGGATTTTTAAAATCATTGTCATCGGGGACTCAAATGTGGGCAAGACCTGTTTAACCTTCCGCTTCACCGGCGGAGCCTTTCCCTGCAAGACCGAAGCCACCATCGGCGTGGATTTCAGGGAGAAAGCCGTGGAGATCGAGGGCGAGAAAATAAAGGTGGGATTTATAGCCGGGGTTGGTCTCGCCCCGAAGGCCGACATCTCGTTGTATTACGATTGTATTGTGTGTTTCAGTGACAGCAGCATCACGAGGAAGCTCAATGTTTACATTCTGAGTATCGTTAATAATAACATTACTCTTTCTGATCGGATGCTGCATCAAAACCATAGTTTGTATAGCTTTCATTACAGGCGAATCAAATTACATGTCATGTGGAAAATTAAAAACAAAAATGCGAGTGCTTTGGTCACACCTGCTCTTTATTGTTGCTTAGGATGATAATGTAATGTTTTGGTAAATGGTAACTGGTTTTTACTTCGTTTAAGATGGTCATTATCTTTTCCAAACTCTCCATTAGCTGCACTAAAATGTTATTATCAGATAAAAGTTAATATATCATAATGTTACAGATGCAGCTTATGCTGGTATATTAACAAAAAAGTTATAAAAGTGTGTATATATATATATAAAGAGTTCAGATGCAAAAACGTCTAAATGCTGTCTGAACTTTTCCTCCTATGTTTATGTTTAGTTATTTCACTTTAAAGACAATGAAAAGAACTTATACGTCACTATAAAAGTAAAATTACTGAGCCTACACACAGGAGTCTAAGAAAAATGCTAATTTTAGAAGAAAATATCAAATGGCATTTAGAAATAAACTGTATGTATTTGTATTTTAATAAATAATTAATTATTATAATTTAAGCAAGTTTTACATCTGTCTTATGTAGCAGAATCCAGTATAATATCATTTGTAAGTTGCTTTGGACAAAATAGTCTGCTAAATCACTAAATGTAAATATTGCAGAGGTGATAATTTTTCTGTTGAATCATTTTTTTTCAAACATGACATTAAAAGTCATGCAAAATAAAATAAATGTCAAAGGTATGAACTGTAATCTTTAGAATGTATGCATAGTGCACTTAT
>CAIGQV010016735.1:27091658-27189516 GCA_903798115.1 Danio jaintianensis
CACTTATACTAATGAATGGTAAAAGTTTTTATATTTAAAGAAGTCCTAATCAATTATTTTTATGGTGATTTAAATAAATATAATTCTTAGCTTTTGGTGTCACTTTTCTTCAGCCCTGAAGTTTGTTTTTGTCTTGTTTTTTTTTTTCTTTTAACAGGTACAAGTATGGGACACAGCAGGTCAGGAACGCTTTCGGAAGAGCATGGTTGAGCATTACTACCGCAATGTGCATGCTGTTGTTTTTGTGTACGATGTCACAAAAATGGCCTCATTCCAGAACCTAAAGACCTGGATTCAGGAGTGCAATGGGCATGGGGTATCATCGGCAGTGCCTCGTGTTCTGGTGGGCAACAAATGTGATCTAGTTGACCAGATTCAGGTCCCTTCCAACACTGCCCTCAAGTTTGCCGATGCCTATAACATGCTACTCTTTGAAACGTCAGCCAAAGATCCCAAGGAGAGCCAGAACGTGGACTCCATTTTCATGTGCCTGGCATGTCGTCTAAAAGCCCAAAAGTCCCTGATTTACAGAGACGTGGAGAGAGAAGATGGCAGAGTGAGGCTGACGCATCAACCAGACCCCAAGAGTAACTGCCCATGCTGAGGACCTTAAACTGTGAAATTACTAACATTGATAATTTACAATGCAAGAATGTGCCTGCGACTAATTTTAGTTACTCAATGACAGCTGCTCCATGAGCTTTTTTTTGTTTTCTAGTTGCACTCAAAAGCAAATCCCACAAAGCCTGTCAAGAACATGTTAGGGTCGCATTTCATCTCAAAATAAAAAACAAAGAGATAAGAAATCATGATTTGCTGAAAGGAAATTATGCCTTTTTTAGACAGTTTTTTGCATTGGGACATTATTTTCATGGCAGTTAACACTTTTTCCACAAATATTGATTACTTTAATGAAAAAAGGTCTTGTTTTCATTACTGTAATGAGTATAATAATACACACACACATGCATACATAGAGCTATGGAAAAACAGTACCACTTAAAAATTCTGTTATAGTAATGTGTTGTATTAAAATTCAGTTTTTGTTTTATTCTGTAAGCTATATTTCTTCCGATTTTATAATAAAACTTGTCCTTTTGAGCAATATTTTGTGGAATAACCCTAATTTTCAACTAAACATTTGCTATTCTGACAAGTTGTCATTGTCAGAAAAATGCTGTCAATTATAATGTTTTTATTTTTTGTAATTTGGAAGAAATGTTGTCAGACATCTATAGGGAAAACAAACATATAAAGTAAATCCAGAGAAAATTAGAATTTACAAGTGGTCTCCTGATCCCCCATCCCCCAAAAAATGCATGGTTACAGTAATGAAGATATAATGACAATCATCAGTTTTAAAACACATTCAGAAACACCCATTTAAAAAAACGTAAAATCTTCAGATGGACTTTGAGGATTTCTGGTTAGGAAATCTGTTAAATTGCCATAAAACCATGTCAGAGTGCAAATAACCTCAATGGCGCTATAATATGCTTCATTTCCTTAATCAAAAATGTGACCTTGACATGTTTGCAAGGGATTTCATCTATACTTTCTGATCTCTCGTGATTAATTCAGGGCACACAAGATCTGCAAAATACCACTTAAAAGTGAGGTTTTAACAATCGTGACTTTTTTTACACTCGTATGGTTCTGTCACACATTATTTGTATTCATCCATCAGATCGCAATCAAGTTCAGATATCGCTTAGAGTACAATAGAATATCATTAGCCGATGGTCTTACTGTTTTAGTCATAAGCAACTGAAAACCCAAACTATTTTATGTTATGGTGAATAAGTGGATATTCATATGAATTTGCACAATGTAAGATTTTTACAAAGATGGCTCTTTCCCAAATATAACAGTCACTGAATGGTGAGCAAATTGTACCAAAACATAAGAATACATAAAAATTAGGCACAAATCTTAAATAGTTATGCATTGCCATGAGATTAAACCCTAGAGCTTAAAGAAATAATTCATCCAAAAATGAAAATATTCTCACAAATTACTCACTCCAAGCTTTATGGGTTTCTTTAATTCTTTTGAACACAAAAGTACATATTTTGAAGAATGATGAAAACTTGCAGCCATTGACTTCCATATTTTCTGATTCCCTATACACTCCAAAAATTACTTTTGCTGCTTGTTCAAACTACTCATTTAAAATGAGTTGAAACAACACAATTCTTAATTTTTGGGGGGACAACTTAATTGTTTTATGTTCAATCCACTTAAGTTTGTAAAAATGATCGATTTTGTTGGGACAACATGAAGGAATTGTGTGGAACCAAGCATTTTTACAGTGTAATGTGAATGTCAACAGATACAAAAATCTAACATTCTTCAAAATATCATCTTTTGTGTTTAGCAGGGAAGTGCAGGGTGACTAAATCATACAGTAATTTTCATTTTTGGGTGAATTGAGCAATTAATTGTTTGTATTGCCTTAATTTTATTTATTTTTTTGCTACTACTGTAGATTATTACCTAGCTGTGTGTTACATTTTTCTAACATTAACCCCCACTAACTGCATGGATATATCTGAAACTCATTCAAATGATAAAGCTATCGAAACATAATCTGACGGATAGCATTAAATCGTTAATGACCCAATGTTTAATCCGTTAACACTCACAATTCACCACACGCTCCTTTCCATGGGTACGAGTATAAATGTATGGAAAGCTTTATGTAGCATCACAATATTTCACAGCTCAAAATGGTTCTTCCAAATGCACAAACAAAATATTCGAGCAGGCTAATGATTGTTAGATTCTTCTTCAAAAGGACCAGAAAAGAATTCAATTAACATAACAAAGAAAGACGGTGTGAAAGGAGTTCATAATGATAATGTGAAAATGTTACAGTATATTATGGAAGAATTTGGTGTGAACTTTTCAGTTTTTCCTCGATCTACTGCCTATTCTGTTATATTATTTCAGTTTTATTACTGGAGAACTTGCAGCTTTTTGTGTGTGGTTTCAAATACTGTCCGATTCATAAGAGAATTCTCTGGTTTCAACATTGTTAGCCTTATATCCGCTGAAGAGATTGAAGCTTTTTGATTCATCTTGTTTTGTGCCATTGTATGCTGTGTGACATGTTGGAGTATGTATGTTTGGTTTTGAGCACCAAATTAAATCTCACATATCCTGAAGCACCGAGCCTTTTATTATAGCTGAGAAATGCTTGAAAACATCAGCGGTTATTACAGTTTATGTTTTAGAGAAACAAAACCTAGATTTTTTTTTAACTGATAAAATGATTTTCAAATAGCATTGTTCCTATTATGCAGAAATCTTGCTAAAAGTATAATAATTGATTTATTGAGGATAGTAATATTGTAGGACAAAAAGACTGCATGCAATGATAATCTTCCTGCTGTTATAAATACAAAAATAGATACATTTGCAATGTAGAGAGAAGTTAAACATGGATTTTGAGCATGTGGAAGGTCTCATTTTTCATTGTACTAAATATAAACGAGTGGAAAAGGGCATAATAAATCTTACATAGAGTGCTTAGTAATCAGTTATGTTCAAATAAATAGAGGCTATAGATTGTATTAGACTGGTGCTTACATTTACAGAATAGGCACAGAATAATTAAAAAAATTAATTTACACTTTAGTTAAAAGTGTCCATTACGAATAAAAAGAAACATGCAAATATTAATTTTAATTCAAAAAAAAAAAAAAAATGTTTGCATCACATGATAGGTGACCAAAATGATTGGAATTATGTTGGTATCAATATAATGAAGTGCAATAATCATCATGTCAGTTCTTGTGTCAGATGGGTTCAGTTTACAAAATATACATATTTCTTGCTACCAAGCTTAAACATGTTGCTTTATTTATTTATTTATTTATTTGTTTAGCCAGGAAGGTCCAATTGAGGTACAATATCTCTATATATAGATATTTATCACAACATAAAGGTACTTAAAATAATATAAACTATAATCAGTTATTAAAACGTGCTTTGTTCTAAATAGACAAAGTTTAAAACATTTTTTAAAATAGTGATATGGTACAGATTCATATGTAATATATCTTGAAGCTCATTCCATATGGAGCATAATTCAAATGCAGATCGGCCTAACTCTGTATAAAAAAACAGCATCTTACGAATATATCTGTTGATCTGGTATTATAAATATTGTAGCCTACAACAAACTAGATAGGCTACTGTGATAATTTACCAATTAAAGCTTTAAAAATAAAAATAAAGCTGAATTAGCTGGCTATAGTTAAGTTTCAGTTTAGTTTGCATCAATCTTGGGTTTAAGTTAACATGAAGGCAGCTCGACTTTAATCATTCTTTGTTGCCATAGTATTATGGTGCAGCTGAGTTAAGCTGAGCTACATTCATGGTACCTAAAAAAACAGTATTTGGTGCAAACTAAATTGAAACTTAACTGGCTATAGCCAGCTAATCTGGCTTCAGGTCCCAAATCTGTTGTTAGCATGATTTAGAATTTTACCAGCATGTTTTTCGCATGAATTAGCAGGCTGCTATCATTTTAGTAATTTGTTGACATTTTAGTAAGTTGCTAACATGCTTTTTTATGACATTGTTAGTATATCAAAGTTTAAGAATGTGAAAATCAAAACAAAAAGCAAAAGTCTTCGAGCTTTAAAGTCTTCAGGAAGTTTAAGCATGTTGCTACCATTTTTTTCTTTGCTGCCATGCTACCAAGGTTGTTGCTAGCATGATTCTGAATCGTGCTATCATGTTTTAACATGATTTAGAAGGTTGCTAGCATTTAAGTTAACATGTTAGCTTGTTTAAAGACATTGTTAATATTTGAAAGTTTAAAAACTTTAAAATGAAATTACATGACAAAAGTCTTCCAGCTATCAAATGTTTTGTCCAGGTTTCCTGAATCAATATTGGGGTCACTGAATATGATGAAGATATTGTGTGGTGGATAGAAAAGGGGATCCAAATGCAACCAAAACACAAAGTAAATCCAGACACACACACTGAAAAAAACTAGGCAGAATGGTTCATGGAAAAATAGCCTGAAAGGACAAAACCAGGTCCACTACTGTATCCTATCCAGCAGCTGTAGATTCAGACAAAACAGAATTCTTACTTATTGGGCCTAAATCCTGTACACAGCAGATCTCACAACTCGACCTGCAATTAGAGGGACCCAAAGTTAGCATTAGCTCTACTGTAAAAGATCTGGGTGTTATACTAGACAGCAATTTAACTTTTGAAAATCATATCTGCCATGTCACAAAAACCGCCTTCTTTCATCTGAGAAATATCGCTAAGTTACTAAGTATGCTATCCATCTCAGATGCAGAAAAGCTAGTTCATGCTTTCATGACTTCTAGGCTGGATTACTGTAATGCTCTGTTCGCTGGTTGCCCAACATCCTCTATTATTAAACTTCAGCTAGTACAAAATGCAGCTGCCAGAGTTCTTACCAGGTCTAGAAAATATGACCATATCACCCCAATTTTATCCTCCTTACACTGGCTGCCTGTTAAGTTCCGTATTGATTATAAAATATTGCTCATTACTTATAAAGCTTTAAATAATCTAGCTCCTGTTTATCTAACCAACCTTCTGTCTCGCTACAATCCAGGGCTTCTGGTAGTACCTAGAGTAGCAAAGTCATTTAAGGCTCCTAAACTCTTGAATAGCCTTCCTGATAATGTCCGAGGCTCAAACACACTCTCTCAGTTAAAAACTAGATTAATGACCTATCTTTTTAGTAAAGCATACACTCAATGCATCGCATAACGGTATGATGCATGAATGTGCTCCACGCAGGTGAGCTGGCTCAACATAACCTGTAGGACACACTCCTCAATACACCAGACATTGTGTTAGAAACTCTCATATGCTTTACATGTTTGTTTCTATGTTTGTTTATTTAACTGCTATTTTCATCTATAACACTCCATTTTTGCATCTCGTTTAAATACACTATGAACAGCAGCTACGCTAATTATTTTCTTTATTCTCTATTTCCACCTGGGGATACTCATTCTGAGGTCCCTAGAGACTATGCAGCGCCATTGATGCGATCCAAGACCTGTGAAGAGATGATCCCAAGGTATCCATAATCCTGGACCAGGTCGTATCCCGAGCTGATGCTGTGGTCGTCATGGAGAAATGGAGTGCAAGAGACTGATTCCTAAATGACCACTGTGATAAACGAGTCCCCACATTGATGCTACGGGCCAACCTGACCGCCTGCCGGTGCCCTACTCACACCTGCAGCTTCTCCACGATGGACGTCCAGCTTCTTCAGCCTCCAGCGCCTAGACTGCAGCTCTGAACAGGAAGTTTGGCCAGATGAAAAATGGTCGTGCCTAACAGAGCCTAGTTTCTCTCAAGGTTTTTTTTCCCCTTCACTTCGTCAATTGGTGAAGTTTTTTTTCCTCGCCACTGTCGCCACTGGCTTGCTCGGATCGGGACTTGTGGAGCTGTGCTTCGGTGGATTTGCTCTACAGTGTTTGAACTTTCAGCAGTGAAATTAAAACCACACTGAACTAAACTAAACTGAACTTCAACTCTGAAATCTGGACTTTACTAGAACTATGTTAAGCTGCTTTGACACAATCTACATTGTGAAAAGCGCTATATAAATAAATTTTACTTGACTTGACTTGACTTTAGCCTATGGAGGATTTTCCCAGCTCATTTTATTTGGTCAATTGCTCTCAAAAATATTTTTGTTTTGGACTATCACGCAAAATCTCTTCTTTATTGGGATAGTTCATCCAAAAATTTAAATGTAGACCTACTTATCATTTACTCAATTGGTTCTAAATGCCATTGACATCCATAGTAGGAATAAAGTACCATGAAAGTCAATGGTTGCTGCTTTCCTACATTCTTCAAAATATCTTCTTTTGTGTTCAACAGAAGAAGGAAACTCAAGGTTTGAAACAGTTGGAAGGTGAGTTAATGATGACAGATTTTTTTTTTGTGAACTATCCCTTTCAGTATAACCTGCTGTTTTGGTGAGTGTTGTTTTGCCATTCCTTGTTCTTGTAATTTCAGATTACTTTTTTAAAATGGCACTTTTGCTCTCAAGCTCACCTTCAGAGGACTTTGATTACAAAGGGATAGTTCACCAAAAATGAAAATTTACTCACTATACTATCCCACAGGTGGTTCCAAACCTTTATGAACTTCTCTTTTTTCTGTTGAACACAAAATAACATGTTTTCAAAAATATTAGAAACCTGTAAACATTTATTTCCATATAAGGAAAAAACAACTATATGTCTATAAGTCAATGGTTACAGGTTTCCAACAAAAAACAAGTGGTACTCACTGCAGAGCCACATGGGCAGAGCTGAGCTCCAGCAAGGGAGAGCTCTAGCTCCTCCTTGCTGCACTTCTTCTACTAGTGATGTCACTGGGGGTTGGGGTTAGGGGTGGGGTGAGGGAACGCATTAAAACAGCTTATAGGAGAAGGAGCTGGAGCTCAAGCTCCCCCTCATTGGAGCCCAAGTGGCTCTGCAGCGAGCAGCGTCTCACAAAAAACTGCTTCTTTTATGTTCAACAGAAGAAACATGTTTGTGACAAGTGAAGGTTGAGTAAATGATGACAGAGTTTTTGGGTGTGAAGTTTTTGGTGAACTATCCCTTTATCAACTTGTAATGAATAAAAATGTAACTTTAATTTTTGACAGAATTTTTAAATGTTTGTCTGTATTTTAAAATATTATGTCATCGAATTACAAGCACTTAATTTTTTAAAATAACATAATTAATTAAACTAGATTACATGAAATCATTTACCACCCAGTTTGTTCGTTTCTCTTCGCCTGTCATGTCCTTTAATTAACACAGTGTGGCGGGCTGGAGCTGCAGTGCGTTGATGACACACTTCACCAATAGATGTCGCTGTGAACACGTTCTCCAGCATGACTCAGCGTGGAAGACTTTTATTTTGAAATGCAGGCAGGTCACTTTATCCTGATTTGGTTTTTTATGAAGTACCAGTTCAGCGGCGGCGGCAGCAGCAACAGCAGCAACTACAGCGGGTCTGTGGGTTCGGTTTGTGGCTGTGGACGGGCCCGGAGATGGCGGAGTACAGTCAGACGGGTATATTAACGGCCCTGCTGCTGTTCACAGTGGTGACTGTGAAGGATATTTATGTGGGCCGCAACAGCGTGACTCAACAGGAGAACACTGGACCCGACATAAACACACAGAGACAGAATAAACACACGTTCTACGCGGGACCTGTCCTCAAGTTCCAGTACTGGTGAGAGACTCCACACACATTAATGCCATTTAATGTTTTCACACAGTCTGTTTAACTGTCTGTTCAGCTGCTATGCTAACGGCTAATGTAGCGTATGTGAAGAATAATACATATTCGGATGTTTTAAAAGGATAAATATATAGTAAAATGAATTATAAGGAGCAAAATTCAATTTGTTTATATTACAAATAGGATGAATTGACAAATTTGGTCGCTGTGTCATGGTATGACTGTCAAAAAGCACCTCAATCCACCCTTTTAATATATATTAAAAATAAGGATAATTTTACAACACATTTATGTTTATATGCGGAATTGCCATATTTGCTGCAATAAGTGCGCATCTTGTATTTTTGAAATGTGTTGAAATAAGAAGATTATATTGTAAATCTGCTTAAAGCTAGTATGAGATTACGATCCACATTTTATCGCACAGTATGCGCAGAGATCCGCATAAATAGATTTTAATTTGATATTTGACACTTGTTTCCTACTGAATTTATTAATGTGTATGTGTGGTTTAAAATTAACCGAGTGGCAGTGCTTTTGAATCGTATGTATGCAGCACTTTCTCAATTAAAAATTAGTTTTTACGTTCACCAAGGACCCTATTCATAATTAGCCAACTCAGTGTAGCTCACTCAGTCGTTCATCTAACCTAATGAGAAAGGTGAACACCAAGCGAACACTTCAAGCAGAAGTAGCAGATCTTTTCTTGTTTTGCAATGTACACCCGAGCCGCCCAGAGTATACCTTCTTTTGTACCTATTTTTGGAATATATACATAGTCAAAATACAAGGTGCTTGACATCTGCACACACACACAAAAAAAGAATTCTTCATCTTCAGAGTTGAGGTATGTTTTAATCTCCTCAATAAGTACTACTCATTGCAGATGTGTAATTTTTATTTATTTATTTATTTATTTTAGTAGTAGTTTGTAGTAGGGCTGCATGATTTTAAAACTGTTCTGCAATATATATTGCGATAAGTAAAGTATTATACCAGATGGCTTGAATAGCCGCAGTTAGAAAAAAAAAATTAACATTTTTTGATTTAGATTGGGATAGTTTCTTATGAGCACAACAGTATAAAACATAATAAATAAATTACAAGCATAGCTGAATACAGAAGCAAATTAACTTTTTCAAAAAAATAATAATAATGTAGGATGGGACATCATGCATTTTTATTAAAGAACACGCATACACACACACACATTAACACACACACACAAAAAAAACTTGCACATGAATAAATGTGGGATCGTTGAAATTGAAATATATACATGCATATACATGATCATTTTTATAACAACAGTCATTAACTGTGTGTTTGTTTTCAGTATTTCCTGAGGGTACAGTAAGGTGTTCCAGGAGTACTCCCGGTCCATTAGCCAGCTGTACCCGGACATCCGAATCGAGGGAGAGAATTACCCTCCCAAACCTATCAACAAGTGAGTTAGTTTTGCAAATTTTAATGGAATCGTCCTTCTTTCCGCCAGTGGTTTATTCTTGAATTGTCATTTGTCTTCCTCTGCAGATACATCGGAAATTTCATCTCTTATTTTAAATTGCTTGCCATCGCTTTGATTGTGACTGGACAGAATCCTTTCCAAATGTTAGGAATGAACACTCCAAGAATATGGGTGTGGGGGCAGGAGAATAAGGTAATGTTGCTAAGGCTAAAAATAAACCTTCACCGTCATCACGTTAACTGACGCACATTTTGAGGAAAGAGCGGTATTTCTGAGCTATAACCATGTCATACAGGGTAGGCCTGGTATTGGTGGAATGCAAGCGATGATGTAGAAGCTTTAAATGCCTGAGTTTCAGATGTAAAATCAGCCACATATCTGCAGTATGAAGGACACCCTACATGAGCAGAAATATTTTTTTAAAGCTGGAAAAAGAGTTTGCGTTCATTAAGGAATGATTATGAATAAAAGTCTTTTTGTTTAGAATAACATGTACTGATTAAATCCGCACTGCATAAATAATTCAATTTAATTCTAATTATGGCTTAAGTTTGTTATCAGTTCATCACGCAAAGTTTGACTTCTGATGCAATAAATAGTCATCTTCTTTTTTAGAGCATAATCTTTAATTGAAGTTTGTTGTTCATTGTAATAGCTCTGGAAAAATATTTTTTACTTTTTTTAAAAAAAAATTTTATTAAATTGATGTCAGCATTTTATTTTCATTTAATATGCCTTCTATGTATATAAAATCTTTTTTGTGAATTTTAGTTGATGCAAACAGCAAAATGGGTCGTCATGCCTTTGACCCATATACATGTTTATCTGTCTATTTTCTGCACTGTGTTTCTAACCTGAAGCTATTTTAGCTTGGAAGAACGATTTCTCACAATTACTTGCTCTCTTTTGCAGATTTTCTCCTGCCTCATGGCCTTTTTTATTAGTAATATGCTGGAGACCCATTTCCTCTCAACGGGAGCTTTTGAGATTGCACTGAATGGTAATCTCATTTGGATCACTATTCTCTTTAGGAAATATTATGTCATTTCACAGAAACCTCATTATGCCTTTCTGTTTTAGATATACCAATTTGGTCCAAGTTGCAATCTGGATATGTACCCAACATTCAGGAGCTGTTCCAGATCTTAGATAACCACCTTAAGATGAATCAGGCCGACAAGATGAACTTTCCTTCACCGTAGTGCTGTTGTTTTTGCCAAGAGACATGTGAGTGGTAAAACCTGTACAATTGCTTCAGCATGTATGTCACAGCAAGTACAAGCGTAGCAGCTTTTAACAAAGACTTTTTTTGTTTAAGTTGTTTCCAATAGAGGTGTTTCCCTGTAGGCTTTTGGGTTATTTTCAAATCTCAGTTCTTGGCAAAAAGTCATTCTCAACTCAATTTAAAAGTTGAAGTGTTTTTTTTTTGTTTTTTTTTAAATAATTTAATAATTATTATTATTTTGATAGTCGTCTCTTATGTTCTGCATTATATGACTTTTCAGCAGCATTATTATGAAGTATCATTATTTCTTATCATTATTACATTTCTTATCTTTATAAGTCTTGAAAACATCTGTGCAGCTTGTGAGAATACTGTGCTTTTTTTTTTTTTTATCTTTGAAGAATTTTTTTTTCTTTCAAAAGTAAAATTTTACCAACCCTATACCTCTGACACATTAAAATCGATATCACGCATTGATAAAATGGAATCGTGTTAATGTAAATTTCATACTGACAGGTTTTCCATTCTTTTTTTAAATATTGACATGAAATACAACCTGAAAGATTCAGTCAGTTCAGTCAGTTTGATGTTGATTCATTAACAGCCGTAGCTTATTCAGTGAAGGACTGATTCAAATTGTTAACTCATTACTGAGTTCTGTGCTCTACACCAGTACTGAACGAAAAAACACATTTATATTTTTTTTCAACCATATGAGCAAAATTAGCCATATGAGCAAATTAGCTTTTCTCATATGCTTTTCAACCATATGAGAAAAAATGCTTTTCTAACTACCTCTGAAAGTGAGTAAAATTTATAGATGTATTTAATGTTGTCCACTTATTGACGAAAATGCATCTTAAGCATCTTACCTGGTGTAAATAGAGCCTTTGTGAAGAATTCATTAACCTTTGCAAAGCCCCGCCCCCCTTCTCTATGTCTTACAAACGTTCAGTATCACCCATGGCGCTGATCAATTTGTGCAATCTGCAAGGAAATAGTGAATAATATCTGGAAAAATTACTGATTTTATACACAAGCAGACAAAAAGGTCTGCAGTGTGCATAAGAGGGAAATGAAAACAATTTTAAAAAAGGTAACCTAAAATGAAAACAATATGTGTACCTCAAAACCAGTCACAAGTGTCAAAAAGTTCTTAGCAATGCACATTACTAATCAAAAATAAGTTGTGATATATTTAAGGTAGGACATTTACAAAATGTCTTCATGGGAAATGATCTTTACTTTTGATTTTTGGCATAAAAGAAAAATAAATTTCAACGCAGAGTGTATTCTTGCCCAAAGTATACCCCTTCAACATAAGACATAAGGTTTTGTGGTCCAGGGTCACATATAAAACATGAAGCTATAACCTACGCATTCCCAAATGATTGGGAAGGTTAAATGATTTTAATATAATCAAAATGTTACATATTGATTAACTAACACATAGTTAAAAAAAAAAAAAACACACAAGAAGCTGGCCTCTCAAACAAGACAAAACAATAGTGCATATTTTAAATAAGAAAATGAAAGAAACATTTTAAAAGATCAATTAATTGTTTACCTGGCTCTCCAGTCTATGCTGTTCTAGTTGGCTTATCCCACCTGTCTTCCGAGTTCTCGGGTAATTGACAGGTTATTTTGTCACATCACATCTCCATAAACTAAAGTTAAGCTGGATGGTTCATCAAGTCCTTGTGTTGGTTCATTGGTTCATCAAGAGACAGCACAATTGATTTACAGTCAACGGTGTGGCTGTCCAATCAAACATATAATTGCATACAGGTTTCTATGTTTTGGGAAAGGATGAAAATGTTTATTGCACAGCCTTTCTAGGTGCCTGCTGTGTGCGTAGCAAGTCCCATACAAGCACATTTTCACAATTTTTCAGGTTTATCGCCAATGTTATACTACTAGGCTTGGTTTGTCGAATGGACCATTCATATTTCTGGGTTTTTTAGTAGCGCAAGTCATCATAGTTGGGTAAACTTAGAGCGCAGTGAATGGAAGAGTACAACAAATATATATATATATATATATATATATATATATATATATATATATAATTATATATATATATATATATATATTTTTTTTTTTTTTTTTTTTACAATCCTATTTGCTGAAATTCTAAAAGAAAAGCTCCACAATGGTGTTATCAAGACTTTCAGTAAAAGGAAAAAAGTTGTGTGAGATTGATAACGGCAGCCAGAGAGAACAATATCAAATTTACTTTTTAGTAATTTGATGGAAAGAAAATATAATACATACATTTAAATGTACATACGTTTGTTTTTGAAAATCTAAATATTAAAAACTTTCAAGGATTTAAGATGCTGATGACCGTTAAATGTGACCAGTGTTGTGAAATGGGCCCATAGAATATCTGCATTATGATTGGCTGGATCCATTTGGCTGACTAGCATATGCTAATGATATTGTGTATGTTTTTTTTTTTTTTTTACAACAAGGGTAAGAAAAATGTAGGAAGTACTTTGCAATAAAAACAACTGCAGGCTTCTGTTCTCAATGAATGCATTTCATTGCTTTCGTCACACCTTGAGAGTGCGTTACATCTTGTTGGGAAACAACATAATGCAAATTGTAATGATGTCATAATCTCATCGGCAGGTCTCCGGAGCTGTTTGGCTGGTCAGCGGGACTGTGGACTGTGGCATAATGAAGGCCTGCGCTGCAAACAGCACACTGTTGGCACTGGCCGGATGCTCAGCCACCACACACACTCCTCCTGCCCAGTGACACACACCTCTGGATCGACTGCATCTCTTCAGAGCAACAAACTACACTCATTCATAGTAGGAGATTCTCACGTGAGCTAAAGGCACTATGGTTCTTACTAAATGCTAAAGTTGCACCACATGCAGATGTTTTTTATTTTATTTTATTATCATCATTTGTGTTGGTCAGGGGTAGCTTTGTAACAAGTGCTTTCAGCTGAAATCGAATGGAATGTTCCATCTTTCTCAAGGGCAAATGTCATGCATTCTTAATGTAGGTTTAAGTCTTAAAATGACCTTTAACAGGGTTATTTGTTTGCACTGGTGTAGATTGTACTGTACTCGGGGTATTTGCCTTTTTTAATTAGTGGGAATGCAATTTTTTTTTTTGTGTTTTTTTTTTATTTTTATTTTTTATAATAATGCTTGAAGTTGTCCGTTTTGTTTGTCGCAGGTTTTCTAGCTAGATTCATAAGTGCAGCATGTGCTTTCAGAGGGAATTAAGGTCTTCTTAATCTTTAAGTGTGTATGTTAGCACTGCCAGAGAAATCTGTGAATGAGTGCAGATCTTTAAATCGCTGCAGTCGTCTTAATGATGGTGTGATTGAGTGATGCTTATCAGAAGACATGAATGGTAATTCCAGAGACCCCCCCCCCCCCCCCCCCCCCCCCCCCCCCCCCTCTCTATTTTTCCAGCTCTTCCCATGTAGATGTGGCGGTAAGCAATGTACCCTGGTATTTTAGTGTACCTCTCTGTGAATTTGTTACAGTAGTTGGGATTAAGTTGCATTGAGAGAAGAAATTTTACTTCATTCCATAGTGATGTAAAATAAATATTATGATATGTAAAAAAAAGAAAAAGTTGTGTGTTGTTTTCTTTCCACATATCTTATTTTTTCAATATAAATTTGTAGTTATTAAGGCACACTATTAAAAATAAAAATTAGAATAGAATAGACATTATAGAACATACATGTACATTAAATTGCATTAGTGTGTAAGGAATGTTTTTTTTTTTTTTTATTCATCAGACTTTACTTTAAGGTACAATTCTCACTATTAACTAACCATTTGCTGAGACTTTTAGCTCAATAAAGTACTAATTTGCTGCTTATTAATAGTTACTAAGGTAGTAGTGGGTTTAGGTATTGGGATTGAGGATAAGTTCATATGTTGTAAGTACTAATAAACAGGCAATTTCTCAATAATAGGCAGATAGTAAGCCAGTAGTTAATAGTGGGAATTAATACTTAAATGTTACCTTTTAATACATTTTACCAAATAAATTGACGAGCCACTCTTTGTAAACAACATTTATTAAAACATGAAATAACCTATTTTACACATTGTTCTGTACACATATGCTTTAAAGTTTTTACTCTCTTTTTTTTCATATTTTATTACATTTCCACAGATTCTGCCAGGTTTATTTTGAAACTAAACCGTAAAGTTTATCATTTACCATATCCAACTTTAGCCTGAGTGTTGTAAATCAAGTTAATCTTTAGAGGATTGTAAATGAGGGAAGAACATTGGTAAACTGCAGAAAAATGTGAATGATCTCCATGTCAAGTCAAGCATAAGGCTTTAAAAATAACAGGATGTTTCTCACCCCGTTTACACTGAGTTTATACCACTTCTATCAGGTAGATGCTTTAGGCAACCACAAGCATTAAGGAAGGTTTACCAATTATCTTTTGTGCCCAGTGCTGTCAGAAATTGAAATGAAATTCATCGATTTTTATTTGTTTACTTTTGTACATGCATGTGTATTTGTATGTGGTGATGTATTGTGAAGCCAGAGACAATTTTTCAACTCAAATCATCGTTAACATAGGGTTAAAATGCCTTTTGATTTGGTTTAATATCTTCTTGTGCCAAAGACAAAACAAAAAAAACATGTACTTTCCAGAAAATGAAATCTGAAACTCTCTGAGAGAAACACAGTCCATATATTAAATCATGCAGTGAAGACTTGTGTCAGTTGTGAATTGGGCTCTTGTCTGTTTTTCATCCTACTGTAGGTCACATGACATCAGACGCATATAACAGAGCCATTATCTGAGAAAGAAGAGTAGTAGTGTAATTTCCTACTAATGTGCGTTATGAGATTTTAAACAATATAAAATATATATAGATACCAGGAATCCCCAAATATGAGCCTCATCATATGAAGGCTCCAATTAAAACGTTTAAAAGGCATTTACAGTGGAAAATGGATATTAAAATATAATGTCTAGTATAAAGTATTTAGTTACTACTAAGTTATGGTGTGTTATGTTTTTTCCCTGCTAATTATACTGTCAGAAACATTTTTAATGTTTTTACTTAAAGAGCACTTGGAAATGAACTATAAAAATGTACAATTCAAAATAAAAATTGAAATAGCATTAAATTAATTTATTCTTGTGGAATAAATGAGTAAATTCATTTTATATTCAACACAAATCGTTGTTTGAACTTCAGATGAATCAATATTTCAAGAAATCAACATTTGTTGGAATAAACCAGATTTTTAAGCACAACAAATGAATGAATTTTATATTCTGACAAATTGTAGTTTTCTGGAAAAACTCTAAATGTCAATATTTTTATTTGAAATTTTGAAAAAAATGTGGTCTCTTTATTTTCATAGCAGTATATAATACATACAAACCACAGGTGGCGCTGCGACTCGTTGAGAAATACGGTTCTTACTCTACTGTGATTTGTGCCGTACATACGTTGTGAGGCTGACAGTTGGAGAGTTCTGAGTATGTAACCGGTTATTCTCTAAAACTGACGATAATGTTGATTTTGTATGTTATAGTTTAACAGATCGTGAATGTGTATACGAACATATGCTAAGTTAGTTATGTAATCAGACCCGGCACGCTAAATGTCGCGCTAACAATGAAGAGACACCATTAGCATGTTAGCGAAGAAACCTTCGCAGCTCTCTAAAGAATATTTGACAGTTTCATCAAAGAATTACAAAATAACGTTGCTAATTAACGCAAATGTTAGTCATGTTTATAAAATGTAACAAGTTAAATGGTGAGACATCAAAGGTGTATTCTATAACGTTCGTCTGGGGATATTCACCTCGCAAGTTTGTTTGCATTTAGAATTTGACACAATATTTATTGTCTTGTAAGAATATAACAAAGCTACACGTTATAGAAGTTAACTTTTTTTAATAGTCAGAATGAAAAAAAAACCGGTGATCTATTAGCTGAAACGTTAATTTGGAGTTTGTGTAAATACAGCGTCTAAACAGTTTGTGTCTTGTGTAATATGACAAATTTGTGTTTTAACAGTAATTATCAGTATCGAGGAATCATCTTTTGGCTAGATCCAATTTGGAGTGATCAACACTAACTTAGTCATCATGAGTACTACAGTTGTGAGTATGGTTGACCACGTGACTGCTCACGTGATTAGTATTGATTACGTTTAAACTATTGCAGCTTGTTGTATGGCATTCCCTCTGCTGCCAAACAAGCGATATTGTAAGCATTTGTGTTTCTGGGTTTTAGACCCCGAGAAAAAGACGAACATCTTCTACTACATGTTCGCGTCGTGGCAACAGCAAGAGGAACAGGGCCCAGATGTCTCAGACAGTGATGGAGACCATTGATGTGCTGGAAAACGAAAGAACTAACAGTGAGTTTGCCTCTTTTTGTGTTGCCTCTCCTTTATTTTGGCTTACTGACATAAGGCTGCATTGCCGTTAAATTGCAAGACAAAAAGCGGCATGCATTAGTTTAGTGTAAAGACCTTGTAAAGTACAAAGGCATATATATAAGTAATATGTTTGAATCATATTTTGCAGGAGGGTTTGAATTTATTTGATTTTTTTTTTAGCTGCATTTTTCAACAAAACAGATTAAATAAATCTGTCGAAAGCCCTCAGGTTGGGACCGCCACTGCAAATGTGGAAGCAAATAGTCAGACTTTGATTGTCATTTTTATTTTAATTATTCACCTTAAGGATAACAATGTGAGCTAGCAAAATAAACTTTGTAAATTTTGATTTCACACAGATTTTAAAGGCTATGAAACCAGATCTAATCGTGTAGGCTATGTTCAGGGTTGCCAGGTTTTCACAACAAAACCACATATTATATACATAATACATATTTTACATCATTTGCAATATTATTGTTCTTTGAAAATAACTGTATATTTGTTATTATATAAATAAAGATTGGCTGTATAAAGATTATTTTAAACTGACAATACAACTGGCATGTCTCTCTCATGTGACTGCCTTGTGCCATCAAGTTTAAATGCGGGCAAATTAAGAACATCTTTGGTGGAAGTGCCCCCCAAACTTGTGAAATTAAAATTATTAAAAACAAAATCTAAAATAAAAATTCCAGACTTAAAATTATACCCAGACAGCCTTTCTTAGGTACTTTACATATACTTTTGCAGTTATTTAACAATAATCCTGGAAAATGCTGCCACCCTTTTACCATGGAAATGGAAACAAAGTGCCCCTGCATCTCAGAAATGTGTGCTTATTCTGTTTTATTGCCCTTGTACATTTTACTTTCTCATTGGTAGAATTTGAATTTGGTAGAGTAAATAATTTCAATCCAACCACATAAATAGAATTAACACAATATGTCAAACCTTTAACCCACAGACAAAAAAACCACACACACGGCAAGTGGTTAATAGTAGCCCAATTCTATGGATCTGGCAAAAAAAGGGTTAAAATCACGTGACATTGTAACATTACAATCTAAAAATGCATGCAGCAAAGCTAGCTGGCTGAAGTTTAGCATTCTCATGCAGAAGGCACAAGTACCATGATAGCAAAAAGGAAATATTTAGAAATAGGTGGGGAATTTACCTATGAAATGAAAGTTACATACTGGGGAAAGTACCACAACTCCGATGCATTAAATGGTGCGAGTAGCCGATCTGTCAGCAGCAAATGTATCTGTCAGAGCATCTGATGTTGCAAACTGCTTCTGCTGAGTATATTATTTTAATGTACTTAATATACAACATATGCCTAATGTGTAGGACAAATTGGATTATGCTTCCTAATTGGAGTGTCAACAGTCAGTGGTGTTTTTGAGGAAAATGTAAAAGAATCTTACACATGAGGGGAAACTCCAGCCAATCAAACATAAAATAAACCGTAGTGTTCTTTACAAATTTACAGCTGGATGTCAGAAAATTCTGTCATGAAGAAAACTGCTGACAGGATGAACCAAATTTGTGTGCTAAATACTGCATCTTTAATATTAAAAGGAGAACTACTGGATTTCTTCAATGGAAATGAACTATAATTCTGTATTTTAACTTTAATACATTAATTGTTATCCCAAGTTAATTAGCAGAATATATTACTTCAGCACTTGTATTAAATTGACATTAAATGCACAGTTGACCCAAAAAAGATGATTTACTCACTATTTACTCTCTTAAACCTTTGTTTCTTTATTCTGTTAAACACAAAAGAAGATATTTTGAAAAGGCTGAACCAGCTGACTTCCATTGTATTTGTTTTTCCTACTATGGAAGTCGATGGTTACGGCTTTTAAATTTTTTTTTCAAAATATTTTCCTTTGTGTTTAACAGAATAAAGAAACTCAAACAGCTTTGAAACAAGTAAATGATGACAGAATTTTCTTTTTTTTTTTAGAGCGCTTTAACAGCAGTCCTATATTATAAAATGCATTGTTAATGTCATGTTGCAGTATTTTCTTCAGCAAGACCTCACACTACGGTGGTTGAGCACAATAAATTGTGTCATTGAACAGGAAACCTTTTATTTTTATGACAGTTTCGGATTCTTGGAGTGTGTTTCTCATGTTTCTCTTTCACACTGTCTTGTCAAAGGTGAAGATGTGGTAGACTTAACATGTGAAGGGTCTGAACCTGCAGTTGTTGACCTCACCAATAATGATTCTATTGTGGTGAGTATTTAAATCTTGTACTGGACATTTGTACTGTAGTAAAGAACTAACTGAAATGTGGCGTTGGTATTTTGGAAGTGACTTTTAATACTCTGACTTTTTTTCTGTCCCGCCATTCTCTCAACGTCTCACCGGCTAAAGGTTGTAGAAGATGGTAATGTATCGTTTTGTTTTATTTTTATTGACCGAATCAAACAGAAGTTATTAATCACTGCGTGTAAATGCATCTTCTAAATAATCAAATGTAAAATTTCTTTCAAATTAATGGCTGTGTTTTAAATATGACACTGTGCTACTTTTTAGGCCTCTTTGAAAGCCTTTTCCACATGGCCCATTGAGTTATTAATAGTTCTGCATCATATCATTAAATTTGGTGTTATTCCTACACATTGTAGAAGTTGTCATCACCACTGATTTGTGTTTGTATTGCAGGTGTGCAGAGGAGAGTTGGACAGTGCACAGAGAGTTATGTACTGAGCAGTGATGAAGAGGAAGAGTCCAGTCTCAGACTCAGTCCAGGCTTACTGTCCTCTCTACATGACAGCTCACGGGCCAGGTACACACTCTTCATTCATCACTCGGGTTAGATCAGTCTACAATCTGAGGCCTGTTGCGCAAAGCTAGTATGGGTTTTTACCCTGGTAAGTTTGCATTTATTTTGAGCAAACTCTTGAGTTTTTGGGCTCAAGAAGGTGGGTTGGTTTTATCGCCACGGTAAATTGAGCTACAATGCTAACTTTTTGTGGACCCATTTCAAATTTCTGGTTTTCAGCAGCAGAAGTCGTCATAGTTGAACGACAAGAAATATTTTTTTTTACAATCCTATTTGCTGAAATAATAAAAGAAAAACTCCATGATGATATCAAGACTTTCAGTAAAAGGAAAGGAGTCAGAAGAGAGAACAACATTAAATTTACTGCCCTGCCCATAGACACCTCGCACAGCAGCAATTCGTTTTTTGTAATTTGATGCAAAGATGTAATACACATGTAAATACTGTAAATAATGTACTTTTTTTTTTTTTTTCTTCAATTTTAAAAACATTTCAAGGATTTAATATTATGATGACCGTTAAACGTATCATAACAGTCTTGTGAAAAGGGTCCATTCTGGGAGATCACAAACCCAAACTGTACCAATCAGCTGTGAGTCAAGTAAAAATATTTTTTATGACTTTAATCAGAAATGATTTTCAAATGTATCTGATTAAAGTATTAATGACTTTAATCAGAAATGTGCTTTTAAACATTCACAAATATTTTTAATATATAAAGCTTTAAAATAGAGATGCACTGATTGCAATTTTCTTGGCTGATTCAGATTTTTTTATTTATTTATTTATAGTTGGTAGGCGTAACCTGCCAATTCAGATTTTCTTTATTAAGAGCTGAATTTACCACACTAAATAAAACTAATATTCCATTCTATAGCTTTACGTTCTCGTTTAAAAGATTGTCAGAAAGTACGGTCTATTGTTAGGCCTACTCCAAGTTTGAATTGTGTATTTAGGCAGAGGTAATTTGACTTATGATTGTTTGTTGTGCCAAAGGTTTTCATGCTGGGCGTGGCTGCAAATCATGAACACGGTTGCCACATTCACATGCTGTGGAAAAAGTTCATTGCTGATGATGTTATATGCGGCTGTGGGTTGTCTATGACCACACTGCATGCTGCTGCTAGCAGAACTTTTTCGGTCCGTTACCTGTCAGGCCCAAGCCAGTTGCATCTCTACTTTAAAATGATTGTATTTTAAGCTGTTGGTGAAATCTACATTATTAAAATCAGTTGACTGATTTACACTTATATACTCTTTTCTTTAAGATGCCTTCTCAAACGCTCTCTGCATCAGAAGTGTTTATTTATCGGCCTTGTTTAAATTAATTCTATTTCTGATAATGATATATTTTAGTCTTCAACAGAGGAGTCAATTGCGCGGAGTCTGAGAAATGACTCAAACCGACTGCTGGCTGTTTGCTGCAGGTCTCACACTTTTTCAGGTGCATGCAGTCCAGAGTTAATCACAAACTCTGTGTTAAATTTCGAGTTGATAGACAAAGTTTGCACCAAGTGTTGTAAAATGACTTATCCTTATCTTTTCATGGTTGGATTTGTTTGGTTTTGCCAGAGTTTGTTCAACTTGTTTTGTGCAACAAGCTTCAGTAGCATTTAGTCCTGTAAAAGCACTGGTTTATGCTACAAATGAGTTTTAAATACATGCACTGCAAGATTTACATTTAGTCTGTGTTTTGAGTTTGTTGTGTGGTGTACTATGCTTTTATAGATCTACGCCTGGCGCTGTTAGCTGTCCTGTTTGTATGGATGCTTATTCAGAGGTAAGCCAGTGTATGTGGAGATAAAGCAAATAAGTATATATGCAGTTTATGTGGTTATTCACCCCAAACATTAAATTGGCCTTATTTATTTTCCCTTATGTCATTCTAAATGCAGAAGACTTAAATGAATCCCCAATCATAAAAGAAGCCTGAGAGATTTATCACTGTGCTAATAGTTTAACCAAAGTGTTTGCTTTAAAAGTTCATCTAGACATTGAAATTGAATTAAGTGTTTAAATCGGCCTTTTGAAGGAAGAGCTGCTTTTATGATAAGAAAATAACTATCAAAGCAAGTCTTGTAGATTTAAAAATACGAAAACTTGAATTGATGCCAGTCCTCATTTTGAGATGTACTACCTCTTTAAAACACTTCTGAAGGTGTGTTCACACTTGGCAGATTTGCTTTGATTAGCATCACTGTACCTTTCAACATGTCTAAAATACATCTTTAATTGAACCGTTTCTGTTTCTCTAAACCTCTCTATTAAGAGAGCTTACTCTGTTCTGATTGGTCAGAATGCTAAGTATGTTGTGATTGTCTGTCACTTGCCTTGTGTATTGGAAGCAGAATGTCCGTTTTCATTTGGTACACATACGGACAGTATTGATGTATAAATGTGATGCTTTTTAACTGGGTTCCCACGTCATGGAATTTTAAAAAGTCTATTCCAGACATTGAAACTTGTGGAATTTAATTTTTATCTTTTTGTCCAAGTCTTGAAATATCATGGAGTTTTTGAACATTTTTCCTTTTTACGTTCCTGTATCAAATGAAATATTTGTATATTATGCATAAAGATGACAGAAGCTTCATCTTCTTGTCAAATTCTGCAACCAGTATTTATTCATGGATTTAAACTCTTACATTTTTGTAAATCAATTATTTAATGTTGTATTAAAGTCAAAGGCTAATTGAATGACAATGGGTCTAATTCACTCAAACATGCGTATGCACACATTTTTGTTTGAATGTGAAATGTTTGCGTATATGTTTTAAAGCATAAGTCATCCTTTAATAAAACTTTAGAACTGAAATTTATTATAAATTAAAATAAAATCATCAAATGTGCTTTCCATCTCTCATTAATCTCTCATTATTTAAATTTGTCGATACTGTCACTTGTTTCTCATGTCTTTCTTTAAAGATCAGAGCCATCATGTAAAAACAGTAATTATAACAAGAATTATTTACATTATGGTATGTGCTTAAGTTGATACTACATATCTATATAATTGTTTTTGGCTTTTTTACTGTAATTTGCCATAAATTCATAAAAAAAAAAAAATCACATTATTTATCCATTAAATTGTATTTTATTAACATCACTGTAATAACCCTCACCATAATTTAAAAATATTAATTATTGTTGTACAGCGTCACAAATGATGCTATTGATGCGAGTATCCTCAGCTGTATCCCATCTAAACTTTATAGTGTTTACCCACATACAACGATTACAATTCTAAAAGACGTGATGCAGCCTCAAACACTTAAAAAAAAAAGGTTAAAAGGTAACTTTTTGAGTTTGCAGCGATTTTAGGAAGAGTTAATAATTCATTTAAATTTTAGATCATGTTTGTCTAACCTTTTCTCAACTATTTTCAGATCATCGACAGTGGTCGGCTCATGGTCTCCACGAAGTGCGGTCACCTGTTCTGCAGTCAGTGCATCCGCGACTCTCTCAGCAGAGCTCACAGCTGCCCTACATGTAGAAAGAAACTCACACACAAACAGTATCACCCTATATATATCTAATGACGACAAGACCAGCAGCTCACTGAACGCTAAATGCTTCTCAAAAGTTCTGCGCTATGAAACAACTTCATGTTCTCGCTGGCAGTTTCATGTTTTACACACAAATGCACATAAAAAATGACTTGTTAGAAATAAAAGGGCACTTGGTACAGAATGAATTACTCTCAAATTGTGAATACACTGTTATTATTGATTGGGACTATGTATATACTGACATGGAGTAGTCTGGGTTTGAAGTTTTGGCTGCTAGTTTTTTTTTTTTTTTTGTCCAATTGCCCAGTTTGCAGTATTGAATGAAATGGTTTAGGTTAGGGTCCAGTTGGATTGAAACATGAGTTACCAACCATCATAATACATCTATAAAAGTGTTTGTTTGTTGAGAACAAAATAGCTTACTGCCGTGAAGGTGTATATTCTTGTTTCGTGAAATAGCAAGCTTTTTAGTGATAGATTGGGGCGCTTAACTTTTTATTTTATTTTTTTGTAAATTCATAGCACCAGCTTTGTTAGCTTAAAATTCATTTGTTTACTTGTCCTTCACTGTGAAATGGATTTTCAGCTTCAACAAGGGCAATTTTACATTCAAATGAATTTTTGAAGAAGAAACGGATGCTGATCTCGGGTTGTCTCGTTTGTGTAAATGTGTCGTTCTGATTGCGCTTTCATCTCGGAAGCTCTTAAACCTGATCCTGAAGGTAAATGATTCTTCACTTGTTGGTTAAGGGTGACAAAAGCTGAAAAGGTTGGTTTGTCAACTGTACATGTTAATATTTGTATATAATTTGTTGTACAAAGGACCTGTAAGTTAAGAGGAGTTAGTAATGCAAAGAACATACCGTTTATTTCAATAAACATTTGGATCACTGACGGCTTGCTTTATTTTATGGGATTTTTTAAAAGCTTCAAAATTTGTGCTGGTTTTAATTAAAGTGGGGTTTTTTCTTTATTTTCCAAGATTTTCTTAGTATTTCCTATAATGTTTTTACTTCTGGGGAGTTTCTTATGTCTTCTAGTTGACCTGGAATAAAAGCAGCATTTTTGAAAAACTATTTTAGTGTCAATATTATTAGCCCCCTTTAGAAAAACAAACTTTTTTGATTGTCTACAGAACAAACCACTGTCATCCAATAATTTGCCTAATTATCTTAGCTTGCCTAGTTAACGTAACCTGGTTAAGTCTTTAAATTGCACTTTAAGCTCAATACTAGTATCTCAAAAAATATGCTGTCACCATGGCAAAGACAAAAGTAATCACTTATTAGAAAATAGTGAAACTTTGTTGTCTTTTTGTAAGTACGTAATTTTGGTACGTTTTCACATTTTGTCAACAATATCACTTTTTTCCTCATTTTCTTTTTTTGCCAATGTTACTGTCCAACACAAGATGGCAGCAGGTGATCACATGTTAGGAAAATGTTATTATTAACATGTTTATTACCGTCTGGTTACCAGGGTTGATTCTCCGCCAGTGGAGGGTAGTGAGGAGCTCTGGAGGAGCTGTGTTTGTACTGGGCATGTAATAATTTTGTCTTTTATGCAATGACATAAATGTTTATAATTACGTGTGTGTGTGTAATGTAAAAGTCTGTACAATATTTAAATATAAACATGCATGTTGCGTGGCTTTGTGCGCACGAGTACAAAAGTTTATTATTTTAAAAATAACACTTTTCGTATATCAAATTTTCATATATTTTATGTTATTGCAGCCATTTACACAGTCTCTTTCGCCATTTACAGAAGTTTCCACGTGTTAAGGCACTTTGTTATTGTTTGTAGATTTGAACACTTCGACCGCTGTGCCGAAAAGCTAATGTACATTATTCTACTCGTTATGGCAGTGTTGTCGGTTTGTCATAGTAAACAGACTACAGTTACAATTAGGATTTTATTTATTGATAGTAAAATATTTTAATAAAAATATTTAATAATGATAATTGGAATTATGAACGCATTTTTGTTTGTCTTTACAATCCATTATTGTTATTATTTATTGTGAAAGAGTTAAACCGAGAGTGAAAAGGCTCGCTGTGATTGGTCAAAAGTTGGCCGTAGGGCTGGACCGTCTCACACTCCACTCCAGTGTATGTGCGCGTGTATGTGTGTGTGTCTGGACGGCGAAACATTTGGTTAACGGTATTTCAAACACCGTTTTGATACATATTTAGCTGCTGTTCGTAATTTTGCCAGGCGTGTTATTCGTTATCTGAACAATATATGGACATAAATTCGCCTTGAATTAAAGTGCGTGCGCAACAGGGCGCGCGGCGGCTGTCTGTCATCTACAGAAGTTTACGGCAATCAATCAGCGCGTGTATTAAAAAGTGTCGCGCGAAAATACATGACGTCAGAGCGTCCAGGAATACAGTCGCGCGTGATAATTAAACAGATTGAAAGAGCTGGACCCAGTGTTGCGTGCATGTGGATTTCTGATGTAGCCTCCAGTCTACATGAATTGTCTGGAGTTTTTTTTAAAGAGGATGTAACCTTAAGCATGATATTTTATCTACTAGCCGCGAGGAACAGATTTCGGAACATACTTTCAATTGTTGGTAAGTCTTGCAAGTTGGATGTAACTTTTACCTATTTGCAGCCGCTTTTTTGCACGAATAATCTCCAGGTTCTGTGTAGTCATCAGCTGTGTAGTGATTTAATGGAGACAATGCTTACTATTAAACAACCCAAGTTTTGTTGGAAGTGTGATTCAGTACTAACTGTTATGCATGTTTAGCAATTTGCCACAAAACTTTATAAAGCCTTTGGCATTGCCCTAGTAATTCACCAACAGATTTTGTTTACATTTCTCATAGATTGAAGAACCAGAGAGCTTTAATAGGGACATAATGGAACTCCTTTGGATAGTTTTCTTCATTTTTGACATGATTTTCATCACAGACTGTGCTAGAGGTGAGTACAAATATATTTCCTCTTGTGAAATTTTTGAAATCAATTTAAAGAAGCCTCCAATTAATGAGTTCTATAATAATAATGAACATTTATAAGTAATTTTGTCACTGGTGATATTATGAATATATCTTTTTCCGCATGCATGTTTCAGCACAAGATTTGTACTAAAATGTGTGACAATAAGTTAAGCTTATTAAGTATCAATCTTGTAAGGTAGCAAAGTCCTTATTAGTATTTTTTATGTGCTTTAAAAAAAGACATCCAAAGTATTTGTTTCTTACTCAAAGATCGCAAGAATAATTTATCAGTTTGTGGAAGATTCAGCAAATCAAGCTGCGTTTAATGTGACTTTGTTTCTGTATTTAATGTTTAGCCATATCATATTTAGTTTGGTGTGAAATTCATGTTCATGAACCATATGGCATAAAAATGCTTGTGTGGGACTCATTAATAAGATGTGTTATTCCACTAACACTCAATTGAAAATGTTTCGGCCTGAAAACATTTGTCAGAGTTAAAATGAAATCATTCTAGACTTCGAAGGAATCCTTTAACGTGTATATTGTGCTCAGGAGGACCAGATTGGGAACTTGAGAGACTTTCAGGTTGTGTCGCTGGCATTATTTGCTGAATGCAGTCAGAGCCATTCTCCAGTCGTCCTTTTTAGACTGAAACGAACCATCATTTCCATTCTGAATAGGCTGAATGGGGGCCGGGGCCGCTGATGGGCAGATAGTACAGCTCACTGACTCCACTCCATCAGGGCTGCATGTGAAGCGTGATGGAGTCTCCCTTTTGCGTTAGTGTACACCTCCGACTCAACAGCCTGTCATCGGAGCTGGAGAGAGAGAGAGAGAGAGAGAGAGAGAGAAAGAGGGCAAGCGACGTCTGTGCAGATTGCATCTGTGAGGGGCCCTGAACAATGTGGCATTCACGGTCACATAGCTCTGGCCTTCATGGAGACGCTTAGGCAAAAGTAAACAAAAATGCAGAAAGCAATGCGATTAGATTAGCCAATTATGTTTGTTTGCTCCGCAATACCTAAGGTGTGCCCCCCAAGCCAGAGCCATTTGTGTTTTTAAGGAAGTGCAGACAATTTGCCGCCTCGGTCGTATCTGAGACGTGACGCTGCGGGTGCGTTTGATATCGTGCGCTTGCAGAGTACATGAATAACGGAACCAAATCAGATCTGTCTGTTGAAGATTGCTCTGATGATTGTTGCATTACCTTGTAAAGTCTACCTCATTTCAGCATTTTGAAAGGAGTGATTTGAGATGCAGTGAACTGGCCAATTGCATGCTTGGGTTAAAATAAAAAAAGGAAAGCAGTTCTTTAAAAATGTCAAGATTTGGCACAGTGATATGACACTCCAGAAGGATGCCTATGAAGTGCTCAAGCGCTGTAGTTTAATTAGTATGCTACTTTCTCTGGGACTTTTAAAATATATATGACAACAAATGCTTTTGTTACTTTGACATAATTTAATAAGTTAATCAACTGCTTTTTTTAGTTTAACAAAGTTTAACGTAATATTTTCAGTCTGTTTGACTGATTTAAGTTGAGATGACTTGAAAACTAAAATTTAAGGCAGGAAGAATTTTTTACATTGTGTGTATAATTGATCCTCAATGGTTAATTTAACTTACTAACGTAACTAAATTGTCATCATTTATTAACCTTATTCACTTTTTCTCCTTTTCTTTCTAATTTTTTTTTCTCCCTTTCTGTTTTCTTTCCCTAATCTTTGCTCTATCTATTATATATTATATTCTTTCATTTTTTTCTCCTTTGTAATTGTTTCCTTTATTTGATTTAATATAAATGTAATATGAATTGTCTTCAACTCACTATCATTTACTCCCATATTATTTTTCTTATTTCATATAAAATTATTCATATCATTTTTCCATCCTTTCCAAACTCAACATCTAAAAACAATTTGGAGATTTAAGAGTATGTATGTAAAGTATGTTAATATAAGTATGGTATAAGTATAAAATATAAGTATAAAATAAGAGTATGGTAAATTAAATCACAAATATACTGGTTTTAACTGGTTAATCGTACACTGTAAAATGTAATTTTTCTTTTTTTTTGTTACTGTATTTTTATTGAGAACTTTTTTAAATGTTATAACAGAAAATTTTACAGTAAAAAATATACAATTTTGCCGTATTGCACATGAAATAATAAACAAATACAAAAATAATAATAAGTAAATAAAAAACACAACATTGGGGGGTTACTTTGTTCCAGATTCAATGCATTCAACAGTTGTTAACAATGCAATAATCAATCCATTTCATCCAATGTTTTAGAAATAAGTCCTTTTTAAGTCTCAAAATAAATGTCAATTCTTGCATATTGCTTATTTCCTTCACAATTTCTATCCAGTCACTAATAGAGGGGGTGTCATGCATATACCAGTATCTAGTAATACTCTTTTTGCTTGCCAGATTGAATATATTTACAAGGTAAACATCCTCCTTCACTACCACCTCTTCATAATTTCCAAGATAAAAATGGGTAATTTTTCTGCTCAGAAGACTTGACAGGATTGGACTTTCAGTAAAAGGACAAACATTCTCAGGTGTCTTTAAAAATTCAATTCATTAGTGTTTCAAAGATGAATGCAAATGTTTAGAATGACACAAAAGTGAGTAAATGATGACATCATTTCAAAATGATCCCTTGAAAAACACATTTTTTGTATTAACTGTATTACAATGTATGTCTTACATTGCATTCACACAAAGTCCATTTAACTTTTACTATAGTAAAACAGGATTTCATTTTTTTCCGTCCGGCATTGTTTGGTGCTACAAACCAAAACAAATCCAAAAGGTTTAATGTGAGGAATCATCTTCATCAGCCGAAAAAGGAAGACATCTTATTGTCAAAAACAAGTTATATCATTGAGATAAAAAAGGAAGGCAAACGTGTTTTGTTTTCTCCTCCAGATACAGATTCTGCACTGATATTTGTCATTAAGAAAGTGTATATATAGTTAGTTTTGTCTTTAAAAGTATTTCTTTAGTAGTTTGTGTTTTTGTTTGCCTCAACATAATGAAAGGCAATTGAGAATGATAGTTAGCACAGGACTTTTGGAGTAAGGTTCCTCTGTCCTTGACGTGAAGGGAGTGCTTCATGCCAAATGACAAATATTTTCCATTGTTAACGGAAGTGTATTTTGCGCAGCGCTGCCAAAGAAACATTGCCATTGTGAGGCCTTTTGCGATGTTTATGGGTCCAGGCATCTTAAAGTAGAGGAATTATCATTCGATTCCATCCACATGGCTGCCCATTCACAGCAGGCGATTTGTAATGTTTGTAAATGCAACGCGCATCCAATCCCATCTGAATCACCATTCGCCAGCCATGCCAGAAGCAAGCTTTAACAATCCCATGAGGAATTTCAACAATTTGTCCACAGGAAAAACCTTAAAATGTGCAGTTTATATGATGCAATGGCCTCGTAGTTTGAATGGCCATCATTGTGTGCAAGACACTGAGAGACTGTAATTAAGACCCTCAAGCCTTGTTAGTTACAGCTTCCCATTTTATTTTTTATTTTTTTCTCAGATGATATCGACATGAATTACGTCCCCTGACAGGGATAACTGCAGCATTGGCTCATTAGGAACAAAAATACGTTTGTGTGTGCTTTTGTATCAACAATGCTGAAACAGATTTTCACGTTTTTGCTTCAGGATTTGGCTTAAGTTGTGGTATTTCAAAGGAATAGAGTCACCGTGAAAACAAAATTAATGCTTTTCGTCTTCTATTAATACACAGAATGCTATATTTTAAAGTCATATAGAAGAGATTAAATGGGGGAATTCAATAGGCAGATTTGGCATAACTGTTATGATCTTATTTGTATAAGTGTGTCTCTCACAGAAACCTCGCACACTGAGTCCGATGCGTATTAATTAATCCGTTACAAAAATGCAAGTCAGTTCGGAGTCAATTCAAGTAGTGGTGCTTTGTTCACTCCCTTCTTCAAAAAAAATAAAGAGGAAGTATTGTGTCCATCCAATTCACTGCATGGAGAGGAAGGAGAGTTCACCTATCAAAGAGGTGTGCAGAATTATCTCAAAATTAAATTTTCTTCAGGAAATCAATGGCATTTTGATACTTTGCCTATGATACTGCAGCCACAAAACACAAATTTCCGTGAACAAATTAATCCTAAACAGAGACTGGTAGTCAAAGGTATGAACCCACACACAGACACACACACACACACACATGGCCTAACAGCAGCATGGGAAAAGTGCACTGCAGGCACTGAAACCAGCATAGGCTACAGCAGTGGTTCTCAACCTTCTGTCAACCATCTTTTTATATATTGCTAACTTTGTTTGTCATAAAGTGCTCTGGGTGACAGCATTCTGGATTTTGACTTTTGCCTGGTACGGTGGCTCTGAATTGTCAAAACATATCTCAGTATGCTTTTTTTGGATTTGAAAAACGAGAAAAGTCGAACCTGGACGAAAGTTTTGGAGACAGTGTGTAAATGTGATTGACACAATGTGAGGTAGATAATTCTTCTTCTTCTTTTTTTTTATTTCAGACTCTGTGTGCAATAAACTCTAGACTGTGCCTGTCTTTCTCTTTAAAAGGTGGCTTTACTGAGCTCAACTGCACGAGTTGAAAATCAAAAAACAATAGTCAAAAAATAGAGGGCAGTGCTGCTTGATATGTCCAACATTTGATCTCAGTATTTTGTAAGGAGCCAGATGTGTTCATTTAGCTTTTCCTGTATATGTTTTTATTTATTTACTTAATCACAAGAACTACAGAGGGAGTCATTTTGACCGTTTTAAAATGTTATTTAATAGCGTTGTTAAAATAAAACCAATATAACTATAGTACCATGACCTTTCCTAAATGTATGTCTATTTAATGCTTTCTTACATGTTACTATATTGGAATTACAAAACAGTTTGGAGTATTTCTACCTTCTATTGCCATAACGGTCAAATTGACCACATTACTTTTTTCTGTGCCTTTGAATATGCATGCATCTCTTGCCTAGCAACTTTCTGCAAACACAAATGCAACTTTCTGATAGTGAAAAAAACCACAACTTCAGTTCCAACATGTCTTTCTAACTTAAACAAGCAACATTTTCACTGCTGTGAAAAAAATGTTGCTCTACTGTTTGCCAGAAAAAGTGAGTTGCTAACTTTCAGGGGCATTTTTATAGGCTATATTACAAAAATGATTATATTTTAAGGTAATGATCACCATAATATCACTAAATATCTTCTTTAATGTTCTGATGATGAAAAAAAAGTCACCTAAATCTTGAATGTCCTGAGAGTAAGGAAATTGACAGGAAGTTTTCATGTTTGTTGGTGAACTATCTCTTTAAGGGACGGTCAAAAAGCGTTCTGGGAACATATGGCAGGGCTGAGCTCTGAAGATGGTCTGAAGTGTTTGTAGGCATGTGCTGATTTGTTTACACTGATGCAGACCACCCTTGTAGCACATGTCGATACTCACTGAGATGTGTGGATCTTAAATCTCAAGGGAGCAAACAGTCAGATGGTCTGCTTGCACAGTAAACAGCCTTATGAACTCCAATCTGATGGATATTAAATCTGCATTTCTGAAAGAAAAAGTCAGAAACTAAGGGAAGAGCCTAAGAGTGACTTTTCTCACCTCTTTGCTTCCCCTTCACTTTTTTTTCTTCTCGTTTTCTTTCCACCAGTAAGACTCCCAGGAAGTTAATTTACTGTGTTTAAGAAACTAGGTGTTCCAGTTCGTGGTTCTGTTTCCCCTCCTTTTCTCAAAAGAGTACGAGTTGATTATTATCAGTTTTGCTTTATCCTCCAACTTCCCCTGCATATATGTTTTGTGGTCTAAACCTTGGAAACACAGTCACTAGTACCAATTAGACGGTTGGATGCATGGTTTACTGCGAGCAGAAGTGGAGTACGAGTAAAGAAGGCTGTAAATCTCTTTTCCACTGAGGAAGACTCAAGGAACATTTAAGTAGGCCCAATAAAGTAGTTATTGTGAAGTCAAATGGTGTTTACATAGTGGCCATTTTTGTGTCACCTACTCCAATTTGCAATAGACTGTGAGGGACATTCTTCTGTAATGAGGCGGAAAAATGGTTGGGGAACATTCATTTTCTTTACTAAGACACAACCCTTTACCAACGCCTTCATATACATTTGAATTCGATGTTGGTCTTTCACAACTCTTATTTATTTTATTTATTTGTTTGTTGACTATTACTGCCTATTACTTTGTTGACTATTTCAGACTTCTGCATTTGCTATAAAAATATCCGTTAATTAACAACTGTTTGTAGCTTGTGATTCATAGATGATTGTTTTTATTTGGACATTGTGGACATTTTTACTCACTCTTAGCTTGTTTAAGGTTTTTTGTTGTTGTTGTTGTTGTTGTTCAGTTGGTTAGAAAAGAAGATATTTTGAAGAATGTTGGAAACCGTTTACCATTAACATCTATAGTAGAATAAACAATAAATAAATAAACATTTTCCAACACTCTCCAGTATATCTTCTTTTGTGTTCAACTTCTAGGTGATGAAGGCAGAAATTACATTTTTGGGTGAACTATCCCTTTTATTTGTGCTCAGATAAGATTTGATGTTTATTTACATTTTTAGTAGTTTGAAACAATATATTGTCTGAATTGTCTGAGTAATGTGCTGGCAGTACGTTTTTTTGTTATTATACAGAATTATTTTTACATATTACTTGCTATACAAAGTATAATTTTAAAATGATGATATAATAAAGACATGTAAATGAACGTTAAACCCCAAAAGTGGTCAGAGCAGAGATCAAGAACCCATAATGCAATTTGAAAGCAGCCAGTATCTTGATTTATCGCTATTTGGATTTTCTCCAACTTTAGTTTATGGTGTCAGATTATTTGGATTTTTAAACAGGAACCCCTTGAGGATGTTGTTATGACTTTGCTATTGATCTGTGTCACTCTGGCTGATGTGATTTTGATTAGGCCATAAAGATCCACCAAAAGGACTTCAGTCATGGGCATATGGTGACTCTTCCAGTGGCTAACAGAGTTTCACAGCAGTTTAAATTGGGGAGCACCTTCTCACGGTGGCTGGATGCTGGTGTGAGATCTTGTTACTCAATGGGGGAGGTGCTCGCAATGATGGGAGTGTGAAAGGAGAAAAAACAGCCCAATTGCAATTGGGGGTTGTACAAACATTTAGCTAAAAGTGTGAGTAGTAGCTTGAGCCCACTGAGCAGTTGTGCCCACCAGAGTTAGAATTGAACTTTTCCATTAAGAATCAAATTTTGACTACTGGAATTGGTTAGTTATAGGAACTCACCACCAAGGTGGTCCCCCTAAGAACTACAATTTGCACCTTCATGAAAATCAACCATTAGAGGATGGGGTATCCTATGATCAAAGTTGTGTTTTTAGTGTGTTTTGTGATAATGACGTTTGCTGTTTGTTCAAATTATATTTTTGGGACAACTTAATTGTTTTATGTTCAATCCAATAAAAAAAAAAAATTTAATTAACAAAAAAAAAAAGTTAATTTAAGTCCTTCATGCTGTCCCAACACAAATTGATTGTGTGGAACCCAGCATTTTTTACAGTAAGGAAGTTTTGTGAATAAAAGAGCAAAATGGATTAAATCACTACTTGTAACACAACAGTGTACATATCTTTTAGGCTGGGGGCCATTTACACAACATTTTCAGACCAAAAATATAATGTATACATTTTGCCTTGTCATTTGCACGACAACGTCATTTTTGGGTCGAAAAATTCATAAATCTTTTTTTTGAACATTTGAAAATGCCGCCACTGTGGTGTTCGTGTTAGCAACAAATAACGAAAGTCCTTGGAAACAATGACATCATCTGCGTGCATAGTTCGTGTTTAGGGAGGTGTAGATTAAAGGTAAGCTCAAACAAACATACAAAACAATGTTGGAGTTTGTGGTAGTATTGTTGCTTAAGTGTTTCCTAACGCTTCATCAGCAAAACGTGGATTTACTCCACATTACAACCAAAAACGGAGAAGCATCTTATACACACAGCAAACTGTACAAAGAGACAAGTGCAATAGGTATCTGCAGCTAACATTAGCTTTCTGTATCTGTATGTTTTGAAAGCACTTAAAATATTGTGCCAGTCTTTCATATGACATGAATTCATCCAGTCAATGTACACTTATGCCACTGGTAGTTCCTGTTGTCCTGGGTTAGACCTTGCTCTAATAAGCCCCCCAAAAGGCATACCTATAACTGAAATCATTTTCAATTCCTGCAGAGTGAATATGCCAAAGAATATGCCAAGTGTATCCAGTGGATACTCCATTAGTTCTAGAAACCATTGTCCATAGGCCATAGATCATTGTCAAACAAGACATGCCAGACACATTTTATTTTATTTTATTTTATTTTATTTTATTTTAATCAAACCCCTGGCTTTTAGTTAGTTTGTTCGTTTATAGTCTTTTTTATTTTTTTTATTCAAGCCACATATTTGAAAAAAATTAGTTTTTAAATGACATGTTTGTCATTTTATTTAATCTTTCATGTTTTATTTTTGCCATTTTTGCATTATATTTGTGAATATACAATTTCAATTTTTTTTGTTTATTTTCTCATATAATTTTCTTAAGTTACCTGTTAATGATTATTTTTTGAATTGTAACTGAGCTGTTTTAACATTATATTTGCTCCACATTAATTCATTGTGTACATTAATTAAAAAATACATAAACAAAAGCCCATAGTGATATGCTCACTAAACAAAACGCCACTGTTTTCAACGGTGCATCTGATTGGCCATTGTATGTGGGTGGGATTGGTCAAAATGCAGACGTGCATGTAAAGAAATATAATACAACATGAGCAGATCTAAATGTGATCTTTGAGTAAATATTATGCAAACACACTAGGATTGCTTTAATAGCAATAACAGACTTATTTTAATTATGCAGGGACTTTATTTTCGCTCCATTATCTCCAATTTGTTAGGACATTTTCATTTATTTTGGAGTGCTAAAGGCACCCATTATAACTAGTGCCCAGTATGTAGACTGTCCCAGACTGGAATCTATCTGCCGATTACAGATGTCAAGCATAAGCCAACTGTCCAGCTCTTGAATTCCCTTTGCAATAGCAAACTTACAAACAGTGTGTCCCTAAGCAGTAAATCTCAGTCAAATGTAAAGTTTAGTTAAGACAGTCGGCTAATGGCTGCTGGGAATCAGTCCTACACGTTTCACACGCTCGCTCACACTTCCTGCTTGTAGCATATAGGCTGAATAGCTCATTGTTATAGGCCAGTGGTCTGTGTTTGGCCAGTGCTCAGCAGAAAAGGTCGAAGGTCAGAATAGAGGAGCAGAGAGACGACCAGGTTGGGTCGCATGCCTGACCCAACACCAGAGGTCTTACAATAACATTTCTCCTGTTTTGTCTGCCGGTGCATCACTTTTCCGAATCGCTTTCCGTTTGGTTCTTCGGACTCGCTGGCTCAACGTTCCTCTACTCCTCTGTCTGGGACGCCTCTCCCGCCCCCATATCCCCAGCTGTTCTTTTGGTTGCATTACAAATGAGATGTTGAAAAGCAATCCTCAGACTGGAGACAGCTCCCCTTGTTTTCTTTGGGATTTGGCATGTCAGTTTGTGTTGGGGCCTGTGGCTCTCCAGCAGCTGTGTATATGTCATGTGTCAGAGAGGGATCTGATGCTCCCCGCGCAGCAGAAGTCCATGCTGGTCCCCAACAATAAAGCTATGCGCGTGATTGATGGAAGGCATCTCTTGATGTCACGCCGGCCGCTGGCACGCAAATGCGTCAGCTTCCCGAAAACCTTTTTTTATTTTTATTTTTTATTGTTTAGGCAGGGCAGGGCAGTTAACCGTACCGCCCTGTATGTTTTCAGTTAAATTCTCAGATTATGTCTGTCTGAGGTCTTTCAGTTTTGACAGTGCTATGACAACAAACAGAAATGGTGAAGAGGAGGTCTCTGTTAGGTTGTAATAACTCTCCCCAAACCCAAGTGCCTACTTTACTACATCCAATCAGCTCGCAGTAGATAAAACAAGCCACACCTACTGTTTTCTCTATTTCTCTAGGAACTGCGTCACAATACGAAAAAAAAACAAAAAAAAACGTTCCCAGCTTTCTGTTCATGCAGACTTTAAGCTAAGAAATCCCTTAGTTTGAAGGTTAAGGGTACCTTTAGTAAAACGTGGTTTGCAAGAACAAAAACCTAATGTCACCTTAAGCACGTCTGCGCAAGAGTACATCCATATGAAATTGCAGTTTCAGTGCAGCTTCAAAAGGCTCTACGTGATACCAGCTGAGTTTTATAGGTCCTCTATAGATAGTGTTGAGATCAACTCTATAAGGGAACATCTCCACTCACTTAATGGAAAGGAAATGGCACAGATGATATGTTATTGCAAGATAAGCATTCATGGTTCGTTACAAAGTCCCTTTAAGGCAAGTCATTTCACTCGGCGGCCATCTTTGAAATGCCTCTCATGCAGTATGCCTGGGCATTCTTTTTGAGTGAGGAAACATCAAATTCTCCAAAATTGTTTGTCAAGCTTACGATTAAATTTCACATTAGGAATCATCAATAAATATTAAACCTAAACTGTCTCTTTATTTTCATTTCTAAATGTTCGAATCACTGATTGGCTCCTGTACTACAAGGCGGGGCTTTATTCGCCATATTGACCATTACTCTTTTCCCATTCAAAACTATACGAGTGACATGTCTTGTGTATTCTATAGTCTTTGTTCGTTATGATCTGTTTACACAGCTATAGCAACCGCGGCACCCATTGCCGTATGTTGCTAGGAACTACAGTGAAACACTTAGAAAAGACACTTAAGTAAGGGTGACTGTTAGAGGTTTGTTGCAACGCTCTTAACGAAATCCCTTATGTCAGGGATTTTTTCCCTCTCAGGGACACCCTAAAGTTAAATTACTTAAGGACTTTCATACAACTGGGCACAGGTGTGAACAGTAATGTGCCTTCTTTATCCACTTGTGATCTGATCAATGAAAACACATCTTAATCCCAGTGTAAACAGAGCCTAAGGTGCCACTGTTTTAGTATGCAAGAAGTTCATAATGATTGTAAAATTAGTTAAATCTTTCCTTTGAATAAATGTGTATTATTTTGGTCTCAAACCAAAATCATATACTTTTACTTTTTGGCTGTTCCGCCTGCTGGAGGTTTGCAGTCCAGGTTTTTCTTGTCCCTTGCAATTTGTTTTCAAGGCAATTAGGAATGTAACCCCCTGACCCTCATAATACCAAGCACCCGCTTTGTCTCTCGAGCATCATGACATACCTCCCCTGCTGGCATACTCTGTTCAAGGTGAAAGGGTTTCCGTGCCTAAACAACAGCCGCAGAGTTGACTGACATTAAGTGACTGCTGGAATGCACAGAGATTTCCTCACCATTGTCAGACAGGACACGCGACAGTTGGTCTGTCTAACATATTTTATTTTATTTTTATATTTTTTCTTTTATTATGTGTGTGTATAGTAATTTTAGTTCTTTCTTTGTGTGTATTATTATTATTCAAGCCAGCTTTAAAAAATATATTATATATTTATTTTTTTTAACATTTTTGTTTTATTTTAGTAAATAGTCATTTTTTTCTAAATTGTACATATTTGTAGTTTGGTTTATATTTATGTTCTATTCTGAAGACAAATTTACTAGCCATCTTGGGATATTTTGTACGTTTTTAAATATGTCCTAATGTTTTTAATTTCTTTTGTCTTTGCCATGATAACAGTACATAATATTTTACTAATTATTTTCTAAGATACCAGTATTCAGCTTAAAGTGCAATTTAAAGGCTTAACTAGGATAAGTAGAGAAGTTGGGGAAATTAGGCAAGCCATTGGACAACAGTGGTTGGTTTAAGCTAATTGAAAAAAAATCCCCTTTAGTAAACTAATAATATTGAACTTAAAAATCCTTTTAACAAATTGAAAAACTGCTTTTAATCCAGCCGTACTAAAATAAAGAAATACTTTCTCCAGAAGAATATATAAACATATATATATATATATATATTTAATTATTTATTTAATGAAATGCTGTAAAAATGACCCTGCTCTGTTAAACAACACTTGGAAATTTCACAGGAGGGTTAATACTTTTTATGCTTTGTTTTAAACATAAACACCTGTACTAACATCAGTTTTGTTCCATCAAAATGCTAATATTAATTAAAAAAAATATATATATATAATAAATAAATAAACTAAACATGGGGCTGCACGGTGGCGCAGTGGGTAGCACGTTTCGTTTCACAGCAAGAAGGTCGCTGGTTCGAGCCTCGGCTGGGTCAGTTGGCGTTTCTGTGTGGAGTTTGCATGTTCTCCCCGTGTTCGCGTGGGTTTCCTCCGGGTGCTCCGGTTTCCCCCACAAGTCCAAAGACATGCGCTATAGGTGAATTAATTCATTCATTCATTTTCTTTTCGGTTTAGTCCCTTTATTAATCTGGGGTCGCCACAGCGGGATGAACCGCCAACTTATCCAGCATATGTTTTTTACGCAGCGGATGCCCTTCCAGCTGCAACCCATCACCGGGAAACATTCATACACACTCATTCACACACATACACTACGGACAATTTTAGCTTACCCAATTCACCTATACCGCATGTCTTTGGACTAGTGGGGGAAACCGGAGCACCCGGAGGAAACCCACGCCAACACGGGGAGAACATGCAAACTCCACACAGAAATGGCAACTGACCCAGCCGAGGCTCGAACCAGCGACCTTCTTGCTGTGAGGCGAACGTGCTACCCACTGCGCCACCGCGTCGCCCTATAGGTGAATTGGGTAAGCTAAATTGTCCGTAGTGTATGTGTGTGAGTGGGTGTGTATGGATGTTTCCCAGTGATGGGTTGCAGCTGGAAGGGCATCCGCTGCGTAAAACATATGCTGGATAAGTTGGCGGTTCATTCCACTGTGGCGACCCCAGATTAATAAAGGGACTAAGCCGAAAAGAAAATGAATGAATGAATAAACTAAACATGCCCACAGTTTTAAGTAAACTTAACATTTGAAATAAACTTGCTGTACTTTACAACACTCACTGTGCATTAATGCTTACTCAATACTATGCTCTCCCAGGCTGAATCTTTACTTCTCTCTCTCTCTCTCTCTCTCTCTGTGTTATAAGAGTGAAAAGCACAGCCAGCTTTTGGGTTTGAAATCCACACAGCAGTTGGAATGTGTGAAGTGTGTGAGAGATGAAGGAGTGCTTTCAGTGCTTGGGAATCACAGATGCTGGTCAAATATGCATCGGTCTGAGCTGCAGAGTTTTTTCAGAACAGCTTATAGTTCCCTATAGAGGTAAATATTTAAAATAGAATCAAAATGCTGAAAAAATACACTCATTAGTGTGGACATAGGGGGTTGTTTTGAGTGGTTTTGAGCAGCACCTGTGAAAGTCTTCATCTGCTGCTGGCTGTTATATGTCTCTCAGCCCCTCCAAGAATCAGGTCTGATAAAATTACCTATATAGGGATATAAGGGGCCCTTTTGTAACAGGTGTGGGTGTCATTTTCCCAGCCCCAAATCTATTGTCCTTTGGAGGTCCAACTCTGCTTCTTAATGTGCTGTTTTTCGATGTTGTGCTGTTAAACAGAGAAATGCTTTCATCTTCTAAAGGATAGTTCACCCAAAAATCATTTACTCATCCTTGTTCAAAACCTGTTTGAGTTTCTTTCTTCTGTTGAACATAATATATTTTAAAAATGCTGGCTGCTTGGACTTTTTATTTTTTTATTTTTACTATGGTAGTCCAGGCAGCCAGCATTCTTCTAAATATCTTCTTTTGTGTTCAACAGAAGAAAAAAACAGACACGCAGACTATTTAACATGAGCGGAAACAACACAATTCTTGAGATTTTTTTTGGGGACAGCTGAATTTTTTCAGGTCCAATCCACTTAAATTTGTTAAGTTAACTTAATCGATTTGTGTTGGGACAATATGAATGGATTGTGTGGAACCCTGCATTTTTTTTTTACAATGCATGAGGGAGAGTAAATGATGAGGTAATTTTCATTTTTGGGTGAATTATCCAGATATATAAAACCTAAGTTAAAGAAACATAGCAAGCAACAAATGTCATTAAATTGATTGATCTGGCTTACAAAACCTGAATCATTTATTTATTCACTGAATCATTTGTTCATGATCCAGAATCAGGATGAATCATGAATTTTAAAGAGATAGTTCACCCAAAAAATGAAATCCATGTCATCATTGTGATGGGTTAAAGCTAGAAGGACATCCGCTGCGTAAAACATATGCTGGATAAGTTGGCGGTACATTCCGCTGTAACCCCAGATTAATAAAGGGACTAAAAAAGAAAGTGAATGAATGAATGAATGAATGAAAATGTGTGTGCGTGTGTGTGTGTATATATGTGTGTATATATATATATATATATATATATATATATATATATATATATATATATATAGTACTGTGTGTAAAACACTTGTCTGACATGGAAACCGTGCTAGTCATGTTCCTTTTAAATAGCAAATAAAACACAAACCAAGGTTATTATAGTTAACGAAAACGAACGAAAAAAACGAAAACTACAATTGAAAAAACATTTTTGTTAACTGAAATAAAAACGAGGGCTGCACGGTGGCGCAGTGGGTAGCACGTTCGCCTCACAGCAAGAAGGTCGCTGGTTCGAGCCTCGGCTGGGTCAGTTGGCGTTTCTGTGTGGAGTTTGCATGTTCTCCCAGTGTTGGCGTGGGTTTCCTCCGGGTGCTCCGGTTTCCCCCACAAGTCCAAAGACATGCAGTATAGGTGAATTGGGTAGGCTAAATTGTCCATAGTGTATGTGTGTGAATGAGTGTGTATGGATATTTCCCAGTGATGAGTTGCAGCTGGAAGGGCATCCTCTGCGTAAAACATATGCTGGATAAGTTGGCGGTTCATTCCACTGTGGCGACCCCAGATTAATAAAGGGATTAAGCCGAAAAGAAAATGAATGAATGAATGAATGAAATAAAAACGAGAGTTTTTTTTAAAAACTAGAACTAACTAAAACTGTATTGTGTACATACAAAACTAACTGAAACTAACTAAAATTATAGCAAAAACATCCTTCGTTTTAGTCTTTGTAAATGTATTTAATACATAAACCTTTTAGAAGTAAATCTATTTACTTCGCGATGCCAGTTTTACGCCAGGTGTTTGACCCGTACGGCACCTCGGAGTCTATATCCTGCTGCAGCATGCAGCAGCATGGTGACACATTAAATACGACCCGAGCAGACACTTAAAAGTATTAATTTAACACATTCGTGTCCAATAATGGGTTTAATTTCCTTATTAGTGATCCTGAATCATTCTTTTTAACCGGATCTTCTAAGTAGACCGGTTGAACTAGTTCACCAAATCAAACTGAATCATTTGAAATGATTCGCGTCTCCAGTAAGCACTTATTCACAAAGACTTACTTTTTAACATGCCTGATACCCCCTCTGACTCGAAATAAACCAATTTCCCGAGTTATTCAGTTATTAGAAAAGTGCACTGAGATCAGATTTCAGAACGGGTGAACTCATGTGCGCATGTGTGATTCAGTGAACTGAACACAAACGGTACATGACAGCCTGCTGTGACTGAACTAAACTTGAACAACTGCAGCGCGGGTAAACCGAGGGTTTAAAATAGAGGATCTGGCGAAACATTATGTTTATTTCACAACAGAATATCGTAGTGGAATTTAAATAAGTGACTCATGCTTCAGTTGGATTGCAAAAATGAATTTTAAGAAACTTTTCAGATCATGGTGATGTTTTAACTGACTAAAATTAGGATTGCTGACTACTAGGCATGGGCCGGTATAAGATTCTGACGGTATGATAACCTTGGATAACAATATCACGGTTTGACGGTTTGACGGTATTGTGATTACTGCTCTAAAATATATTCTATTTAAATGTCTGGGTAAAAAACAAAAACTTTTTTCCCCTTTGAACACATTATATTTTATTTTGAGAAACATTTTAAATATTTTGGAGCAGTAAACATGTCAGGCTAAATAATTCAAATGAATAATTGACTTCTGCTGTCTTCGTTTGTTTCAAAAACACAGATTTCTTTACAATTTAAAACAGCATCTTTGGAGATCTTTTCTGCTGGAGATACTGTTGTCCTAAAAAACAAACAAAAACAATTTTGAATAAAAAATCTTACACATACCTTATAGGAACGGTATAGTAGAAAATTTTGGCAGTTTTGACAAACCTTGACTTTTCCAAACCGCGGTATACCTTGAAAACGGTTATTGTCCCATGCCTACTGACTACATATATTTGATATGTTGAGCCCAAACATGAGAGGATTGTCACAAAAGATCCGGTTCACGGAAAAGATCTGAACTTTCCATCACTACTGTGTATCTAACCCCAGAAGCAGCCTTACACACATATTAAACGATACTTAGGCCTGCTTGTGGGCTGTTGTATTTGAATTTGAGGATGGGTAGATGGTAGTGTTCATGTGTCCTCTGAATACAGGTTTCAAAAATATATCTTTGGTTGAGTTATTATACAATATTCTGATGATTTTGTATCTTGCACCTAACAAATATTCTAATTTATTAAAAAAAACTAAAACTAATAAAAACTAAACTAAAACTAAGCAAATTCAAAATATAGAAACTAATAAAAACTAGTAAATCTGCCTCTAAAAACTAATTAAAACTAACTGAATTTGAAAACAAAAAGTCGAAACGAAATAAAAACTAAAACTAATGAAAAATCCCAAACTATTACAACCTTGATATAAACACAATGTTTTTGTTATAAAATAAAATGTCTCACCTCATGAAAATGCACCTGTGCATCACTTTATAAAAGAACAAAAGTAACACCAGCCTGCAAACAGGAGCTGTTGTCTGTGTAGATTGCTTGGGTTCATTCATTTATTCATTTTCCTTTGGCTTAGTCCCTTATTTATCAGGGGTCGCCACAGCAGAATGAACCGCCAACTATTCCAGCATATGTTTTACGCAGCGGATGCCCTTCCAGCTGGAACCCATTAATGGGAAATAACCATATACACACTTATACTCTACGGCCAATTTTGTTTTACCTAATTCACCTATAGCGCATGTCTTTGGACTGTAAGGGAAACCGGAGCACCCAGAGGAAACCCACGCCAACACGGGGAGAACATGCAAACTCCACACAAACCAACTGGCCCAGCTGGGACTCGAACCAGCGACCTTCTTGCTGTGAGGCGACAGTGCTAACCACTGAGCCACCGTACCAGCCATGGTGATTATCATAACAGACAAAAATATTGTGTAGTCTGAATACGACAAAGTAACAACATGGTATTTGACTTTGGTAGTAGAAGATGTGGTAGATGAATGTTGACATTTTCATAGTTTTTGACTAAATGAAAATCATTGCCGTTTAGTTTCTCTGGTCAGGTAGCAGTAGCACCATTTTTTTTTTCACCTATAATACACAGTCTAGTTTTATAAGCCATTTTTTCATAAGTGATGTACAGTAAGTCCTTCAGCATTCATTTGAATTGGATGAAAAAGAGCAACCAGCTCATTTTTCAAAAGTTTCAAAACTTTTGCGAGTAAATTATGAAAGCATTATCGTTTTCCTTGAACTGTCTATTTAAGACACTTCCAATTTCTTTATTTTTCGCAGACAGAATGTGTTTTACAGATTTCAGAGCTGTGTTTCACGCAGAGGCCCTGTTTCTAAAAATATTTGTCAGGATAGCTGATTCACGGCCCGCTCCCATGGGCCTGATCATTTTATTTTGAGCGGGAGCGGAAATGGAGACGAAGGTTGTTGATGGGGTGGAACAGCCAGGGAAAGAGCCTTACGTGACGGCAGAGGAGAGGAAAATAACCGGCAGGCAGATGACAGATCAGCGGCCGGCAAGGGCAAAATTCGATGTACACTGACAGGTACAAGTGCCACGACGACGGATTCATTTGAGACAATATTCCAGGATTGCCGGCCACGTGAGGTTTCCCTTCAGTCAATGGACACTTTGTCGGATCTGGCCATCCTTTTCGGGTCAGGGTATTCTTCTCCTGTGGCGCCGCACTGAATACAAGGCTAAAGTGCTTTACAAGGACAAGCTGACGGGGGGGAAGGGGGAGATTGGAACGGGAAACTACACAAGTGCTGTGTTTGTAATTTTATACAGGTACTTCATGTGGACCCCATTATGCAAATGGAATGCCATAAGCCTTGGACCAAAAACAAACGATACTTTTTGCTTTCCTTCTTCAAAATCTGAAATGATACAGAGCCTCTATGAAGAGTTTTTATAGTGTACATTAACAGAACTTGTAGCACGTCTATTCTTTTGATGGTACCAAATATTTTGTTGCGACTAATTTCAGAAACTTTTTATCACAGCATAATTACGGTATATTGACCTAAGCTGCAAAAAAGGTTACTTTAACAGGTATAATAGTGCAAAGATACTTGGTGTATTGCTTAATTATATATGCTTGTTAAGAGTCAACAAATATTTCAAACAAATTAAATTGTTAAAGGGTGATAAAGTACAATACATAACACTTTTCACACACACATTCATTCAATCATTCATTTTCTTTCGGCTTAGTCCCTTTTTTCATCAGGGGTCACAACAGCGGAATGAACCGACAACTTATCCAGCATATGTTTTACACAGCGAATGCCCTTCCAGCTGCAACCCAGTACTGGGAAACACCCATACACTTTCACATTCACACACATACACTACGGCCAATTTAGTTTATTCAATTCACCTATAGCGCATGTCTTTGGACTGTGGGAGAAACCGGAGCACCCGGAGGAAACCCACACGAACACGGGGAGAACATGCAAACTCCTCACAGAAACGCCAACTGGCCCAGCCGGGAATCGGACCAGCAACCTTCTTGCTGTGAGGCGACAGTGCTAACCACTGAGCCACTGTGCCGCCACAATACTTTACAATAAAGTCTCATTAGTAAATGTTAGTTAATGGATTAAAATTAACAGAGAGAAATAGCCAGATTTATTACAGTTGCTTTGTTAATATTAGTAAAAAAAACAACTGAATTAGTTATTAACACCATTATGACTTGTAATCAGGGTTCTCATTTTTAAAACTTTGTCTAGATACCTTCCTAAAAGTGAACGTACGCCAGAATAAATGTTTATTTTTTAATGATTATGGCTCATATGATGACTTAAAGTGGTTTATTTAGGTCAGTATTTAGGTTTACAGCTTACTTTCAGCTGGGCACACTCTCCCATCAAGTGTGTGTTTTTTATAGATCACAATTTTTTCGTGGGAAGTGGCATTCGCACTTTTCCACCTCCGTTTTGTGAGTACACCACATTTATAAATGAAAGCCCAGATTACGACTGATTTTTAAGGTGTTATTAGTCATTAACTAATAAATTAATAAAAGATTGTAGTTTTCACAGTGATTTTAGTCAAAATAACTAATGTTAACAAATAGAGCCTTATTGCTCAATGTTAACTTACAATAGCCCTATAAACAGTCAAAGAACTTTCAATCAATATTTCAGCATGTGTTAGGCCAGATTAACTAGTGTCCAATGTCTCCAAGCATTTGGCACTGCTATGACCACCACTGCAAAAAAACCCGAAAAATAATTATTTACGGTATTTCAAAGTGCCCACGATATCAATATAGTGTGTGTTCATTATCACGATATGTTGAATTTTTGAATACCAGTTTAAGTCCAAGCTGGTGCTTTTTTTTTCACTCTCAGCTGCCGTAGTTTGAGTGTTGAGAGAGGAATGTCCTGCAAGCCTTCCTCTCGTGTATTTCGCTAGCCCTCCAAACAGGTTGTGCTGGTGAAACCCGCCGTCGACATTAGACCTCAGTAATGGATGGCATTCTTTTTCACGGGTCAACTCTACATGAGGTGTCTTATGTGGCTCTTTGCCCTGGTCAGGTGCCTGTAGAGTGTGTAGATGAAATGCTTTCTCATGGAGACCTGCGCAGAGCAAATGAAGTTAGTCATGGCTGAGACGCGGTGTGGAATGTGTGTGTGTATGTATGTGTGAGTGTATGAGGCAGGAGAAGAGCAGGAATACCAGTCTGTCAATGAAGAGACAAGACACTGATAGTGGAAGCAGGTTTTGATTTGGTCTTTAGTTGTTTTCTGTTGTTGTTGTTGTTGTTGTTGTTGTTGTTTTATTATTAGTCATAATGGCATTTGTATATGTCATCATATGTTGTTAGATTATTTTAAGATTATAATTGTGTATACGTATTCAAAAAACAATACAACTATCTATCTCTCTCTATATATATATTCATATTCCATGGTCCTTCGCCTCCACGTCGTGCATTAAAAACCTTTAATGCACGGCAAGCCGTTGATTATCCCTTACATATACATATATATACATACAGTAGTCAACATTTGAAGTGGATCAAAACCTTTCATCAAAATTTTCCTAAAACTATAGAACACGCATTCTTGTCTTGAAAATTTTGAAGAACATTATTTTTTAATCCACTTCAAATGTTGACGTACGTGTGCATATATGTGTGTGTGTGTGTGTGTGTGTGTGTGTGTGTGTGTGTGTGTGTGTGTGTGTGTGTGTGTAAATATGTAAATAAATACATACTATTTTATGTAATGAGATCATAATGTTTTTAAACTAAAACGTTTTGCATTTATTTGATCAAAACTACAGTATAAACAGTAATATTGTGAAGTATCAAAATGATTATCTGTTTTCTATTTGGATATATATTAAAATGTAATACATTCCTGCCACGTGAAAGTAGAATTTCTTTTATTTTGTATTGCAGCAGCAAACATTTATCATTAATAATAAATAAAAACTTTTTTAAATTTAGTTTTTCCTATAGTTTTTGGCACTCTTACTGCCTTAAGTATCTTTAAAAACAAATAATACTCTAAATATTTGGCATTCTTAAAATGGCATTTGTTGATATGTACTTATTTAAACTTTGGTTGTAAGAGATCTTTTATCAAATATATTCCAACTATCCTTCACCCAAAGGATGTTTCCACAGCATGTGTTAGGTCTTGCTTAATAAATCGTCCTCGATCTGCATCTGTTTATGTGGTGCAAACATGGGGCTCTAGTTAACGAATACAGACGTTTGATTAGAGACGTGAGCGATTACAGGCCCTGAGCAGCTCTCTGAAGTGAGGGTTCGTGCCCTGAGATCAGATAAGACACTGAAGTGTGATGGGACAGGCTCGTCTCGGCCTCTATCAGGCAGCTGGAGGACGCCACTGTTAAACATTAGCCATAGAGATACTGGCCACCCGTTCCTGCCACACACACTAGTAATAGATTCCCTTGAAATACGGATTTGATATCAATTTGGCCTTGTGCTGCAGCCACAAGCTTAAAACAAACATTTTGCCACACCTGCCAGTGTTGCTTGACTTGTTGCTTGAAAATGCATTGGCCCATGATATTTATATCACTGTATTATTTTACGCAGAAAAACAAAAACAACAGATTGAGAAAACATGTAAGTGCATAAATATTATTAATAATAATAATAATAAAAACATAATATTTGAATATTAAGATAAATATTAAATGTATATATTTATTTATTGTTCTTGCAAATAATCAATCATAGACGGGGTTTTACAGTGGGATCATTTCAGTCAAATAGAAAGAAAACAAACAAATATAAATATGAGATTTTACTTTAAATTTCAGCTTGGTGAAGATATAATTGATCATGGTAATTCAATAAACATTAAGGACTCAAACTAATTAATCAAAAGTAAACGTGTTTTTGAAAAAAGGTTTTAAATGTGTAGGGATCACACTGATTTGAAGATGAGCTTTTCTCAATAACTCAATTTATGTGCTCATAATAATAATTTCAGAAATTATTCCAGAATACAAAATGCTGTAAAAAAATAATAATAATAAAAAGGTTTGTATTTAATATACTCTGGCCTACAGATTGTAATTTGCCAGTACATAACTGTTAAATAGGCCTCACGGTGGCGCAGTGGGTAGCACGTTCGCCTCACAGCAAGAAGGTCGCTGGTTCGAGCCTCGGCTGGGTCAGTTGGCATTTCTGTGTGGAGTTTGCATGTTCTCCCCGTGTTGGCGTGGGTTTCCTCCGGGTGCTCCGGTTTCCCCCACAGTCCAAAGACATGTGGTATAGGTGAATTGGGTAAGCTAAATTGTCCGTAGTGTATGAGTGTGAATGAATGAGTATGGATGTTTCCCAGTGATGGGTTGCAGCTGGAAGGGCATCCGCTGCGTAAAACATATGCTGGATAAGTTGGCGGTTCATTCCGCTGTGGCGACCCCAGATTAATAAAGGGACTAAGCCGAAAAGAAAATGAATGAATGAATAATTGTTAAATAATTTTTTGACTGGGATCCAATCTGAAATATGTAAGATTATTTGCAGGAATTTATGTATTTTTTAATTAGTCTTTTTTATTTTAATAATTGCTGTATGTAACATTTTCAGGCACTGTAATGATTAATAATAATAATAACTTTTTTGGTTCTCGGCAAGTGTTCATTTAAGACCCTGCACAACATGTTTCCTTCTTTTCAGCACACACATTTTTTTTTTTCCATGGCTTACCCTAATCCAGACCCTGACCTGTGCTCCAACCTCAAACCACAGTTCAAACCCCAGCTAAAGCTCTTCTGGCATATTTCATGTTGTTTTTCATGGGCAATCTCATAGCAGAAACTTACATAACTAATTCATCATCATGTTTGGAAATCAGATTTGATCGCCGTGGTTTGTCAGCATGACATCATTAACTTTCGAGCATCTCCTGACATTTCAGTCTTCAAAAAATGTCCAGCAGTTGTCTTGCATGAAAAGCCACAGATTGCAGATGCCACGGAGCACACTGTGGACATGGTGGGCGATGAGCGACCATTTATAGCCCTGTTTTTATTCTTCGTCTGAGGGGAGGGAAGGGGCGGATATCTTATATACTCATGCCCTGCATTCCAGGCCTGTGTGAGCTGTTTGTCTGAGCGCTGAAATGGAATTAGCTGCTCTGCCCTGCCAAACAGCAATGCTGAGACTCACCGACTGGGTTTCTCAAATGAGGATTCAAGAGCTGATGAGAAGTGTATTCATCCTCTATTTTATGGGAAATAAGTTGCACCTGACTAGAAGTTGGACTAAAATTGTTGGCGAGAGAGAGAGAATTTTAAGAAGCCATTTTATTCCAAACAATCAGCTTGCAAATTTCACATTATACAAAGCAAAAAAAGAGAGAAAATGATAATCCCCCAATCATCAATCATAACACATCAAATTTTTTTATAGCAACATTTCAAATGATAATAAATCATTCATTAACTTATAATACTTAAAATCAACGACTTCACAGTGAATGAATAGACTGATGAATAGACTTCACGTATAAAGATAATAACAAAAGGATTGAGTTTATTGTTTTGGATGACTACAATGTAAAAAATATCCGTAATTGAGCAGTTTTATGTATTTTGTGATTCATGTTTTTATTTTTTATGTTTCCCCATTTATTTATGCTTTTGAATTGCATTATGGGACCTTTTAACTTTGAAAACTTGAAACGTTCAAAAAAGTGACTTTTATTAACATTTTGTCTGGGTTGGTTGTATATCTCGTTACAAATCCTGTAACAAACTGCCAGCACATTTTCTGTTATTTTACAGACTTATCCATTATTCATTCATTTTCTTTTTGGCTTAGTCCCTTATTATCTGGGGTTGCCACAGCGAAATGAACTGCCAACTTATCCAGCATATGTTTTACACAGTGGATGCCCTTCCAGCTGCAACCCATCACTGGGAAACATCCATGCACACTCATACACTATGGACAATTTAGCCTTCCCAGTTCACCTTTACCACATGTCTTTGGACTTGTGGGGGAAACCGGAGCACCCGGAGCCGAGGCTCGAACCAGCGACCTTCTTGCTGTGAGGTAATCGTGCTACCCACTGCGCCACAGTGACGCCTTTTTACAGACTTATTTCTCTCTATATTATTTCTTACACATTTATATATTTTTTCAAACTACTAAAATGTCAATAAAAGCCACTTTGTTAAACCGTAGAGTTGAATTTTTAACATCAAAGGTCCACAGAGCAGAGATAAGTAAATAAATATATATATATATATAAATGGAAATAAATGGAAAGCACTTAGGAATCACAAAATATGGAAACTGTATACACCTAGGAATATGGAAACAAATAAACCTAGGAATATACTTTTTTAATATGAATAATATAATAAAATCGATTTAAACCTTAAAGTCCACAACCAATTTTGTTAAAACCAAAAATTTATTTAACAAAATTGGTTGTGAACTTTTAAGGTTTAATTGATTTTAATATATTATTCATATAAAAAAAATTGCATATTACTAGATTTGTTTGTTCAGCTGTTTTTTATACAGTTATAGTGTCTCCAATCTCCAATATTATAGGCTGTGTGGGATCCTCAAATGTGGCTTGTGAGAGTTTAGCTCCAACCCTGATCAAACTCTGGGCACAGCAAACATGGGGCATTGGCATCAACACTGGCATAATCAACAATAGCCAATCACATTGGACTACAACACAAACAACTTGGCTTTTGACAGCTAGTCATTGATAAACAGTTTGTAATGTGGGAGTCCTCTGTAAATTAATTGTCAATGTGTGAGATGCTGCTTTTGTGATACAAATGACCACAATGTGCAACCATACGGTCCATTTCAGTGGGCAAAAATAATTTACAAATGACTTTTTTTGATAGATCTCCTTTAGAAACAGGGATTTTTACATGGATAGTGAGAGAAAAACACAGACATTCTGGATTCGGATGACAATAAAGCCTCGTTTGCATTGGGGTGTGATACAGTTCAGTACAGTTGAGTACGGTTTGGTACAGTACAGGACACCCTCATAAGCCTTGCATTTCCACTGCCAACAGAACTCTTACGTGATAGGTGTTGTGTATTCCAGAAAATTGCGATCAACATTATACTGATGAAAACAGTGAAAATTTGAAAACAAAATCAAACTCTCTCTAAAAATAGAGTAATTTGACATTTACGTAGATGTCACTTGAACATCCCAGGACTGCGAACATACAAAAGTCTTATTAACTTATCGAAAAAAAGCTATTTTACATCTAAGAGCTTAACCTCACAAAAAACAGATGCTTTGTTGTGTTTCTTTTGCCACATTCTAGTCCTCATCCAAAGCTCTGTTAGTCCCCCTCTGCGTCCCCATTGTTGAGTCCACACGGCAAACGCGGCGCCCCACCGAGGACATTTTTATCTCCCCCCTGTGAAACATAAAGCCCCCACAGCAGCCACGTGTAATTGAAGTGGTGGCCTTTACCACAGTTTTTCGCCAGCACGCAATAAGAAAGCTGGCTTTTCCTCCGAGGTCGCAGCCCTGGGAAATCTCGGCTCCCTCTGTATTTTTTCAGGCTCCCTTTTCACGTCCAATACATCTGGATAATTGTCATCCAGGCCCAAGTTTCTCCTATTGAGCCTCTCATAAAAGTCTTTATAACCGGTGGAAGTATGTCGTTCTTTCAAAAAACGGCTCGGTTTTTGGCTCGCTAGTTTGCGAAAACAACGCCTTCCGAACGTGTCCTTTTCATAGCTTTTCAGCACTCTGATTTCCAGACTTTACTACAGCGTTTGGTTCCTCAATTCGTTTACACGGAGGAGACAGGTGCTGTTTAAAATGAACATGATCTGGGTTAATTTGGAGGGACAGAGCCGGCTTTGTTTCCAGTGAACCTGTGGCCGTTACATAAGGTGAGATGGAGGTTTACGCTCCTCAGAACTGACAGCTTTAAACGGTTCTGGAGTAAGTCCTGCGGAGGTCTGCTTCTCTGACCAGGGTTATTCATTTCTCTTCAAAGACTCTTTCTACTTTTTAGACAACCATATACTGGCCTAGGAAATGGAAACATGGAGATTTGGGGAAAAAAAATCTATTTACATCATCCTTTTTTTTCTTGTTGTTGTCAAGTAAACAAAAAATAGGATTAAAAGGATTTTAAAAATAAATAAAACTCTCTAATTATTTTAGATAATTAAAATTGTAATAATTAAAAAATAATAAAAAATGTTCAATAAAAAATAAATTTAATATTTAATTATTTGTTAAATAAAAAAATAAAAAAAATAAAAATTTAAATAGTTATTTAATTATTCGATTTTTACCTCAGCAACATATAGCATTAAAGTAAAAAATTTTTTTATTACATTTCCATTTTCAGATTCTATAGATACTCAAACATACAATTTGAAAATGTGGTGTGGAAAATCATTATCTTTTAATATCTTACACATTTTTTATTGTTTATTTTTTTAGTTATTTGTATTGTTTAATGAATATTTTGATATATTAATATTATTAAAAATACTTTGTTTCTCATAATTGCAGCTTTATATCTTGTGAAAGCCTACAGACTGTGAGTTGCAAAAATACATTTGAAATTTTGAAATGCTAAAATAAGATGAAACTAAAATAAAACTTCCACCACACAGACATAATTCAAAAATACTAACAAACCAGCGAATTCGAATGTTATCAGTCGATTGAATGGGCGTTATCAGTGGTTTATCAGCTGATAGATATGGGCCAGTAGGGGCCTTCTGCACCTACTGGTAGGCTCAGAAGGCTGTTATCAACTATGCACATGGTTAATCAGCTATATGAGATATCACATATCTGCTCTTCTCGTGTAAATCCAGCAGAGGTCGCTCCGATTAACCCTCCCTCCTCCTTCCCTAAACCCAACCGTCATTATTTTTTCAAAAGCACTGATTAACCCGCCCTCCTCCTTCCCTAAACACAACCGTCATTATTTTTTCAAAAGCACCGATTAACCCGCCCTCCTCCTTCCCTAAACCCAACCGTCAGTTGTTAAAAAAGCAATAAAAAACAAATAATTTACTTGTTCGGCTTTTGTCTTACCTGCTTTCTGAAACCGTTCTTCGCCAGACATCGCTGTCAACTCCGCACCACATCACAAGTCTGCCAACGTACACGGTGAGCCACTGGAGAAACTGATAACAGCTTAAAATCCATTCATATTGAGGTAAGCGTGTATACCGCCACGCACCGTTCGTTTTAAAGACAAAATGCAGAATGAGCCTATGCTGATTATTTATATTATTTATTAAATTATATTATTTCCCATTAATTGTATTTTATTAACGTCTACCCTTACCCCAACCCTAAACCCAACCGTCACAGTAATGTTGATAATGGCCTTCTGAGCCTACCAGTAGGCGCAGTAGGCCCCTACTGGCCCATATCTATCAGCTGATAAACCACTGATAACGCCCATTCAATCGACTGATAACATTCGAAGTGGGTGAACAAACATGAGAAAAAACACCAGGTTCAACCCAGAAACTGAATAAATTGTTTAAATCTCACAATTCATACTTTTCTTCTCAAAATTGATGTATTGCAATTCCAAGAGAAAACGTATAAACTTGCAATTGTGGGAAATAAAGTTGGAATTCTAAGAAAGTCCGAATTGCACGATGGACACCAGAATTCTGGGGGAAAAAAGTCACAATTTTGATTGATTGATTTGATTGGACAGCGGAAACAGGCTTCCATATATACAGTATATATTTCTACTGGGAAATCAGACAAAAAAATTATTGAGATTTATTGTTGAAACCTGTTTGTGTGTGATTCGTAAAGAAGTGGCATTGCACAGTTGAAATAACTTGAGATTGTTGTTAGAAAAGAATAAGGAGCTCATGTCGTGTTGTGAATGGCCAGCGAACAGCAGAGGGAACTTAAAGCTTGTAAAGAATCTGCTGACTGGTGGACAAGGCAACATTATCCGCTCAGCACCCAACACCCTACTGGCTTTTGCTCCTGAGATTCCCAGAAAAGTGTGTCTCCGCAGTGGCAGAAACCGAACGCCAGCCAAACCTCTCTTTTCCCAGCGCTCCAGCCCTTCATTAGATAAACCACTCGCTCAATCTCTGCTCCAGTTTGTGGGATCCTGTGCCATTCACAACAGGCCGTTTTTTTATCCTCCTCTGGAAGCCCAATACATGATGAAGCTTTTTTTTTTATTATTGATTGCATGTAATTGTATTGATAACAGGCATGATCTAAAGACAACTTTACACTTTTTGAGTTAGGGGCTTTTTACATATTGTGGAACTGAATATAAATTAGACTCTTAACAATGTAAGAAAAAAAATCCATGAAAAACAGATGAAAAACACTTTCATTAAAAAACAATTCCATTGAAAGACATTTCCATTGACCATAACACACAACACAATATGAAACCTAATTCAAAATACACCTAAAGCACATGTAATATTTACTTAAAATAAGGAAATTTCCTTCATAATAACATTGAATAAATCCCTATTTTTACTGACTTTTAGAGTGAAAGAAAACATAATTTCAAACGTATTATTGTTTTTATTTGTATAATTAATTTAATAATTTACTGACTTAAAACCAAGTGCTTCCGTTTAACTGTCTTGCCATTACAAAATCGCCACTTTTAAGATCTGCTTTTTTTAATAATCAGTGATCTTCACTGCCTGATTGATATACGAAATAAAGAGGGTCTCAGACTGGACAAAATGCACTGCATTAAATTCCATAAATTCTGTGCCATGTATTTAAAATATGGAAATTTATTTTACACCAGTATTTTCAATGGAGTTTCTGCGTTAGCCTGCTGCTACTGGCGGTCTTTCATCTTGTTTTACGCTTAAACAACTAAATGAATGTTTAAGTCTATTTAACTGATTGCATTCGATGCTGTAAAAGGAACCTTATGAAAGTGAAAATAGTCACATAAACCTTTCAACTGAAGTTTATCGTTGGCTGAAAAACACTAGCTGTGCATAAAGCCCGTTGATAATATTTGGGGTTGTCGTGTGGTGAGGTGGGGAGAGAAAAAGGGGTTCTGGTTTTGTTCACAGGGGTTCAGGTGATCACGGAGAGGTTTTTAGTTGTCAAATAATGTCAAATAAATTTGCCTTTTGTTTTAAAGGGGAGAACAGAAAATATCTCTAAAGGAGGAAAAGCCTAAATGACAAACAAAACCCAGCAGCTAACTACATTTTAGACCCTCTTATCTTCAAAATATAAAACCTAAATAAATAACATCAACTTGCCTCCATACTGACCACAAAACACGAGAAAAACTGGGAAGAAAACTAAAGTTCGCCCTGCTCCCCACATGCCTCTCCAGTTTTCAGATTTTTCTGAAAAAAAAATAAATAAATCAAATAAAATTGGAAATGTAATGTAAAAACCAAAGTCTATAAAAATCACAGTAGTTACTTAATAACACCATGTTAGGTTACTCAAATCTCTACTTCATATGCCTCCTTCAGTGTAAGTCCATGTTTTTTCACTCTCATTTAAACTGTGTTTGTACTTGTGATGAACAGAACACATTGCAGAGCAGGTGAGGGTTTTCATTTTTGTTTTAAATCTCTTTAGTGTCGAGCAGTCCGTCGCCTCAGGCCAGTGTTAACTGTCATGCTATTGTAATTGGTAGCAGTTGACCTGTTGACAGCAGGGGAAATGCAGCTCTTTACCTGTCTGAATGAGTGCGCTGTGTGTAAGAGGAATATTTCCATCACTCTCACTTCATGCCCCAGGCAGAGACAGACACATAGAGCAGGAGAGGTCAGACAGCATAAACACAGATATTTCAGACAGATATGTCAGATATACAGTCCTTCTTATAATGATGCATATGGACAGCACTTCCTCAACAGCAACTGTTTTTTCTCATATGCAGTGAAAGAAAATATCTCTTTTATCTCACTTTTTTTCCATAAAGTTGTAGGATTATATCTGAGGATTTGGACTTGGTTTGTCTCATAATTGTGGGGGTTTATGTGAAATGTGCACAGATATATTTTTACCAAATTTGAATGGGTCAAAATAATTGATTTTATGGCAAAATCATTCGAATATTAAGTAAAGTTCCATGTAGATATTTTGTAAATTTCCTACTGTAAATATATCAAAACTATTTTTATTAGTAATATGCATTGCTAAGAACTTAAAACACTTTTTAATCCTCAGATTTTTTTTAATCCTCAGATATTCAAATAGTTGTGTAGTTGTGTCTTTCAAATAGTTTCACTTCAAATAGTTGTGAAATATTGTCCTATTCTAACAAACCATACATCAATCAAATACTTATTTATTCAGCTTTCAGATAGTGTATACATCTGGCTTATTTATACTTATTAGTTGTGAGGAAAAGTGAATCTTTTTTCTACATAATTGCATTACATTGCTTTTAGATTGGGACAAAGAACGAATTGACATTCTACAGACTTGCGATAGTGAAAATTTGTAAACATTTGCAATTCATAGAAAATAAAATCTGAATTGTTCACCAATAATCGCATTAAATTCCGTTTGCAAAAAGTAAAAGTGTCAAGAAAACCTGGAAAATGGATAATTTTGCACTTTTTATAAAAAAAAGTCCAAAATATGAGATGAAACTCAGAATTGCAAGGACAAAAAAAAAATCACAATTCACAATGACAATTTTGATTTTTTCTTTATTTTTTAGCAAATATTGGTAACACTTTAGTTTGTCACAATTCACGGTATTAACAAACCATTAACTGACACTACCGGCTTAATACACTAGTAATTAACTGTTTATTAATAGTTGGGTTTAGGTTTTGGGTAGGATTAGGGATGCAGAATAAGATCATACTTTATAACTACTAATGAAAAGGTAATATCATAACAAAAGGCAGGTAATAGTTAATAGCATGAATTGTGACCTAAACTAAAGTGTTAGCCAAATATTTTTTAAAAACTCAAATTTTTAGACACAAACTTAGAATTAAAAGATAACTTATAAAATTGTGACTATGAGGAATATATTTACAATTCACAGAGGAAAATCTCACAATTGCAAGATGCCAATGGAACTTTAAGAAAAAGAAATAACAGTGAGTAATAAACTTGCAGTTCTTAGAAGTCACAATTACCATATTCATATATAGTTAAAAATGAAAATTACCTCGTCATTTATTCTCCCTCATATAGTTTTAAACATTTATGAGTTTCTTTCTTATGTTCAACACAAAATAAATATTTTAAAGAATGCTGGTTCATGATTCCTTGGATTTACTCATTTTTTTAAGTTAAGTGGTTGTAAACAGTTTATTTGGGCTGAATTTAAACAAACAAATTAAGTTGAACATTACAAAATTTTATTTGTTTAAATTCGACACATATAAATTATTTGCAACAATTTTGCAGAAATCATTTTTTTCAGTGTTGTTGGGACCCATGGACTTGCATAGTAGAAAAAAATACTATGGAATTCAATGGGTCCCTCAACAAGCATTGTTGAAAAATCTTATTTTGTGTTCAACAGAAGAAAGAAACTCAAATAGTTTTTGAACAAGTGAAGGGTGAGTAAATAATGGCAGAATTTTCATGTTTAAGTGAGCTATCCCTTTAGTTCAGCTCAAACCATTTCACATATCAAATTTTCATTAACAGTATCACATTGATGGCTGTAAAGTAGTTGGATAGTGAATTGCTCTGCTTATCCATGCAGTTCTGTTTTCACTAATTACCAAGGCCTAAAACGTCCACCGATAGCATTTGTTTCAGAAGAAATGTAGCTCATTCATGTTACATGCTGCAGTTAAATAATAAAAAAAAGAATCACAAAAGGTTTTGATTCTGATCATGCCTTAAAATCACAAATTCCTGATTTGTTGCAGATTTAGTATCCCAAAATGTGGTCTCAGAAAAAAATAATGATGCCTTTCTTTCTCTGTTTCACTGTTTGCATGTAACTGTGCTTAGTGGTGTAAAAAGATTAGTGTTGATTGATTTTAGCCATCGTGTTCCTGAATTCTGGTTTCATTCTGAAACGAAACCTCATAATAATACACCAATGCCCCAAAGTCACAACGACCTTGACTGCCGGTTTGCTTTCCAAAAGAAAGAGAAAAGATGAAATGATTCCTAAAAATGTCGCAATCCACTTTTTTTTGCTGTAACTTGCCAAACGCTAGTTAAATTATAGTTTAGTTTGCGCTTTAAGCATGCAATTTCATACTGCTCATAAACCTCCACAACAAACAGTGTATGCAATATAAATTGGTGTTTTTGTGGTTATTTGAAATGAAGTTGTGACCGTTTTCAGCCTGATGAGTTTAACCATGGTGGTCTTTTTTTTTCTTCTTTTTTTTTTTTTGCTTGTGTAGCTGTTGGCTCTCAAAACCTCATGGTGGCAACATGTGATATCCCACAATCCCCTCATAGCAGCTTTCCCCCGAGGGAGACCAAGACTCAATCCGGCAAATGTTTTAGGTTTTTCATTTCATTCGCCTCTCATTGGCTCCGTTTGGCCTGCTTTAGTAAACAGAATCCGGAATCTTGAACAGAGCGTACAAATGTTAATTGCAGGTCAAACTTCCAAATGTCCAAATGCAAGATAAGCAATGAGAAAAGGATTATTATGAGAAGCGGTGAGGTTGATTTCATGCCTGATCTAGTAGTTGAGCGTCCGTGATCGTAAAAGATGTCACTTGATTCCATTTCGATTGTGTCACCTTGGGAAACATCTCGGTGTTCATTGAAGGCCAGCTGTTGGAGATCATTCTGTACATCATAACTGGAGTATGTTTACATTCCTCCTTCTACATTTTCAGCCAGCCATGAAGCATCCTTCAAGATGGTGTAAATCCAACATAATTGCTATTTGAATGAAAGGATATGAACATACTGTACGTGCTGTTTAGAGGTACAGAGTATGTTGCGTTTATTATTTATTTGGGGAAAGGTTGTGTGACAAATTTAGCCTTAAAAAGTATTGGTAACACTTTGGAACAATGGTCCATTAGTTTGTTAAAGCAAAAAATAAAAATAAAAAATCATTTATTAATCATACTTCAACATTAACAAATTCATTATTAAAAAAACAAAGTTGTGCCTGTTAACAGTTAATGCACTGAGTTAATATGAAGCATTTATTAAATGGAAACTTTGTTTGACATTTGATTTTATACATTTGGTACATTTAATTTGATGAACTATGAAATATCCATTCTTAAACACAACTTATAACTTTCTCTATGCACCGATAAACTTTTATAATGAAAAATTATCAACTTTATAGTTCAGTTTAGTTTTTGAACTTTTTGGGCTGATACTGATATTGGTCAATTTCACACAGTACATACTAGCTAGTTTTTGTTGTTGTTGGGTTTTTTGTTTGTTTGTTTGATTGTTTGTTTTTTCCTCTTTTAAGTTAATTTTGCTGAACATAGATTGAATTCATTTAACATTCAATTGTCCAACATTTGAGAGGCGCAAGTTAAGACAAAAAATGCAATATGACAACCTTCAAAGTTGGTTTTTGCTAGTCAATATTTTATTTTAATGACATTGGCATATGTGTCAAGTAAACGTTTGAGTAATTGGTGGTTCATGCTGTGGCGACCCCTGACAAAGGGACTAAACTGAAGGAAAGATAGTAAGTGAATGAGTAAACTATTATTTGGCACAGAACATATTTATTTAATGAACTTAACAAATAAAGCCAGGGATGTTGCTAGGCAACATGTAAATTATACATTTTGCTGCTCCAGAAAAATATCTACTTTTTTTATTGTCTAAATTTTTATATTCTCTCATAAGTTGTGTCGTTCTTTTCAATGTATATTCTTTTTGGTTCAATAACTGTAAACTAAATTAAAAAGGCATTAATGAATAAATTATTTTTAGAAAAAATCTATTTTAAGATAAAAAAAAAAATACAATATGTTTATCATAACATTTGGTCACTTTGTCACCAGATTTTCATTAAACTGCTTGATTCATGTGTGGGTCAAAGACATTTTGGTACCTGTGTCAAATTAAAAGTAAGAAAGGGCTTTTACTGTACATAAAATGAGTATACATTTTAAGTAAGGCGTCTCTGGGTGAAATAATGTTTCATTGAAAGTGACTGTAGCATTTTTTTCACATAGAAATTAAACATTTTATTCAACAGGATGCAATCTTAAATATGGGGGAAAAAATCTTCATTTTTGATTCAGAGATAAACAAAAGTTTGACAGACTTCAGAACAACACCACTTTTTTTATGGTTGAACAATCACTTAAAATGTACTCAAATTTAATGATAAGCCAGACAATTTGTTACAGCATTTCCTGTAAGTGATTTGCTCCATTTAAAAGCAGTTTATACAAAATTACATCACTTTTGCTCATCTTTAAAGGTCACTTTAAATGATGTGGACAAAGCTAATGTTGTATTTGGCCTAAGAACATCCCTTTAATTTCCACGGCTCCACATCTGTTAGTTTTGGGCATATCCACTATCCGTTTCCGGGAATTAGATGTGGGAAAGCCAATGCGATCAGCAATAAAATGGCCTCCTGCAAGACGGAGGAAGTGAAGGCAGGCAGAGGTTTATCTTACTCTATCACAAGCCGCTTCCTGAAGGTGAACACACTGGCACTCCTGAGCTCAGAAATGATAATCAAACACATTCTTGCGCTCCAAAGCACGTCCTGCGCTCCCGATGCACGAGGCCAACCAAAATATTATGCCTTCATTTTCTTTCACACCAAAGAGCCCTATCTAGCTGGCTCAAGGAGAGATATCGATTCTTCGGGGGAAAGCTTTCTCTACGCCAATCACGCTTTTTTGGCAGAGGCTTGGAGTTTAAAGAGAGTATATGATGGAATGCTACTTGCTTTGGCCTCTTGCTAAATCTTTTTTCCCGTCATTAGTTGACATTCCAGACGTGCGTGTTGGGATACCTTAAGCCAGAGAGCCGTAAAAGGGAAGGAGGGATGTGGAAGACTGCGACTCGGTGCTCGAATGAGAGGTTGAAGGCAGTATTGTATGGTGCCGGGCTCGGCTACGACAGAAGGGAATGCATTTAGGTTGAATGGAGAAAACAGATTGCCTTTTAAAGAGTTTGACCTGCCGTTCCCCTCATTCAGTAGGCTCATTGCTCACAAATACACTCACACACCCAATATTTACACAGACGCGCAGGCTTTTTAAAGTCACTGCTGGTAAAATGCAGATTGAAGTGCACTTATTTATTCTGACACTCTTAAGTGCTGTTTTGGTGCACTCACTACTACACTACTGTTGCTCTGTGATATTGAGTGTGCGCATGCCAGTCATTTAAATAGAAAATACAACAGATTGGAAGCAAAAAATTCTACACATAGGTTTAATTCATGTTCAAGAGGAAAGAAAACTGGTTGGTTTTGAAAAGTGATGTTCGTTTAAGTTGTTTAATGCATCAATACACTACTATTTGCAATTTTGGCAAAGAAAATTGGATCTCAGTTTTATTATAAGTGTTTTTAATAACTATATTTAAAAATATTTAGCATTTTTAAATTTTTTATTATATAATAATGTGCTGACATAGGGGTTCCAAAGACTAGTCAACTTTATTGCTCTGCCATCATTCTCTTTTATTAATGTCGACTAGTCACGGCTGCTCAGATCAGGTGATTTTATTTATTTTTATTTTTTTGACATGAACAATGGCAGCTTGGGGCATTCACACCGACTGGACCAATCAGAAGAACTGAATTTGCTGGGCAAGTGTTGCCAGCTTCTGTTTACAGTAGCAAGTTGCATGACAACTGTTATATTTGATACCAACATGGTAAAGGAGACACTTTAAAAAAAACATCGATTCTTGTGCACTGTGTCTCTTGTTTTTAAACACAGACATATTCTGACTGTGCTCCAGAGATAGTTGGAGGTGGGACATTCAGCAGTGAAATGTCCCACTTCTGACCTCAATGCATTCCATGCAGTCGTGTGTCACAGTCGCATTTTCACCATGCGAGATGTAAATATTTCATAACATTTAATGTAAAACATTGTATAAAACAAAAAGAATAAATATAAAATAATAGCATGTCACAAAACATTTGCATCGTGTTTTATTGATGACTTCACCAGCCGCTAGTCCAAGTCTATTAGACTTTAATTACAATTACGAGACAAATTTAAAACATCTAGTAGTCAGTATCTGCTTAACAAAGGTATGATGTGTAGATATTAGTACTTCAAAACATTGTTGTATAACACTATAAATGAATGAAATATGGTAATGTACAGTTTACTGTAAAATGTAGAAATTTCTTTTATGCTATCCATATTTTTAACTGTAAAACCACAGTTGACAGTTGCGTTTTTTTAACCATATTTTTTACTGATAATTCACCACAAAGTGTCAGTTCACTCACATATCATTAGAACAACAATTACAAAAGGATCATAAGCGATAAATATAGCATGCTCCTAGAACCCAATATTTCTTCAGTGGTTTTTTTCTTTTGTGAGAACTAAAAACGCTCTCCTGACCCTGCCATCAACTTTTGTGACTTGTGTTGGGAGCCGTTGCATTAATCACAGCCGTCTTCGCACTAAAGGGAGCAGAATTGGAAGGCAGAGCGAGTGCTGCTTGTGAAAGTTCAGGGCCTTTGTTTTCTCCGGCTCACCTCTGATCTGTCAAATGTGTAGTGTTGTCAAGCCACAGAGGAGCACAGGCCTTGGGAGCGACCCGCAAAAACAGAAGGCCTGGAACGGGACGCCCATAAATCTGCTGAAAGAGTGGGTGTACGTTCCTCCAAATGGAGAATGAGATTTCAATCTGTGAAGCGGCTCACCGGGAAGGTTTCACTCTGATGAGAAAGCCATTCGAGACGGAGCAGGAGAACTGTACTCCGGCGAGTTCCTGCCTGTGACTAATTTCTTTTTCACACTTTTTCGACGTCATCCATCAACATGTCAGCTGCCCACAGTAGAGAGTGCTGCTGGAGTCTTGCAGTTTGATACGTGTGCCAGTGACTCCTTCACACTCCCAGTGGGCAGAACGCTGTATCAGCGCAGTGTGAAACCAGCCATGAGATACTGTTTTTTTTGTTTGTTTTTTTTCACTTGAAGTCCCCTATGATTCGGCATCAAACAAGTTTGCTCTTACAGTTCATGGACAATTGATATTGATCAGCATATAAAAGAATTTTCATGCTGCTCTTTTCCACACAACGTTAGTGGATGGTGATGGTAGATGTTGCAACCCTCCAAATAAGGACAAAAAAACTGTGAATAAAACAAAAAACGCTATATTCATGAGCTGTTTTTTTAGGTTGTCTGTGATGTGTATTTGACATTGCATTTTTGTCAAACCCTAATAATTAGCAACACATAGTAATACTGAAAGCATCTGTAAAAACATTACAGATGAAAAAACTACATACCAATTAGTCTTTTCTAAAATTTTATTTGCGTGGTTCCAGCAAAAGTTGATCTATTTACATTACATTTATATACTTTACAGTATAATTACTTTATACTTTACAAAACAAATTGGTTTTGCTTTATTTTAAGTGGCCTTAACTAATATGTACTTACACTGAAATTAATAATTTGTTACAATGTACTTATTGTACATGTTACAATGTACTTAACTTACATGTTTTTACATTGGACTTATGCTTGATTAAATACCTGCATGTAATTACATCTGTAATTAATTTCTGTAATTACATTTATAATTACACTGTTGACCATCCCTTACACCTTAACCCATCCTTAAACCCAACCCATATCCCACCTTAAGACCACTAGAAGTGTTCTGCAATACATTATGAACACAGTAAGTACATTGTATTTGTATTCAGATGCAAGTACATTGTAGTTAAGGCCACTTAATATAAAGTATAAAGTGACACCAAAAATTTTTTTATTTTATAAAGAAAATATTTGTGGTTTCAAGTAAGCATTTAAGCATGCCAAACATTATTTAAAAACCTTACTTAAAAAAACTGATTAAAAATAAGTCAAAACAAAAAAAAGGCCTGCATAAATAAATAATAATACATTATAGTATTACATGAGTTACTTATCTTGGAAAGCGAAGTTATAGAGGGAAACCTTATTTTAAGTGTAAATTTTATACCTGAAAAATTGAAGCAGATAAATAGCACAAGAAAAAGTATCTCATCATTAAAAGTGAAATGATGATCATAAGACTTGCACAGGATTACTGTAGATAAGTAAATCTAAAAATACACCACAGAACTAAAAGCATTTTGTTTCTTGAAATAAGATAAGCATTTCTTGAAATGAGATAAACATTATCAGAAATTAAATGGCAAACCCCCTATTTGAACTAATTGCAAGGATATTTTTAATCTATTACTGTTTAAAAATGTCTAAATATGATTGTCTCAGTCATGTTTGCACACCTGCAAACTTCATTCATTCATTTTCTTTTCGGCTTAGTCCCTTTATTAATCAGGGGTCGCCACAGCGGAATGAACCGCCAACTTATCCAGCATATGTTTTACGCAGCGGATGCCCTTCCAGCTGCAACCCATCACTGAGAAACATCCATACACATTCACACACATACACTACAGACAATTTAGCTTACCCAATTCACTTTTAGCGCATGTCTTTGGACTGTGGGGGAAACCGGAGCACCCAGAGGAAACCCACGCCAACACAGGTAGAACATGCAAACTCCACATAGAAACGCCAACTGACCCAGCCGAGGCTCGAACCAGCGACCTTCTTGCTGTGAGGCGAACGTGCTACCCACTGCGCCACCGTGCAGCCACCTGCAAACTTAAAAAAAAAAAAATAGAATTTCTATTGCGTCTCTAACACACACTTACGTTCTGTTCCTCATATTAACCTAATATACTGCATTATGATGTTTTCCTCAGTCTCATCCTCTGTCATTCAGAGGATCTCTTTCATCAGATTATGGCTTTAATTTGTCGAGATGGATTTGGAAATGATTAAGTATTGGAAGGATGTCTGACAATGAGGTAAAACACTCCTTCCTCTTAATTTATCCCAGTGATGGCTGCAATTACGTGCATGGTGGGGTTTTTTCTAGGGGAAAGATCTAAAACGAAATATCCTTCATGCCTATGACTGCATGTGGAAATCTGTTTCTCAAATTTTTCACCACAGGATCTTCTTAAGCTTCGTTTTGTGGCAGCTAAATGGATCCAATCTGGCATTAGCCTTACGTAAACAGCTATTAGAGTGACTCACACAGCCTTGAGAGGAACGAGTGTGGACAGTATTTGCAGATTCTGACCTTTCCAACCTCGGAGGAACTTCCAATTGAGGAACGCACAAACAATGCAGGCCAGTAGCGGAGAGCGCCAGCGAGACATGGCTGGCTGACAGGGGACTGCGGTTACAATTTCCCCGCAGACATAAACAGTGACACTATCAATTTCCTGCATCGGGTCTTTTAACGGGAGTAAGCAGAGCTGTGCGTGGGCAGGGGGAAGCCTCGCTCTGCTCAACCGGCCAAGACTCTCTTTAAAGCTCTGTCTGATCTCTTGAAGAGCTAATGTCTTAGTTGAATGCACTGAAGATTTCCTTTTACTTTAGTTTTTGGTCTCTTTTTTGGATCCATTTACTTTACAAAAATAACCCTGGAAGACAAACTATTGGTCAACAAAACATTAAATGAAATAAAATGTAAAGAAAAATCACAATAAATGAAAAACTAAAACTAAATAAAACTGTAAATTAATGCATTTAAAGGTACACTTGACCTTTTTTTGGAAATAGGTTCATTGTACAGCTCTTAAGGTTAACCAGTTGAGGATTACCATTGTTGAATCCATTCAGTCAATCTTCGGGTCTGACGGGAGCATTTTAGCTTAGTTTAGCATGAACCAATGAATCAGATTAGACCATTAGCATCTTGTTTTAAAAAATTCAAATAAAGAGTTTTGATCATTTTCCCATTTCAAAGCTTGACTCTTCTGTGTTTGTATCTTGTAATACGACTGATGGAAAAGGAAAGGTTGCTGTTTTCTAGGTTGATATGGCTAGGAAGTAGGAACTATACTCTGATTCCTGCGTAATAATCAAGGAACTTTGCTGCCGTACCATGGCTTCAGCAGGCACAAAGATATTATGCAGCACCTTAACATAGTCCCCAGCTGTAGTTAACTAGGTAGCAGCACAGCACAAAATACAGGAAAAATAGTGACATTCTATTATCACAGCTGTAATAAATGCAGATATCTGATAGAAGCCACTTAAAAAAAAGAAGAAAAAAAAGATGTAAGCGGGTTGTCTCAAAAATTTGATAAAGTCACAAAATTGGTATTGACCATCAAGATCTGCAGTGTAAATGCAACCTTTTATCCTTACTGATGTGATCAGATTTGTCATCTACACATCCATGGTGAAAATCCCCTAATCCTGCACATCCCAAAGATTGAGATCTGGTTGACTGTGGAGGCCATTTGAGACATGACTCATGTCATGATAAACAAACCAGTTTCAGATGATTTGACCTTTTTTGGCACATTATTCTGTTGAAAGTCATCACAGAACACTGTGGTCACAAATGGATGGAGATGGTCAGCAACAATACTTAGCTGAACTGTGGCATTTAAAACAAAGGTTAAATGCTATAAAGGGGCTCAAAATGTGGCAAAAAATCTCCCCCACATCATTACACCATTACCAGCAGCATGAACTGTTGAAATAATGCAGGATGGGTCAATGCTTCCACGTTGTTTACTCCAAATTCTGACTCTTCTCTAAATTCTGTAGCAAAAATCAAGACTTAACAGTCCAAGCAACCTTATTCCAGTCATCTGTTGTCTAATTTGAACTACTGGCAGAAATAAAAATGCTCAAAAAATAAGCTTTCAACCAAATCTGCGTCGCTCTCTCTCTCTCTCAACTCAATTAAATTAAATTAAATTCAATTAAATTCAATAATTGCTTTATTGGCATGACAAATGTTACAAATGTATTGCCAAAGCATTTATAAAATCGACATTAAAAATAAAAGAACATACACATATAATAAAAAAAACACAGTAAATAGTAGTAGTAGTAGTAGTAAAAAAAAAAGATATATATATACATATAATAATTAAATAAAAATATAAATAATATATAATATATTATTCAATATCTCTCTCTCTCTCTCTCTTACTCACACAAACACAGCATGTGCAAAATAATCATACTTTGTAATCTATATATCCAGCATTTTGCATCCTGAAGTGCATGAGAACAGCTGGTGGAGTCGTTGCTTAGCAATGTATAGAAAACAAACTGGTGCGACTGGGTTTGTCTTTATTCAAAGGGACTTTGCTGTGTCTCCCGCTTTCAAAATAAGAGCTCAACATGCATAGTAAGTTTAATATAAATGTAGATAAACTTACAAATAAGGGAGATAATTATTGTTTTGTAATTTAATTAGGAAATGTTGTGTCCAATCAAACATCCTGGGGTGTTAATATTAAAAATCCATGTACAACATATTAGTCTGTTTTGGTTGCTGAACGTCTGACAACAAGGCTGCTCATGCAGGTCTGGCTGATGTAGAACATGACCTAAAGTACATGCAAATGTTGAGGGCATGCACATGAATAATCCTGTCCTCAATGCAACAGTCTGTATTGTGTGCTGATTGGCCTATTTTCCACCGGGGTTTTACACTCCAGGGATTTACTTGAGAATGAGGAAATAATGCTGAGGCTCATGATATGGCCATTTGCATTTACTGAACTCTTATTATTCAGCTATGCCTAGGTATACCCAGATTTTCTTTATAGGGCACCTTTTAAAATATTTTTGTTTTGAAGTTTTATTTTACATTCGTCAGGTAACAGACACAAAAGTTTCGGCTCAAAACTTTCTTCAGCGTTTTTGTCAAATGACTTACTATTATGACAATACTTATCATCTTGTTCTCTGTAGGTCCTCCACGCGTAGCAGAGAAGATTGCCCACCGCCAAACTGTCAGAATCGGGCGCACAATGAAACTTCAGTGTCCTGTGGAGGGTGATCCGCCACCCCTCATTATGTGGACCAAAGATGGACGAAACATCCACAGTGGCTGGATGCGCTTCAGGGTTCTTCAGCAAGCTCTCCGCATCAAAGAAGTGGAGGCAGATGATGCTGGGACGTTCATTTGTAAAGCCACCAATGGATTTGGCAGCGTCAACATCAACTACACCCTCATTGTCATTGGTAAGTGCGTTTTAATTAAACTACAGTGGGTCTTTTTCATTATTAGTTAGTTTCACCCAAAAAATTTTACTTAGTTTACTCACCCTCAAGCCATCTTTTGTGTATGTGATTTTTTTATTTGATTTTTTCTGTTAGATGAACACAGTCGGAGTTGTTTGAAATTTTATCTTGGCTCTTCCAGGCTATATAATTGTGTTGGATAGTGGCTTTTATTTGAATCTTTCAAAAGCACATTAATCCATCATCAAACTAACTTAGGTGCCTCCAGGGGTTTATTGCATGTCTTATGTTTATATAATATTACATATTTGTAATTTTTTTAACTATAAACTCCAGTCACTGACTTCCAGCGGTGGTTGAATGCACATTATGTGTGACTGACGTGTACAACATATGACACGACAGAAGGATCTAGGAATAGACGCATCTTACTGGAACCACTTACCAGTGGTTAGATAGTTTGTTTACCACACAAGATGATGACAAACGAGAAAACTATTTGGCATGGCGTTATTGTGTAATATTATACAGTACATTACTGTTATATGTGTCATACATGTGTCTACCAAACTTACATTAGCATTGCATATAGGATCACCTATGGGTACTGTTGCTTGCAAAACAAATAACTTTATATAAACAAAACAAAAGCAATACTTATGCCACTAACAACCCACGTTACTTTTAACACATTTGAAATAATCTTATAATGCACAATCAAATTCTTTAGTAACTTGGGTAACAAGGTCCCATAATGCCTAGTGGTTAAGTGCGTCAACATATAGCACTGAGGTGCTCGCAATGACCAGAGTTCGATTCCCAGCTTAAGGTCCTTTGCCGATCCTTACTCTACACTGTAACATCCATTAAAGGTTAAAAACTTAAATAATTATATATATATAAAAAATTACTATGAAAGTGCTTTTTTAGAACCATAACTTGTGTGCGTTTTTTTTTTTTTTTTGTCATGCATGCTCACCACTTACCTCCTTACTTTTTAATGTCCACCCCTACATATATATAATTTTGATTGAAATATTGTATGTTGCTTGTAGCTGTGAACTTTGTTTATTAAGCCAGATAGAAATGGCCTAATCAAAATGAGCAAGCGGATTTGTTAAACCCTCTGATCATTTTGGGTTTTCGATGGCCTTTTCTCAGACCTGCCGTCCAGTCGATGGACCATTGTTCTGCAGTGTGTAAAGTTTAGAGGGCTGAATGAGCACACTGGCTGCTCGCCAACTTAATCAGGGCCTAATTTGGCCTCGTTCCACACGGTGATCCGTCCACTTAGGTGAGGAGGGGCTCTGGGCCAGTCTTGTGATCTCAGCAACCTCTTTACAGGCTCTTTGAGGACATGAACTCTGCTCCAGTACATTCATCAGAGACGCTCTAAACTTCTAATATCAATTCTATCAGCGAAAACGTCGGCCTTCCGCATGTAGTCACCTTAAACTTCAAGCTAACCAGAGGGGTAATTTTGGGCAGCAAAAGTATCCATCTAAAGCAATGCCAAGTCTAAATGGAGGCCCTGGTAGAGTGCCTCTTTCACTGGGAGTTTTATATTAGCTGGACTAAGTTAATGATCCTTTTATTTGCCTCTCAGATGAGCCCTATGTAATGCAAGACAATGGAGCTATATTACAGGAATTGAGCACATCCCCAGCAGTGAATGGACTGTTTGTTTTGGGGCGTTCAGTGGGCCATCAGTGGTCTTGACCCCTGCGTGTGCATCTCTGAATGTGTTTGCTAGTCACTCTACTGATCATTTAGAGTCATTTTCCTTTGCTCTGTTAATTATTGTATTTTCCTGTTAGAGGACCATGTGTAATGTGTGTCTAAGAGTGTGTGCTTATTTATAATCTCCTCTTATTTAATATCTGACTGATACAACTGATGTTGAATCAAGGTCTTTTCATGTTGCGTGACAACACAAATAAGCTTTAGTATTCTACTTGTTTTGATGTTGTTTTTTTGTCCACATTTGATGTATTTGGCATTACATCTTATTATGTACAATCACAAAAACTTTAGGATATATCGTCACTTTTTAATGCTAATGCTAGTGTTGACAATTGAATCCTAAATAGTGAAATTGAATAGGAAAAAAGTATTTTTAGTCTTTTTAAATCCCCAGAAATACCATTACTATTGCTGTAAAATGTCTAACACTATTAAAGCTTTCGATTCTCTGAATTATTTTGTATTATTAAAGACACATACAGCAAAATAGTTGATCACATTTACACCTAATGCGTAGATCTAATATAATGTTATCCATCAGATATTAAACCCCATTCACTTAACACATAACCAACAGACATGATGTGCGTTCCAAATCGCATACTTGCGCACTATTCTGTGCCATTTACACTATTTATACTACAAAACGGTGCAGAAAAGTGCATTAGTATGTGATTTGGGACGCACATCATGTTTCCTGGCATTCTTTTTCAACATCATAAGATGGTTCGCACTGGTGCAAGTTGGCCCTCATTCTCCCTGCAAGATCTGTAACACAATAAATCCTTAAAATATGAATACAATTGTAGGCTCTTAAAAGAAAATAAATGTAAAATAAATATAACTCATAAAATCTACCCATTCCCTCCCAACTCCATTTCAAAAACACGAGTAAACAGCATGAGACACGCGAGGAGACTCAAAGCAGGCAATTTGAGAATAAGAAAACAAGCGTGCATAAAAAAGGCTCTCCTCATAATTAAGCATGAATGAGAAGGTTTTTTTATGCAGCTGAAGGCAATAAGTGAAACCCTGAACTTTAGGCGGGCATGAAGGGGGGCAGCAGAGGCAGCTGCCAAGATGACCTCAGTTGAGCAGCTGCACCCACTGTGCTGGGACGCCCAAGATGTGCCAGGATGGCTTTGATGCACCGCAACCGTCTCCGCCATTGCTGTTTAGTCAAGGCCCTTGAACTCAGACTTGTTGCTTAATCCTTCTGCTGGCACATCCCACCTTCAATGTAACTGAAGCTGTGCCAGCGAAGGCCGAGGTGTCGCTACATAGGGGTTATGTTGCTTTTGTTGTGCTTGGAAAGCACCGATTTCTTTTATGACGTGTGAATAATGATTAATAATGAAAATATTTTGATATTCCAACTTTTTGATTTTCCAATGTCAACATCTCTAGGCTGGTAATGTTTTAAAGCTTTTTATAAATAATCGTAGATGTCAGACTCTTACATGATTTGCTTTGGCTTTTAAATGTTATTCCTGTTGAGGAATTCTTTTATAAGATGTCATAACATCCACGTTGTGCTTTTTATATGGCATTCCATATGGTAAAATAAAGCGATCCACTGTGAAATACATCCACATGTCCATCTGCGGAGTGATAAATGTGTGGATCTGATCATTTCTCAAGATGTGGTTTCAATAATTAGGTCAGGCCATCTGAACATTTATTTTTCTATTATTCTTTATTTGCAATGAATACTGACACCTCTTTTTTTTTTTTCTTATTACAGCTGCCTTTTTACCTCGCCAACTTCTCTATCACAAACCATGTTTCTTTTATATAAATATTTATATTTCATGGCACCAAAGCACATTTCTGCACAGAAGCCAGAATTGTTCATAGCTGCAAGAAGAAAAAGAGAACATTCCCAATATTTTCTTGATCTGACATTTCTTTGTTTGCTCGGTTTGCTTTTCCACGACTCCTATTTCCCCCTCTTGAAACCTTGATTTTGGGACAGCAACAACTCAGAAGAACATTTCCTAAACCACAAATTCATCCTCCACTTCCAGATCCTGTTCTGTTGATTAATGGATCTAAACCGTATAACCATGTAAATACTCCCCTGGCGTGTTGGACAGATCTACATTCAGATCCTCCAATGTTCTGTAAGCATTTCCCGCTTAGCATCAAATCCAAAACCTTTGGAGTTTAACCTTTGGTGTAGGTTAACAGCATTAAGTGTGTATAAACAATAGACCTTTGACTATGTTTACACGACAACGATGTAGCCAAAAATGAAAAAGTTTTTCCTTTGCATTTAAAAAATTGTTTAATGTTTATATGACAGCATTTTCGAAATGATCTGCATTAAAACATCCGCGAAAATGGCCAAACACACTGTATTACATATGCCAGGCCAGAATTTGGCACTGTCACCTTGTTAGTAAACAGTACCTGTAAGGAAGTGATGAATTTTCCGTGTGCGTTTGATGTGTCTCCACTGTTGGTTGTAATGTGAAGTGTATATAATCTGTAAAGAATACATATACATTTTACATCTTTAAAACATTTTCTCAAATATATAGACACGTGTGTATTTATATATGCATAATAAATATACACAGTATACTCACATATATTATGTAAATAAAACTTTCATTTTGGATTTGATTAACACTGGAACTTCCAGAATTCTGTAACTAGAATGGTCAAAGCAGTCATTCTGATTGTTTATATAAAAGTTCAATAAGAATTGAATTTTTGTCACATTTACATTCAAACTTCTATTAAGATTTTAAAATTAAGATTTAAATGTCTATCATCATATTTTATGAAGTCATTACCTTAAAAAATATATATTTTATAATATATAGCCTATTATTGTGTACAAGTTAGACTGCCCCGAAGGTGAGCACATTACTTTGTCCACCAACTGGGAGAGCAAAGTTTTTTCACCACAGTGAAAATGTTCTGTTTTTGTTAGAAGAAATTTGCTAGGCAACAGAAACACTCATGCAGACACTATGATCATTTTGGCCATTCAAGGTAGAAATGCTCAGAACTCTTGTTTTGTAATTTTAATAAATTATCAATGCTACAATACAATATACACTCATTTAGGAAAAATCAAGGTATTATAATTATATGGATTCTATTTTAATTACAAAATGTATCACTTATTAAAGGTCCCGTGAAGTGCTTTGAAATATGCATTTTTATTCGATGTTTAAAGTAATCTTAACCGAAACACATTGTGTAGCTCCTCCCCTTTTTAAAAAACAGCCAGTAGCATTTTGTTTTATCACGGCTCTGCCAGTGAGAGTGGTTGAGGTCAAGCGCATCAAATGAAAAGTAAACGAGAAGCGTCTTGAAGGGGGCGGGGCATGTCAGATACTAGAGAGCATTGATTGGTTATGATTTGATGAGAAACTGAAGTTTGAGGTGATGTGACTAAAACCATTGATCCATTTAGGCGGAAGTGACAAACTACAAGCTTTACATGTTTATATCAGTTTTATATCTTCTAAACGCGAATGTTGTCACTGTTTTTTAGCACACTAGCTTATAGATATCTTAAAAACTAAATAATTTTATGGGACCTTTAAATTACAAAATTTAAAAGGTCAAAAATGACTGCCTTGATAGTTGTGTTAATGTTCTGCTAAATTTAGGATTGCCTGAGTTAAAGTAAATTAACAGCAAACTTACATTTTTGGGATGAACTTTTACTCTTTCAAGTTTTGTTAATTTCCGCAGCACATATGGGCAGTTTACATACCCAATGCAATCACAAAGAGCATTGTGCTGCTTGTCCAAATCTAACCGCTATCTTGATCTCAGCCCGTGTATCCTAACATCAGGTGCAGTCATCAGTTATCCGGGTTGAGCAGCATGTGTAGTCTGTTTCTGTCCTGTGCGTCTCCGTGATCAAATGACCCTGTGAGGACAGGAGGCCTGTGTTGATAGGACTCATTAGTGGTTTTGCCCTTCCTCAAACCAGATGGGAAAGATATTAGCGTCCATCTATCATGGGCCGCTCCGGCTTTAAACAGCTCTCTCTTCTTACAGACTCCAAGCATGTTCTCAATGCGCTGGGCTTGCTGTGTTTCTTTTTACTCCCTGGATGCCTACGCTTACTCATTCACTGCCATCTCCTCTTTTTTTATTTTTTTATTTATGAACGTTTTTGTATCATTGCACCAGATGCGTCATTGGCAGAGATAATGAGAAGAAAGGCGGCTTTCAGAGCGTCCAGCGGAAGCCAAGCAAAAAATGAGAATGAAAAAATACAGATGGAAAGAGCAGATTTTCGATTTTGTTTCAGTTTTCTGTTCCCGGTTGTTGTGTTTGTTGGCCCTCACCTGCATAAACTTGACTATCGCAAGTAAAACAAAATGATGCAGATTAGATTTACCGTCCGTTTGTGATGACAGTGCAGACATGATTGTGGAATTGAGACATGTAGGAAGCTGCTGGGAAGTGTCTGGTGATTTATGGCGATTTGTGCAGTTCGCTCGGGCCCTAGTAGCTGCCGTTCAGCCAACATCTGGTAATGATCGCGGGGCAGGAAAACTGGAGCTTGAGATATCAACCGATCTCTATGCAGGGTTTCCCTCCGGTCTTCAAGAGGCCCAATCACGCTCAAACTAGCATAGGGTGTGTTAAGCTCTAGTCATCTTTCTGAAACTGTACATACAAAAAAGTCACGAGTAACACTTACGTCTTTGCTTAGTCTTGTCAGCACTGTACTTTTTAAGGTCAAAGTATACTTTGTTTTTTTTTACGCATACATTAGGATAGACAAGCAGAATTTTTACACATATGATATACAGTATGTACGCTTTGAATTGTTTTTGCTAACCCAGGCTCAATAATAAAAACATGTGATTTTGCCTGTGTTTCTGCTAAAACATGTGATATGTTCCTGCTGGCACGTTTCACTGCATTTTTCTTATGAAACGTCCATAAGAGGGTGTTGTTTATTGTACATATTGTCTATGGCGTCTATGGGGTGCCCATACTCGAGGGGTGTCCTGCAGAGTTTAGTTCCAACCCCAATTAGACACACCTGAACCAGTTAATCAAGTTCTTTCTAGGTATACTAGAAACTTCCATGTAGATGTTTGGAAGGAAATTGGAACTTAACTATAAATTTTATGAAACTATTAGAATCACCTTTATTTTATCCATAACCTACAGAAGCTAAAAATTGTATTTAATAGTTTATTAAAAAAAAAAACATGCAAATAAAAAATCATCAACCTTTTGAATTTTTTTCCCTCTCCCATTGGATTGTGACCCCTGGGGTGATTACGTTAGAATTAACAACACAGCAATAGCATTAGTTGCAGCAGATTGATTTTATGGCACGATTTTAAGCTTTGACACCTTAACGGCACTGACATACATTAAAAATAAAGGCCACGACTGAACATGGAGGATGATCTCTAAAATTAAACCAAGAAAAGGCTTGTGCTGTAAACATTGTGCCCTCTAGTCTCATTAGGTGAGGTAAATATTCAATTAAACAAATTAATACATGACTATAAATATTATATGGTTAGCCTGTTGCACTTTTTTGTGTTGTGTTTTTTGTTTTGTGCATGCTCATGTTTATGTTGGTGTGTGTGCATCATTGTGTGCAACGTTTGTATGTTTATAACCACCTTTGAGGATAGTGGATGTCACGAGTCACTGAATTTGTTATTTTGGGGGTCACAGATTTGTGTTTGCACATGTTTGTGCTTTTATGCATGTTTGTGAATGTTTATAATCAACAGCAGCGGGTTCTGATGGTTTACTTGTTTTGTCTGTAGGTTTAGTTTTCATTCCATTGACGGTCTGATATGGAGCCCTTAGATTTTCAAAATCGAAGCGTTCTGTTGTCTAAACTATGCGTTATGCAGAAGGCAAAAAACAAACAAACATATAAATAAAAAGACAGCAGTGCTGTTTCTGATGGTGTTTCTGATGGTGTGTACGTGTAACATTATTTACCTGCATTTCTGCAAAGTCGAGAGGTGATGTACGATGTATTGTAGATGAATTGAATGTTGAGTGAAAAAAATGATTACTTCAGATTTTTGGTATATTTGGAGGAAAAATATCCCTTTCTTTTTTTAAAGCATTGATTCAATTCATCGTCAACTAGATATCACAATTGTCTATTCAACAACTGAATTCAGCAATTAATATTATTATATTTAACATATACAATTTATATAATATATATAAAACCTCTAAGTGCCGTCTGAATTTTTCTCCTTTAGATTTTTACATTTTTCACTTTAAAGGCAATGAAAAGAACTTATTCTTTGCCATGAATGTGAAATTAATGGACCTACACACAGGAGCCTGAGAAAAATACTTATTTTATAAGAAGATTCCAGATGGCACTATAAGGCTTTTGCATCTAAACTCTTCATAATCTTGCATAAAAATTCTGTCATAGTACATAAAAGAAGTCTGCTTTCTAAGATACAGTATATGGTCCATGATGGTGAAGTTATGTGACAAGACTGTTTGCACCATAATCTGTTGACATAAGTTTCAGATTCCACAGCAATCTTGAGGATAAATTAAAGATGACAGATCTGATAGCATCCTTCATAGTGTCTTAAAAGAACCTAATAGATATTGAAAGAGAAAATCTCAAAGAATGTATCTGTGTTATATTTCTCAACAGCAGCTATTTCTCAGATTAGGATTGTGTGACACTTTAGTAATATCTCAGGTTTCAGTTACTATGAAAAATTGGATATACTGGTTTGACTATGTTTTTTTTTTACAGAACTGCTTCCTGATCTTTGTAAAATGATATCAGAGAATGAACATCCATCATTTTTAATGAATAATGTTAAGCATGAATTATGAGCAATGGATTGCTGGGAGACTGAGAAGAAATGGACAGATGGTTTCAGGAAGTTTTATTTATTGGTAAAATATATAGTTTTTTCATTGTAGGGTTTTAAGTTTTAAATAATTTCCAGAGATCATATACAATTCAATAAATGATGCGTAATAATATTTGAATATATATATATATATATATAAAAAAGATTATTAAGAAAAATGTTCTCATCCCATAAAGCCGTATAGGATTTAAGGGAACCGGTCTGCTTATTAAGACTTATTAATGTATGTGTTTGTTTAGTTTGAATGCTCCTTCTCCTCGAATATTAATGTCCCTTAAATAATACTTAAAGAATTATATATTTTTATAATGAATTTTAATGACATACCAGTCCACTGGCTTCTACAGAAGCACGCACAATCACTTTACAGCGTCAGAACTGGGGTTCTGGGGTTGAAATGTTATCGGTAAAAATCTATTTCCCTCTGGAGACACTTAACAGAAGTTTTACTTCCAGAAGCATGCCGTTATGGTATATAGCTGTTATTTCACGGAGGAAAGGCTGTAATCAAAGGAGAAAGTGGAGAGATGAATGGAAAGATGGAGTGCTCCTGCTTCCTTTCATGTGCCTTCTAGATCAGAAATTCCTATTTTTTTATTTTTTTTTTGCCAGCTGAATCCTTCAGACTTATTATAGTAAAGCTGAATAATAAAGTTCCATTTTCACTTTAGTGTTTTAGTAACCTAATCAAATTAAAATCACCAACAATAATAATAGTTATTATTATTATTATTATTATTAGTAGTAGTAGTAATAATAGTAGTAGTACTACTACTACTACTACTACTACTACAACAACAACAACAAGGTGAACATTTTAAGATGTGACCGTTGATACAGAGCACAAAAGCTCAAGGTAAAGCTCATAATATGTTATGCCACATTTAATTTTACATTATATCATTCAATAATTTTCATCAAAACACAAAAATCCCATTAGCAATCCCTGCTCTAGTCTATATGTTACCCTGGGCCACAAAGATATCATATCTGTTAATGTTTTGAAATAATATAAACATAAAAGATGAATAAAAGATGCTTCCCATTGATTTATACTTTGTTAGGATTGATTTATGTTATTGTTATGAGAATATTTGATCGAGATACAACTCTTTGAAAATCTGGAATCTCAGGGATTAAAAAAATGAATACTGAGAAAATTACCTTAAAATTTGTCTCAATGAAGTGCTTAGCAATCCACGTTACTAATCAAAATATGAGTTTTTAATGCGTTTTTTGTGTTGAGAGGCAATTTTTTAATAATGGTTTTCTACTAGCAGTGACTGTTTTGCATGCTGCTTATGTACACCAGACCACTTGTGTTGATGGAGCGCTCTGTGCATCTACAGTTGAAAAAAAGTCAAGTCTGTGCAGAAAAAGAGCCCGACATCATGAGTTCCAGCACAAGGTGAAGATAAAGTGGTTGCTTAGCAACATAAAAAGCGCCATGCACTGCTCTTTTCTTAAATCAGCAAAAAGCAGTGCATCTCTCGTTTTCAGAACTCAAAAGCATGTTCGCTGTGATTGGCCCCAAAGACTGCTTCTGTGGTCCAGGGTCACATATTATAGACCTGTACTTGCTAAACTTCAGTAGTCACGTGATCACTGCCCTCCACAACCTATGATCTGTTAAAATTACATACAGAAAAGATGGATCAGGCCCTCAGAAGAGCCACACATTCCCTTATGCGTCCGCCTGGTTTTGCCCAACACCATTTCTCCAAGATGAAAAACAGGCTTTGTTGTAATGGCAGTCATGGTTCACAGGAGAGAGAGAATGAGAAATAGTGGCTTATGAAAACATTAGAGGAAAGAGAAATCTGGCTGCCGTTCAAATCTCAAGTCTATGAATTTACAATGAAGATACCGATTGAGTTACGAGTCTGGATTGTTACAACGTGATACAAAACATTTCTTTCTTTGATCGCAGTTTATGGGACGTGTTTATCATAACCAAACTTTGGTGACCTTTCAAACTATCCACCCCCTTAAGAAAATAAATAAATATATCAAAGGAGGAGATTATCTTTTATGCTTCATACAAAACACTGCTACATTCTTATCCACAATAATTGTCCTTGCGTCAACATTTCTCATTCAAGCCGAGTGGAGATAAATTCACCATCGCACCCTCAACCCGCTTTATAGTCAAAGCAACAACGCAAGTCAAGCGGATCCTCCTCTTTCTCATTGTTTGTGAGTGAATTCTCCGGAAATAAGGCTCAGGAAATGAAGATGCCATTTTAAACATGCGAGAACGGAAACATAGCGCCTGTCCCTTTACAGGTGGGGGCGAGCTTGAGTTTCAAAGACTTTGGCGGAGGGAGAGATTCAAAGAGGCGGAAAGGAGAAAAACACAAACAAAACTTTGAAGCAGGCAGGCGCTTGAATGCACGAGGCCGGGGATTACGTTTCACTCCCCCTTGTTTATGAAGGTCCAAGTCTAACAGGGCCTCAGTCCAGCCTGCACCGGCGTTCTGCATCGCTTCACCTTCTGTGAAAGACAGACAGCAGAAAGAGGAGGTTTCTTCCCATCTGAGGATTCATGAGACGCCCTGCATGCAGATATACGAGAAAACAGAGAGATGGTGGACTCTGAGGAGTCATAGAAGATTCATCTCTGATGAAGAGGAACCTGCGCTGAAGAATAAATCATGTCGAGTCCACTGAGTTTTGCTACATTTGGACACTGTTTAAAAACATGCTGAATATATTGTGGTCAAATCATTTGGTACTAAACAGAGGTGCTTCTATGATGCCTCGATCCAGTAATAAAAATTCATGACATCATTTGTTGAAAGTATGACTATATGATACTGTATAATACTCAGCTGGTTGCATAAGCCCTCTCCGAATACAGGCATGCTTGTGCATGGTTACACAAATCATTAGAATATTAAGTAAGTATCACGTACTGTGAAGATATTTAGTAAATGCCCAACTGTAAATTTTAAAAAACTTAGTAATGACATTGCTAGCACTTCATTTAGACAGCTTTAAATGGGATTTTCTCTATATTTAAATTTTTTTTAACCCCCAGATTTACAAATAGTTGTATATTGCCCAGATATTGTGTATCAGTGGAAAGTATATTTATTCAGCTTTCATAATTCTCAGTTAAAAAAAATTGATCAGTGTCACAAATGTGTGAATTTAGTCTTATTTAGCATATTTGTGTAAGATAACCTGAAACGTGCTTTGACTTGAGATCAGATATTCATCAGATTTTGATCATTATTATAGTTCTGTAATTATGCTCAATTTAAATAATGCCATATATACAGTAACAGGCCTTTTACTGTTATTTATTATGCATTTTCAACAGTCTATTTAATGTCCGTCTATGTTAGTTATATACTATATTAAGTGTTTATTGGATCAATAATAAATATGATTTTTTTTTTTTTAAGTTTCATTTTGGGTATGTAAATGTGGAGCCTGGTTTATTTAATTCTTTGTCTCTCAATCTATATTTGATGTATACTGTATATTTGGAAAGAATGTTGAATCCATCCAGAATAACTGTATTGAATTGGGCTGAATTTATGCATCATGATCATACTGTAAGTTAAAGTAATCACTCATAATAAAAATGAAACCATTTAAGACCTTGTCCACACTAATACGTTTTCGTTTTGGTTTTCCGTCCATACGAAGACTGCATTTATTAAATACTGTCAATTATGGATCAATGTAAAAACCCATTTTCATGTTGTGTGGACTGTGAGAACAGGTCAGGGCTTTACTCATGCGCAAGTAATTTCAATGTGGTTAAGCAACTTATGGAAAATGCTTGAAAAAGCTAGTACGGGCGGAAAGCATTTTAGGAGAAAAGACTCCAGATTAGTGTAGACATGGGCTAAATGTCTGTTTTGGGTTGTTTTGTGTGTCTTGTCATGCTGTTTGGCATAAAACTTCCTCATAGTTAGATGGCTTATTAATTTGTAGCAGTTTGTAGATCCTTCCTCACTGAAATGAATGTTTTCTGTAGCCCCCTGGAGTTATCTGGAAGCACCACTGGGAGCTGAACTGTAATACGAGGTTTGGGCCTCAGAACTCTTCATTTTGCCTGGCTTCATAAGCCGATTATGTGTCATTTTGCTTTAATAGGTTCCTCGTACACCTCTCTCGCTTCTTGTGCGGTGCGGGGAAAGAAGAAAGCCTGTGTGCTACATGCCTCATCGGCAGACTTGATGCTCTGCCTTTCACGGTGTGAATGGGGTTTGAGCTCTTTGTTGTTTTTCCTAGGCTGTATTTCTGCTCGGCTGCAGCCTGCAGAGGCATTTAACTGCTGAAACAGGCACGTCAGCCTGCTAGCACTACAACCAAAAAAGGCTGGCTATTTTCACATTGATGAATAACTCCAACCTCATGTTCCTGCATCATTGTCCCAAATGCAGGATTGCAAACTCTTGCTGGAAAACGCAGTCTCTTGAAGGCAAAGCTTCTATACGTTGACCTAAAACATTCTCACGGATCTCAACACCATCTCATCTTCAACCTAGGACACTTGAAAAAAGCAGGACAAGAGAGGAGAGCGGCAGCAAAGGAATGAAGTTCGGGAGACCTGAAAAGGACCGGGGCATTTGTCCCTGATTAGCACCAAAGCAAGGAAGGACATTTTTGCTGTGAAAAGAAAGCTTATAGCTCATTATGGGCTGGCAAGGATTAAGCTTGTTTCTCCATTGTTCCCAGAGAAGGAACCAAAGGTCTGTCACAGAGGGAGGTGCCTCACTCCTTTTGAGCCCTATGTCTGCACACCTATCCAGAGTTTTCACTCTTTTAAAGATCCATAATAGCTTTTTCTTTCCTCTGTGGTTGGTAGCAAGTGTAGTGGAAGAATCCTCTCTCATTAGACATAGCCTTTATCCGCTTGCCTGCAGGCTTTTGTGAGTCTGACCGCTGAATGCCGGGCCTCGCCTTCATAGTCGTGCAACCTGGAAGAAATGAAACAAGTAGAGTGAGGTCAGAGAATAGATTCACCAATTAGTTTAGATGTGTTTGAGGAGAGGACACAGCATCTGCAGACGAGTCTCTTTGAAGTCTTTGCAATCTTTTGTCGTGTTTGTTCCACTCTTTCATTGGACTGCGCTGCTTTTTTTTTGCTATTGTCTTGTTCATTGTATGTTTGTGCCTTTAGAATATCGTAATGACGCTTTCACTTTGATCACGGAGAAGAACTTGAGGACGTTTTGAAGTGTTCTGTTACTTTGAGTTGCCATTTCTGTAAAGGACTCCTTTCAACTGTATTATTCGCATTTCCGTGCAACAGATGGCGAAATGGAATTAAATAAAAATGCATATTTTGCTATGAATTACTTTACTTCATGCTGCTACATAGTCTTGGGTTGTTTGATTGCAACATTTTTGGAAAGGATTCCTATTTTGTTGTTGTTGTTGTTGTTTTTTTATTGAAAAAGATTGGTGGAAAAGGTTACCTATTTCAATGTGATCACAGGATATATAAAAGGTAGTTGAAAGTAGCTTTCATCATATAATAATAAAGAACCATTTCTGTTGTTTGCATTAGATGCAAAATTTACAGAATAAAACAGTGACAACAAACCACTAACTTGAATGAAAGGTCATAATCAGCAATACAGGCTTTTTTTCAGCATGACCAGTTGTTAGGATTTGAGGGATGACAAAGAATCAATGAAATGCTTATTTGAACAATTCATTGAAGGGAACCACCTGAAAGAAAATGTTCAAACTCCTGATCAACCTCCTGAATCAACCTCCTGCATTAACAAAAAATAATTGATTTCCTACTTTGGGGTCAGCATTCAATTTTTGAATCTCTCCTGTTTGGAATCGACCACCGCCCTAACATATTCCCCATTAAGCCCCAACATTGTCACCATTAAAAACTTCTTAGGCTGCATGTCCACCGGAGTTTTCTTTTCTGTTGTTTTCAAGGGTAGCACCACCCTTTTTTGAGCACCTGTAGTTAGTGAGGCACTGAGCGTGCATTTTACGGTCATCGCTGGGCGCTTGCCGTTTTTTTCAGGCCTTGCATCAGGCATCGGTGTCACTTTGGATCTAGCCGTCTAATCAGTGGAGAAGGGAAGATACATTAACAACTGAAAAAAATTCGGAATTCTGAAAGCCCTGTTATTAGCATCACTGCTGGCTATTAAGTGAACTACAGCTACCAACTTATTTTGGATGTTTATCATTCAATAGATTGAACATCCTGAGTCCTTTACATCAAAATCTGTCTACAAGTTTTCATAAAAAACAAAGGAAGTCAGTGAAAGTCTTGCTTTTTAGGTTTCATTATAACCTCTTCACATATTGGCAATAAAAAAAATTATTACTACATCAGTATTCATAAGGCACAGAATACACAATAGTAAGTCTTTTATTGGCACTCTTGGTTTTTCATGTCTGCTGGCAGCATTTTCTGAGCCTAAATGTCATGTGACATACACTGGTGCTGCAGGAACATAACGTCATGACAGTTCTGATTGTCCACTGGCACACTGTCCCAAACCCTTCACCAGCGACTATGCTCTGATGACACAGGAAAGTGTCTGACAGCAAAATATGCTGAAATTAAACCGCTAACAGCCTCCAAAAATAATCTTACATTGGCAAAACATCCATTCATGTAATATAATTACATATTAGTAATAAATAGCTTGCAGGCAGTGGGCACACATTTGCAAAAAACAAATCAGTGTCTATTCTTGTTAAGGGAATTGAGAAAAGTTGTGTTAGCCCACGTCTTGCTTGCTAAGAGTTTAGGTTAGGAGCATGGCTAAGAGTATTTTAGGGTATGATGTATAACTTGGGATAAATGAATCTGCAAATACAGTAAAATTAAATGGGATTAAAAGGATGGTAAAACTGCAAGCAATCCAAGCAGTTAGCTATTTACAGCAAAGCATTTGTTATCAGATACAATTGACTCACTTATTAATATTCCCAATGGAAAAGGTGTAATGGATGTAATTTATGTATTTATTGTAATAACTGCCTCTTTACGTTTGATGTACAGAGAAAGTGTTAATATTTACCTTCAGACTAAAGTCCAATTTTGTTAAATTCTGAACAATTTTGAATGAAAAATCTTCTTGTTCAGAATGTCTTTTACTGCGTTTTAGAAAAAAATGGTCTCTGTTCACACTGTACAACTTAATGCATGATATGACCATTCACGCTCACTGAGCATGCACATATTTTACGTCATCTGTACTGGGGCTTGACAAATCAGGGAACAATACGCAAGCAGTTGTGGAAAGAGTACTGAAAAATTATACTCAAGGAAAAGTACCATTACTTGTGCAAAAACGTAGTGCAAGTAAAGTAAATATCTGTTGTAAATATTACTCAAAGTATGAGTAAAAAGTAGCCCTTTTAAAAGTACTCGAGTAGTGAGTATCAGGCTGTGAAAGATAGATGCCTTTACATGCAATTTGTGCAGGGATGTGTAAACGTAACATTCTGTAGTGCATTTAATTATTGTTTAAGGCCATTTCAGTCATCATACAGTAAACATCCTTCATCTTCTCATCAGTGACATGCAGTCTATAAAGTCTATATCTATCGGCTGTGTAAAAATGTTGGACATTTCTTTAATGATTCTAAACAGTTGTAAATGTGCATTTATAAAGTGCCCATGTCTTCAGGTAGTTTAGTGTGATGCGATTTACTTTCTATGTGCGATTTGATTGGACAGGAATCACAGGACTGATTTTTCTACTTAGCCAATCCCCATAGACAAGTAAAAATAAAGTAGTGACTGCAGGTTGAAGGAAAGAGTGGAGTAAAAGAACCAATACAGCACTAAAAATGTACTCAAAGGAAAGTAAAAGTATACACTTTTAAAACTACTTAGTAAATTACAATACCTGTGAAAAACTACTCAATTACAGTCATTTGAGTATTTGTAATTTGTTACTTTACATCGCTGTACGCAAGCCAAACCTCCATTTTCAAAAGTCTGAAGCTTCTATACTGAAACACAACACCAGCATTTCCAAATTTAAACGTAGTGTTTATGCCTGTACATTTTAAAAAAGAAAAATGCATTTGTGTAAACGGCACCTTACTTAGTAGAATTTAATTAATGGAACATTTACTACAACTACAACATACTGCAAATAGTTTCACCATAACTCCACGTAAACTACAAAAATAGATTTTGTGAAAACATAATACAAACTTTCTAGGGAAAAAAGGTTATTAAAGTGCAATCTATATCTTGCGCCTTAATTATCTGTTTTCAGAAGTTTGTATTTTCAGACCCCCAAAACCATGTTGTCATGTAAATTAAATGCTCAAAATGTTTTTGGATGAAAACAGTGTTGTACAGTATAAATGCCCCCTCACAGCATCATGCTAAGCAGCAAACCCAGAACCTTTAACTTTAATACTAAAATATCATTAAGGTTTTTCAGTCTCATAGCAAATGTTGATACATCTTTGAAAATCTGTTTAAAAGTCATATTTAATTATTTAAACCAGTCAATCCAGTCAGTGATGTTAGCAATCTTAAACTGACGCTTGCAGTACATTTGATGGATGGCTGTAATTAGGTTTGGATGAAAAGTGGTTTTTCACACTCTTTCTGTTTCTAGTCCATAACCAACACACCGACAGTTTACTCAAAGGATTCCTTAAACGTGTTAACAAAAAGAGACTTGTGTAGTTAAATTTACTGTTGGTGGAATAAAGCCAATGTCGCCAACATTTCCTTTTTTTTCTGAAGGTGTGCTTTGATGTGGTCTAAAGCTCTTCACTGTATTATGTTCAATCTAAGTCTGATTGCTCAGGAACTCACAGTACAAGTCTACAGACACAGCTCGAGAATGAGACAGCGAAGAAAAAAAAAAAGTTTCTAGACATGTGTTGTTGATAGGGAGAAACTCAACAGTTTTGGCACCATATCTTTATCTATCAACTCCTCCTGACAGCCTCAAAGGTGACAAGGTGTTGCTGCAGTCTAACGCTGAAAGTATGTGTTGACTGACAACATCAAGCCATACTATTTCTGGCATTTTTACATTCTCGAAACAACGTTTTGAAGTTTGCACGTTGGCTTCAATTTACATATTTGGGGATGAAATGCATTTACACAATTAATCTTGCTGTTCAAAAAAATGTATCTAATGCAACTCCAAAACTTTGTTTTATTTTACCTTAGGCCCGTATAGCAAAAACTAGGCTTTTGACGACATCAAATTCACAATGTCATGCTGTTGACCCAAGCTGCAAACTTTAACAGTTATGATAACAAAAATACATGATGTGTTGCTTTTTTTGTATACATGTTCACAGTAAACAAGTGTTTCAACTAAATTCTATTTGCAAAATGATTAGTAAGTTCAATAACGCTTTACAATAAAGTCTCATTAGTAAATGTTGGTTAATGGATTAAAAGCAATATCAAATTACAGTAACTATGTTAATATTAGTTTAAAAAATACAACGCAATTGTATTAGTTATTAACTCCAAATATCTAAAAAGATTACGACTTGTAATCATGAGTTTAGTTAAATTACCTAATGTTAAGTATTGGAACTTTATTACACAGTGTTAACATGTAGCCCTATAAACAGTAATATAATTCATTCATTCATTCATTTTCCTTTGGCTTTATTTATCAGGGGTCGCCACAGCAGAATGAACCGTCAACTTATCCAGCATATGTTTTACACAGCGGATGCCCTTCCAGCTGCAACCCAGCACTGGGAAACACCCATGCACTCTCACATGCACACCCATACAGTACGGACAATTCAGTTTATGCAATTTACCTATAGTGCATGTCTTTGGACTGTGGGGGAAACTGGAGCACCTGGAGGAAACCCACGTGAACACGAGGAGAACATGCAAACTCCACACAGAAATGCCAACTGACCCAGCCGGGACTTGAACCAGCGACCTTCTTGCTGTGAGGCGACAGTGCTAACCGCTGAGCCACCGTGTCGCCCAGTAATTTAATTTTCAATCAATATTTCAGCATGTCGTAGGCCAGATTAACCATGTTAAAATGTTCATTTTTAAACTATTAAGCTAGTTAACCAATCAAATCTCCAATCATTTGGCACTGCTATTAACACCACTGCACCTACAATCTGAATATTCTTGAACACATTAAATAAAAAATAAAAAATTTATTGTATTTTAAATGTTAATTATCACAATATATTGGATATAGGCATCATCTTACATAATACTACTACGAATACTACTATTCTCCCATTTCAACACAGTACAGTACTTTTAGTGCGTACAGTACTTTTAGATTCTCCTTGCTTTATCAGTGAAATGCAGCCTGTCTCCAAGAGCGTGTTTACTTGATTTTAATTTAGCCAGCGAGTAACTGACACCCCGACGTCTTGCTCCTTTAAGGGCCTTTTTTTTTATTCCCAAATAATTTAGGCTGAACAGAGGCCGGTTCAAAGTGCAGGGGAGGAGGTGTCGGTTTCAAAGGGAGCGCCGCGCGATCAATATGTGAGATATGTTAATTCGGTAAAGCTCCGTCCTGTCCTTGAAGTTTGCTAGAGTTACAGGCAGGCAGCTGGGACGCTGAGGGTGGACAGTGCAGGCGGGATCCAGTGCCAACCCCCTGGAAACATATCACGAATCCTCTTCAGCGTCTTCCATACAAACTTGTGTTTTGTCTTGACAGCTCAGCATGGAGAGAAGCCATTAGGCAGCTTTCAAGCTGGCACCGTGCAGAATGGATGCCAGCTTGCCCTGTCATTTCAAAGGGATGTTTTATGGATGTGTTTTAAAGCGACGTGGCTGCCATTCTAAGGTTTCTTAAGTGCTTTTAGTTCCCTTGCTAAATTAGTGTACAAACACCAGAGCTTTGGTCTCAAGATGGGACGTCTTTATCTCTCCCAGCATGCCATAGTGGAGGCTTTCATGCTGTTCTGTAAGGAGTAACAATGAGCGCTGATTTGAATGAGGTGTACGGTTTTCGTAGCCGGTCCTCCTACGCTTCGTGCCGTGACCATCCCACATAGCTGGAGATCAGCAGTCCGTCCATACCGACAGAAAGCTGGAAATTCTTTGGCTTTCATATTTCGTGGCATATAAATGAAGTGTGAACATGATATAAAGCAGACGCTGAATGCAGACACGAGGAGAATGTGCTGTCCAACTGGTGCGGCGCGCTGAGCCTGGCAAACAGTGAATCGCTTACTACTGATAGACTGAAGCACAGACAACACTTGCCATTTAATGTATTGTTTCTAAAATAATATCGATAATGTTATTGAAGTTGATTGGGAAACAAGTAGAAGAGGAATAATGCAGGGTTATTCTTAGCTGTGCTGAGTGCTGTGTGTGTGGCTTTTCTTTTCAAGAGTGATTTTTTTTTTTTGGTTTGTTTTTTTATTAAATGCAAAATGCATCAAATGCATATTTAATTAAATGCATCAAGAGTCAATAAGTTGGATTAATTGAAAGGGGTGGTCCACAGTGTATTTTTAAGGCTTGGTTGTGGTTATAAGATGCAAAACAATGTGTGCTCATGCTTCATTTGTAGAAAATCACGTTATTTTTTCATATATCTTACTTTGATTATATACAGCTACTCAGCTAACATGAAAACGACTGTTATATTTCCTAGTTCCTCCAAAAGGCCCACCCTCAAGAGGCTCTAATTGGTCAGCTAATATAATATGCTATGATTCGCGGATCGGCTCCACGTCACCAGGAAGCGTCACGTGCCTACAAGCATGCGCTGTTCAAGCTTCTTCAAGAGAAGCTGTTAGCCGCAGCAGTTTGTGCTTGAATCTGACAGAAAATAAAGAGTACACAGTTGAACCTCACGCCTGCTCTCTAAAATAAAATCTGACAAGTGTCTTTCACATATATTCAGAATAAGCATGTGTAAGTAATTTAAAACGTCCACATATCTTTTGCAAGTTTGTTATTTGAGATGCAGGGAAGCGGCTGCATAGAGAGATTGTGGGTGTTTACAGCCGTTTGACTGATAAATATGAATTTGTAGCTAAATTGTTAGCGGTGCCAAACAGCACTTCCCGTTGTTAACATCCTTGTTCACGTCCTCGCTACAACATACCGTTAACGCTAGAAACTGTGCATGTAATTGATCAATTTTAACAATCAAAATACTTACAGGTTGTGGCTCACACTCCACAGCTTCGTCGGTTGGAGGAGTTTTTAGGCGAATCCAGCACTGAACTGGGAGAGATTCTGGAAGCTGTCCTTTGTCAAATGCTAGCTTTATATTTTTTTAGAATTCTCTGGAACATAATTAAAATTGAATTGTAAGCACTTCTCTCTTTGTGTTGTGTCCTTTGGAAGCCCAAATACAGAAACAGAATGAGCTCTGTGGAAATAGCAGCGTTTGGATGGCATTTTAGCTTTCTCTGCTATAACATTAGAGTGCCTCTGGCCACGCCCCTTCGCTGCAGGGTGTATGTGCGTTGGGAATGCAATAAACCGAAGCCCCTGTGATCTCACTAGCCCGGATGTATTTTTTTGGAGTCCCCAAACTTCGTTCGCTGTAGGCTTTGCTAAGCTAACTCTGTAAAAGCCTATGTCTCCATTTGCACTGAACTTTGAGCGTATTACATTCAGAGATGTTGCTTATGTTCACACATCTACATTACACATGAACTAAAGTTTAAAATATGATATCGTAGTGGACCACCCCTTTAAGCTAAGAAAGAAAAAAGTAGCTGGATTTTTACTGAGGCTAAAATATGAAATCAGAAAAACTACCAATATTTTCAAAAGAACAGAACAGGATTTAATCATCATCCGCTTACATCACTTATTTGAATTGTTTCCAAAAAAGAAAAGAAATTTTTTTATTTGGTTATTTGTCCATTTCGAAATGTTAACACTTTACATCTAGCTTTAGGATTCTTGTCTATCTGATCATAAGTGTACAACACTAAATACAGGTGTAAACTGGGTCTAAAAATTTTCTGAGCTTGTGCACATTTGACCACTTCCAGAGCTTGTTAAAAACGTGTCATTACAGGATGCATTGTTGAAGAGTGCTGTCCATATAGTGATGTATATATAATTGTAATTCATTTGTCAAAAAGTAAACTAAAATAAATAATCAAAACAATCCCGGTTCATAAAGATCTGCAAAAATGACTAATAGCTCTGTATTTTTACAGCTTAAAATGCATGATATTACCGTCACTGGGCATGCACATATTTTACGTCATCTGTACTTGCAGTCTACCGGTTGTGTAATGGCCATGTGAATGGGGCTTGACGAATCAGGGAACACTATGCAAACCACAATGCAAGTCTATACCATCTATACTGAAACACAACACCAGCATTTCCAAATTTAAATGGGGTCTTCAGTGTTTTAAAAATGCTCCCATTTTCATGGGTCAAAGATGCTGGAGTAGTGTGTATACCAGGTGTAACCATAACAAAACCTGTACATTTTAAAAATGAAAAATTCGCTAGTGTAAACGGCACCTTACTTACTAGAATACAACATACTGCAAATAGTTATACCATAACTCCATGTAAACGACAAAAATGTGATTTTGTGAAAACAATAATACAAACTTTCTGAAAAAAAGGTTATTAAAGTGCATGGTATATCTAGCACCCTAATTACCTGTTTTCAGAAGTTTGTATTTTCAGACCCCATGTTGTCGTGTAAATGAACAGCCAAAATTCATGAAATGTTTTTGGATGAAAACATTGTTGTATGGTATAAATGCCCCCTCACGGCATCATGCTAAGCAGCAAACCCTGAAGGCAAAAAGTGAACTAAAATAAATAATCAAAACAATCCCGGTTCATGAAGATCTTCAAAAATGACTAATAGCTCTGTATTTTGCATGCCAGGCTAGTAGAGGGCGATATAAATTAACATTCTGTGTATGCTCATGTGCAGTCCTGTAGTTACTGTTATCAAGTACTCTGGTACATGCCTGTAGACTGAACAAGTAATACTTGTGTGAAAAAGGTGTTAATTGTGTGCTTTACTTGGACCAATAAAGGTTTGTGTGGGGTTTTTTTTTTAAACGAAACCAAAAAAAACAGTTAGAAACCCATGTTTGAAAGTTTGTCTTTTCTGGCAATCAAAATGCTGTTGTTGTGTAAATGAACATAAGTTTTTGTTTTGTTTTTTTAAATGAAAAACAGTGTCATGCAAGCAGACCCTAACTTGCTAAACTTCACGGTCAAGTTTCAAGCTAGAACAGGAGTTGAATTGGCGCGCAAGCACCTTTTCGAGCTCCAAACCCCACAGCACTGTAAAGCTGCTTTCTCTTTATCCTATCGCAGGTGGCCGCAATTACCACTGAGCCCACCAATCGTATGCCATCAAAACCTCTGTTGTTACAAGCCATTCTAGAGCTCTGCACACATTTAGAGTTTAAACAAAGATGTACATCTTGACACACATGCATGCACAAAAAAAAGGAGGTTTCAATTTGTTCTTGACATTGTGAAGCAATTAGAGAAATGGGCTGCATTTAGGGGCCAGGACCCTTAATGTGGAAGATTTGTTAGTTCAGACCTTAGTTCCCAAGCATTCCCTCATTTGCTCAAATGTTTTAGCTTCACAGATTCGATGTCTCGTTTTGTGCAGAGCAAATAAACCACAAATGAGCTGTTGGTGTTTTTCATAGCATTCTGTTCCAATGTTTGCACAACTGTATTGCTTTAAATGCACAGTGTGATGAATAATCCCTTGAAAGTGGAAAAATGACAAAGTTTTGTTGTTTTTAAAGTAGATGTAAAATACTTGGGTAATTGTGCATCATTTATATACTTAAGTATTATATGGGGGAAATTTATCATGTTTCTGCACAACAGACAACACATGTTTTACACCTTCCACTTTGTATTTTAAAATAATTTTAAGATAAACATTTAAATTCAGTGGATCTTTGAGTCTTAGTGTCAGAACAATCAGACAGTTGTGCTTTCTGAGATGGTTCTTAAAGGAACACTTTTTTTTTTTTTTATCCATTCAGCTGATCTGCAATTCTGGCAGGAGCACTTTTAGTTTATCCAAGCATAAATAATAACATTGGATTAGACAATCTCGCTACAAAAAAAAAAAAATCCACAACTTTGCCATTTAAAGCTTGACTCTTCTGTAGTTACATCGTGTACTAAGATTGACGCAAAATAAAAAGAAGATTTTGTTTTCTAGGTCAATATGGCTGGGAACTGTGTAATAACCAAGGAACTTTGCTGCCGTACCAAGCAATGTTCCTTGATTATTACAAAAGAATGAGTGTATACTGTAGTTCCTTGCCACATCGACCTAGAAAATAGCAACTTTTTATTTTCTGTTCAGTCTTTGCAAATGATATAACTACAGAAGTGTCAAACTTTATACGAAAATGATCAAAACTTTTTACAATTTTCTGAGAGAGATGTTAATAGTCTAATCTGATTCTATTATTTATATTAAACTAAGCTAAAAGTCCAACAGCCAAACCTGGAGATCGGCTGAAACTCAACTGTTTAACTCTAGGTGATTGTGAAATAAACCTATTTCCAAAAACGTGAAGTGATCCTTTAAGTTTATCCACCAAGTTAGTTTTTATTCAAATGTATTTGTTTGCAAAGTTTAATCAACTATACGTGGTACTTTTAGCTATAATTTTTATTTTTACTTCCAAATTTCCTAATTACAATTTCTCTCTTTTCACACTTATGATTTTATAGCACACCAGAAAATTTTGGTGGATTTAGAGAGCAAGATATGTTTTTGATTTTTATACTCCCATTACAGTATATGTGTAATTCTGCAGGTCGTACATCAGCCAGGTCTTCCTTTCGTAATGTGAATTCAGCTGGTATTCATGAAGGGCCCGAGGATGCACAAAGTCTCAGTCAGACTCTTTGCTTTTCCTTCTGCTCTGCTCCGGTAATCCTTAAAAGAGAAACGGAAACACTTAATGTAGGGTCAGTCTTCAGCTCCGGGAAAGAAGGCCTCTCTAAATCTGCAGCTGAAGAACGGATTCAGGCGCGGGATTGTTAGGGATTGTGCCAAAGCAGGAATGACTGTAGGTGATCAGACTGAGTCAGAAGTTGACGTTATGGAACAGGTCAACGTTGGAACCGCTGGAGCAAATCAGAGAATGATCTCAGCAGTCGTTTGTACCTTCTGGAAACCTTCCAGATGCTGTTAAATCCTTTTTTTTTTTACCACATTTTTGAATAGCTATATGTGACCAATAAATGAACATAATAGTTTAAAAGAGTTGGTTGAAAAAAAATAAAAGTTGGGTTATTTTAGCTAAATATCTAGCTAGATTTACTATTCTGAGAGATTAAACGACAACATTTCTACATGTAAATTTAGATTTCGTGCTGACTAATGTTATCTATGACCATGTGAAACCTCGTCCACAACGTTGAAATGAAAAAGCTCATGTTGGTGGAATTCGAAAGGTTCACTTACATAAAAACCGCAACGTTTGAGCCAGGTCTTAGTTTTTCGTATTGTGAAACATCCACAAGCGAGGTCCTTGAAGCCCCAAATATGCAGTGGCCAAAAGATACACTGGTACGATTGAACATAAATATGCTCGGCAGGCAGTTAATCTGTCAACTTCTAGGTGTTATTCATTCTCGGGTTAGTCTGTAGTCAGTAATGTAGTAACGTCTCTGCTGTGACCACGGCCCATAAATTTTCACAGTTTAGAGCTGGCTGTTAATATAGAGCTGTGTAGCAGTAGAGTTGGTAATGGTTTCCATAAGCCAGTGTTGGAATTCAGTAAATCAAAGCCAAGGTAACAGCTAGTGGCCTGTATTGTCTACCCTGTCGAGGAGGTTTCACTCATGAGGGTTGTCTCCAAACCATCTCCGGTTTCATAGGCGACTTTACCAAAGACACAGAGGATGACAGCATAATTAGCATGTTGTGTTCAGAAACCCTGTTTTGCTTTGAGCAAAGGTGGTTGCTTCGCTTTTACTGTAGAAAAACAACTGTTAAACTTCATAGATTCAACTGTTTTCTGACAGCACTGGAGGTTATAAACAGAACAATCAAGAGCAATAAATCTTGGGACACCAGAGGGTTTTGCTACCCCTGACAGACGTGACACAGCCAAGCTGGACGTTTCATGCTAAGTGAGCAACTAGCGGCCTTAGCCAAAATCCACAGAAATTCTTGCCAGAGAGCAAAAGAGGGTACCTGGTCTCCAGCCTCACCAGTGAACATTACAACCAGAGAAGGCCACAAACCTGGTGAAAACCCAACGGAGCAGGGCACTACACTCAGATTTCCTATGGAAAAAGGCCTGTGTTTTACGGCCGTCTCCACTGCAGACATAAAAGCAAACATACTGAAGGGTTATGCAAACATCTCGGTCATATTGAGCTTGTTCGAAATTATGAACACATCTCGATGGTCGACGTGTGAAAGGCAGCACACTGCGGTGTCACTTCGCTTTAATGAAAGGGAAACAGAAGTTTGTTTGGTTTAGAAACCTGACAACCCTCATCCTTCCAATATTTGTTGACTTTCCATGAATCAACCTTGGTTTTTCCTCAGACACCTTTATGGACATTGTGAATGCTTGAAGTATGCGTGTACTTCACAGAACACCGTATATGTTATGAACATTTGGAGCAGTTTCTTGACATGCAGACTACATTTATGGATGATATTAAAACGACAAGCCATGTGTAATCCTGCAACTCCTGTTAAGGTGCCAACAAAAATGTATGCACAATAAAAGCGAGGCCGAAATGAACAAAAGATTTAAGTTTAGAGTGACCGTACTTCAGGGGCTCGCTGAAGGGTAAGAGCCATAGTAATTAAGCTGTTAGCCCAGCAATGAGCTGTTTTTTCTTTGCCCAGACTGGAACCTCTCCTGCAGGAGTGTTAAACTGTGTACATTCTCAGATCAAACCACCCCGCCGACAGCTTCAAAGAGCTGACAGGCCTGAAAATGCCAGTCATGTGGTGAACGGATGAGCAGGGGCTGTAACTGGAGCAGAAGGGCCACAGATTTCCAGCCATCGTTTTCATAACACGTGACTTTGAGATGTTTGCCTTCAATTTTGGACATATCGATAATCCAGTAGAGCAGATTTAGCTCAGAATGAATGCTGAAATGTGGCTGTAGATTTTAGTAAGTTGCATCATGAACTAAACATCTTTGAGACTTTTCTCAGTTTTCATAGATCAATTATATATTTTTTTATATATATAATGTTATGTTAAACTGGTATTTTCTTGGCAATGGCCAAAAATACATTGTATGGGTCAAAAATATTGATTTTACTTTTATGCCAGAAATCATTACAATATTAAGTAAAGATCATGCTCCATGAAGATATTTTGTAGATTCTCCTACCTTTAAAAATATAAAAACAAATTTGATTAGTGATGTGAATTAAGGACTTTATTTGCACAACTTTAAAGTCAATGTTCTCAGTATTTTGATCTCAGATTTTAGATTTCCAAATAGTTGTATCTGAGCCAAATTTTGTCATATCCTAACAACGTATAAATCAGTGGAAATAATATTTATTCATCTTTCCTGTAATGTATAATTATCAATTTCACGAAACTGACACTTATGTAATTATGTTTTGTGGTGCAGGGTAAAAGTTGTTCATAAATTAGACCATAAATCTAAATGGCACATTTAGACCACAACTCTATGAAACTATATCTGAGATAAAAACATGCTCTGCACAACATCGGTGCGTACATGACTTATGCGTGTCACTGCACTTTGAAATGTCAACAGTTTGAAAAGCATCTAGTCAGCTTGTTTATAGCTCGTTAACTTGAATAAGAACACAGCCGGATTAATGACAGAAACATCTGAAGGAAACTCTATCGCCCCCTTGAGTGCTGAGGTTTATTGCCAGCCCTGTAACGCAAGAGCACACGTCTGCAATGCGATGGGCATGTTCTCTTGTGTGTACTTGAGAAAACTGTTTCAGGTCTTATTCTAAAACTCTCAAGCCCTGAAATGCAATGTCTATATTTGAAGGCTCTCGGCTCATGTATAGCAGTGTAGTTGAACAGGAGATAGATTTGGTTTAGGTGTTGAAGAATTAAAAGTGATTTGATATATCCGTGGTTCATTATATTATATATCAGAGAAACATAATCAGGTATTTTGATATGTAAATATTCAATTCTTCATTTCTCATTGTCTTTCTAGATGACTCCAGTGCTGGGAGGGAAGGTGCCAGACCAGCTGGTGAAACGGAGTACTCCACTGACCTGACTGGAAAACTGGGTAAGGTGCTAGAGTCCTCTGATCCCCTTTGATCTCCTTCATTCCTGGTATTTATAATTGCTGCCCAGAAAGTCACTGAAAATATGCACCGCATCTGCCAAGATGTTTCATAAGCTGCTTTTCATGAATTGCATCTTTTAGTTTTACATTGTATTACAACTTTAAATAAATACATGAAAAAGTTCAACTTTGAAATACTAGACATCGTAAACATGCTTGCCTTTTTTTTTTTTCATCCCCAGCAGTTTATGAAATGGTCATGAACCTGTTTGAAGAACATTTTAAAAAATTAAATCTGAAGAGTGCGTTTTTATGATGCAGCACAGCAGTAGTGGTGTGTGTTTTGTTTTTTTGTAGTGCCGCAGCACAGAAGTTTTGTTGTAGAATAGTTGAAGTGCTTTTGTCATGATGTAGCTGGAGTGATATTTGGTCATATAGTAATACTGATATTTAGCATTGTAGGGCATGGGTGTATTTTAAAGTAATGTTGCTACTCGGCTGTAGTATAGTTAGAAAGATATTTGTTGTAGCATAGCATTGCTGCTGTTTTCTTGACAGTAGCAGCAAAATCTTGTTTTTTTGTAGCACAACAGCATAGTGGACATATGTTTGGTAGAATATAGTATTAGCTGTTACTTTTTAGCATAGTAACATATTGTTGTACAGTTGCTATTGATTTGAATAATGACATAATTTGAAACAAACTGCCTTGCACCTCGCAGTTCACCATGACAACCCTAGTTGTAGTGTAATGGCACTTGTAGCATATAAGCGTTGACATTTTATTGTAGCATAACAACACTTGAGGTTCTGTTGTTGCACAGTAGTGGCGATATGGTTTAGAATAGCAGTGCTTAAATTATTATAAATTAGTGATGCTCACTATTATAAATTATTACAGTGACAATTTGTGTAGCTTATCATTGCTTGCTGTTTTGTTGTAGGATCTTAACGGTGAGGTTGCATAGCAACACTTGTTTTGTTGTGGAAGTGACATTTTGATATACTATAGCACAGTGACGCTTTGTTTTGTTGTAACATAGTAGTGCTGTAATTATATTGTAGCATAAAATTTGCTGTTTTATTTTAGCATTTTGCAGTGACGGATCTTGCAACACTTGCAGTTTTTGTTTTTTTTGTAGCATATTAGCGGTGACATTGTTATAGCATAGCAATACTTCCTTTGTTGTAGCTTATCCATCTTATTTTTCACGTAAGATTGGGCACGGCCATTGTAACTTAAATGTCGACTTCTATTCTCATCCACTTCCATTGATTTTTAGCCAGACAAAACAGCACGTTATGTTGCTTGATGTTGCAAACTTTAGTTAGA